>JALJCO010007294.1:260000-664107 GCA_023101725.1 Atherinomorus stipes | reverse complement strand
TAGAACAATGGATGTCTTGAGACATTTTGTGTGTGGGAACCATACTAATTAAAGCTAAAGGCAGCTATGGCATGTTTATAAGCTGTTGTATGCAAGAATGTCACAAGATGCATGTGTGAAAATAACTTCTACTGCTTTGAGCTAATTCCTCAGAATCACTGAGAAAATTATCTGTTTGAGGTTTTACATCCAAATGTGGACTAAACGAATGTACCTTCGATTATGCATCAACAAAACCCGGTACATCTAAACAAGGTGTACAATCTATTTAAATATCAAAGCAAAATGTCATAAATGACATACTTTGACATTAAGTATCCACCTGATAAATTTACAACAGTTACATCTCACTATTTTCCATCACTACTCTAACCTACAGTGTTTTTATGCCCTGGGTTGGGGTCTGCTTTCTGCTCTGGTGTTGTGCAGCAGCCTGTAGCCTGAGTTATCTCATTCAGGATGTTCTTACCTTGTCTCTGTGCTGCTCTGTGCTCCGAGTGGCTTCGCTCTGGTTGTGGAGTGTGAGCCGCAGTCGTCTGCACCCGTCCTGAAAGTGAGACGAAGCTCAAGTGAATCCACAAAGAAACCGTTATGTGATGGAGACACTGATTGTGGACTATTTTGAGGAGGAGAGGGGAAAAAAGAGAAGGAGAGACTGAGTCATAGTCACTGGAGTGACACAAAGACAGAGGGAGAAAGGGGGCAGTAACCAGTGAGCGAGGGTGGAGTGAGCGTCAGAAAGAAAGTAAAAGTTTTTCATCACTGCACAGAAACAGATTGTTTGATTTAAATTGTGTGCTGCAGACGTCAGAGGGACTTAGGAGAAAACCCCCAGACGCTTGCAGCCAATTGGAAACGGAGGCTGGATTTCTGGGAAAATGGGCGGAAAATGTTGTGCTGAGTTAGACAGAATATTTCCATGGCAACAAATCCTCCCAGCAACCATAAACTATCTGGCACACTTGCAATATGAGGACCAAGTCAGAGAATGAACAATGCATGGACACATTAAATATCAATACACACAAAATCTAAACTTTCACCCTCATTCCCAAAAAAGGTAGAACATAAACAGAGTTAAGCCTTGGAAAATCATTAAAATCAATATTCAACTTTAAATTGTAAAGACATTAATAGTGTTGAATTGAGAGTATGCCTAATTTCAATTTGATGCCAGTAACGCAGCTGTTCTTTTCTCGTCTCATTTAAACCACACAGGGCTTAAAAGACTCAAAAAATCTGTGTTAGATCTGTGAATCTAACTTTTTGCAAACAATTGTAGTGACATAGGAGACATCTCTTTAGCTGGAAAGTCTGGAGCAGGATGTCCCTGGTCTCCCAGCGCATGGAGGCACCCCCCATTAATGATAGTGTCAGGAGTAGGCATGCGGATGTGAGGGAAAAGGTCAGCAACACTGCATAACGTTTTACAGTCAACACAAGTTGTTCTGTTTTTTTTCATGGGGGGATTCACTTTGAGACTTGTAATATGCAAAGGAAACAAACAGAAGCAATTGTAAACAAAAACGAACATGCAGCTTATTATGGGATTAAAGATGAGCACACACAAACAGATACATACAGTTGCATGATTAAATTAACTGGTTATTGACTATAACTAACTGGTTAATAACCTGGTAAAAGGGGATGTTGGGAATTAGCTGTTACGTTGCATATAACATGAAGTCATGGACGTTGCTTTAGCAACTGATAACAGATGCAATTTCAGAGGTGGGGCTATTATAAAAGATTTTAATAATGGATTAAATCTATATAGAGCTTTTCAAGGCCCCCAAAGTGCTTTACACTGAATCCACTATTCATTTACTCCACATTCATACTTGGTGGTGGTAACTTAAGCTGCATGTGTATTCTGGGGCAGAAACGTGGCAGCTAGTCTATGCCAACGGGGGTCTGAGACCACCACCAAACATTCGTACACATTCATTCATCAGCGATGAAGTGTCTCCCCAAGGACACAACAAATTAACTGGTGGCGTGGAATTCAAACTAGCAACCTTCCAGTCATTAGAGGAACTGCTCTACCACCTCAACCACTGCTGCCCCAAAGCAGTGGCTCAGGTGGTAGCAAGCAGCAAAGGTGCACTTTTAGAATGGGTTAGCTCAAGTATTGAGGGTTTCAGGGGAACCAAAGAGACACAAACAGGATGAAAGATGGTTTCTGACTTCAACTCTTTCAATTTACACTAATTCACCATCTGCGAGCTGAAAAAATCTTTCTTTATGTTTCAACTGTAATGAATAACTAACAAAACAAAAACAAAATCAGTGTTTAAATAAGAACATTTCATGTCATTTAATGTGCAGAACACATATGGAACACAAAACACAACGTTCACGCGCCCCATTTTTTTTTTTTTTTTTTTTAATTTCCTAGGAAGTTTTATGGAACAGGAGAAAGATGTTTATGGGACTGGAGTGAATATATAGTGTTTCCTTAGAAGTTCACTTTTATGGCCGTCATGGACCTCACCTGGTTTTTTTTTTCACACAGGCGAGGTGAGACTAGCTTGAACAGATTGAAATAATAATGAACATTTTAAACAAGAAAGTAAACTATTATAAACTTAATTATGTCATTTATAGTACAAGTGTCTCTGCTGTCTAGCAGCGTGTCCCTTGATTTTGAACAAACAGGGGAAATGTTATGTAAGACATGATAAAGTAGAGTTATAAAAGAGAAACCATGTGTAATGAGCAAACAAAGCCCTCAGATTAGCTGGTTATCTCGTCAGCGTTTGCAACAATAAAAAGGAAACAAAGGCAGATGGAGCTGGTAGATGTCGGAGAGATCATAGAGGGAGCAAGAACAGCAAGAACAATGAAGAAAATTCAGAGGAAACGGCCTTACAGAGCAGCCTGGGCCCAAGTACAACAAACAAAATTCGGGAAACGAAAGGAAAAAAATTCTCCTCTTGGTCGACATGCCTCCCTCTCAGGTTGCATGCATCCTAATTCTCTGACGGAGAGCACCGATTAGGACAGGAAAGGAGAGGAGGGGGGCGAGAAAAGGAGAACAGTGGGAGGGTTGTTAAGAAGGAATTCATCATTGTAAAACTTCTCCAGCCAGTCACACACAATAAAATAAAGACTCTTCTAATCCTCGCTCTACAGTAAGCCATTTACACGGTAGCCTCTCTGTCTGCTTTTTCCTTTTATACCCACTGACACACAAAAATGCTGTTTATCTCGGCTTCAAACACAACCTGTAATTCTAGCCTTCCTGGGAACATGGACAAAAGGAGCTGTTGGATGTGCTCATGGACGGTGACGCATGCACACACAGGAAAATACACGTACAGTAACCCAAAGTGCACACTGCCTAATGGCAGAAACATGAAACGAATCTCCCACAGAGCGTCCACACAGCTGGTAGCACCACAATGGATACAAAAGATCATGAGAGGAAGACGCTTTTGTTTTGGACTTTGGCATGAAGAGGCTGGTAAATCATCTGAGTTAAATCTGTTGAGGCGTGACTAGCAACTTTGGAATGTTGCTGGTAAACAAGCACAGCTTCTTAATTCATCCCTCAGAGATCTGTGCCACTAAAAAAGTACACAAGTACAACTGTTCAGCTTTCTGAGCTGAGGTAGGAGCAGAGTTCCTGGCCATAAATGGTTAAGCATCCTTTGTGCTTACAGGTGTAGCACCTGCATACCACAAAGAATTCCACACAAGTTTTTATGTGCGCACATCGTCATCCATTAAATCATTTTGTCATCCTTCTGCTCCGCTTTCACACTCATTGCACAGATGTCACTTTTGTCTTTTATCCAACTGCAGTATAAATCTCAGCCTCTGACACAACAGGTGTGATCCGACAGCTTAGCCATTTCAGATTTTTAGCTCCACGTGTCCACACTGAAGCCAAGCTTTGGTACATTACATAACCTGGAAATAAAATATAAAGACTGCTTTTCATTTTCCCTTCTTTTATCAGTGCAAGTTTGACTTGTCAAACTTCTGAGTACACCTGCATTGTCTTAACGTGAACTGTGAACAGGATATTTGTCTAAATTAAATAAGGTTTCAATTTCGAAGTTATGACTAACAGCAGGAAATATTTGATAAATAGTAAGTCAACAAAACCAAGAACCAAGGCTACAGTACCACCTTTAGTACTTGACAGTAATTAATGCTTGTTTCGGTGAACTGCACAATACTTTCAGAGGTTAACACAGCCAACATCAGCAGGAATGGTGAACTTTGAGTGAATCTGTAATGATTAATAGAAAGAAAATAAAGTTGCAAATGCGTATTTTTCATTAAACTCAAACTTTCAAAGGTTCAAATCTCTCTAATGTCAGGCCTTTCTCTTTTTTTTTGGTTATATACAGTATATATTACTGTACATAAATGTGAACTACTTTAGTTTGTAGACTGATGGTTGGACAAAGCAAATTATCTGAAGAAGTCAATTTGGGAAATTACCCTTTTTGCAACTTTTTCGCACGCTTTAAACACTGCGGCTTGAACAATGATGCGGCTAATCGATGGATTGTGACGAGCAATTGAGCTTCATGAAGAAAATCAAGGGGAAAAAAACACCTGGTCCTACTCATTTATGACGTCTCTCATAGTGCTCGAGCTCTACACATCAAATCTTCATCATCCACTGCCCACAAACGGTGTTAAAATTGCTTCCGGGATCAGGATTTGGCGTTTATTCGGGGAGAAAACATTTAAAAACAGAAAAGACTCCAGCTTTATGGGGGGAGACCTGGAGCCACAAACCAACACGTGTGCTTTCTTATGTTGGACATGAGCTAAGCTCAACGGACCTGCAGAAGGAAAGTTATGAGATGGCTAAAATTTATGTTTCTAGTAAACTAATTAAAACAAACAAAAAAAAAAAAAAACACAACTTTCTGCATATCTCATGTCACACTCTGGACACCTGCAGCTTATTGACAAGTACGGCCTGCACTGTATATGTACAAATCTCATTTTCTAGTGGGTGCGGCTTGTATTCAGGTATAATAGTCCGGAAAGTACGGTATTATTGTCAGTCTTGACATTTCATAGACTAAATAATAACTCATTAACTGACCAATGAATGCTGGACTTTTAAAATGTCCTCTTTTGGAAGTAAAAGATGTACTTCATATGTCAGTGCTGACTCATTGAACGGCTCAGTGAAAGGTTATGTATTTTTACAGGCAGGAGGTGAGCTGAGTTGTGACGCAGATGGGCTGTTTGCGTGTTACCTCCTTGTGAGAAATTGAACAGGTGAAGGTTACAATCTAGCTCTATGAAACCTTAGTCATCAAGTCAGAGCTGCAAACAGGACAAACTCCACGGTAACAGAAAGCATCTTTTTTTTTTTTAAATCAATAATTATATCTTTGGTTTGCTCTGTTGCATGTGAACCAGGTGTGCTCTGACTTATCCCAGTCGCTCCTCAGGAACGATGTCATGTCTGGCCCATTCCCAGCCAGTGATGTCAGACCCCCTGACAGATGATGAGGGAAGACATAAGGAATGTCTTCAACAACAGGGACTAGATTCAGAATTGCGGCATTATTTTAAAAAGTGTCTGGTAAGAAAAAAAAAATCTCAACACGTTACAAGTTTTTCAAGAGTCATTTTTAGATCCAGGTCACAAAACAACACATTTACTACAGAAGGCCTCCTTCTGATGCTCCAGGAGCAGTCTTCCTCCTCTGGTATTTTCACAGACTCATCCCTTATCACCGTTTAGGGTATCACTTATTAACCTTCCAGTTTAACAAGAAAAAACTAAACAAACCTATCCTATTAATTTCTTCTGTTCTGTGCTGGGGACCCCTGCGGCCTGGGCAGATCATTTCGAAGAATACTTTACATGATGATGTAAATAATAGAGGACACTCCCCCTCCCCTCCCCCCCCCGAGAAAAGAATCAACAGTTTTTGTTCATTGGGTGCCACCCCCTCTTTCTCTCTCTGGGGCGGAGAGAGACAGACTTTCTTTCCCCCACCAACCACCCCCCCAAAAAAGAAAAACAACCTTTTTTTTTTTTTTTATTTAAAAAAAAAAAAAAAAAAAAAATGAGATTTTTTAAAATTTAATTTTCCTCCGGGGATGAATAAAATATTTTTCATTTTCTTTCATTTCATTTCATTTCATTCAACCATCATGCCATCATCACCATTTGCTGCACGCAGAGTTAAAACACATAGGTTGCTTTATTCAGCTTGACTTGAATAAACATATAAGATATGTAAATACTGCAGGTGGGTGATTATTTGCCTGCTGAATTTGACTTTGATAAGGCTAGATTTGGGCTTATGCAAAATTGCGTGTTAACAAGTAATCCATGATAGATTAAATGAAGCCTGAACAAACACAGAGTTTATGTCACAGCACATTCCTCTGTGCACTTTATCAGTTTATTAGGTATGTGAGTGGTGGTGCCCTCAGTACACTTTGACCTCTTTGATATTTGTTTCAGTGGAAAGTGATAATAACCGTCTAGACTTTTCACCCAAATGCATAAAATGGCACTCCAATCTGGATTTTCAATCCAGTTACAGTTTAATTCAACAGCATTTCTGTACAATCACCTGTTCAGAGCTCAGTGAATAGCAATTATGGAGCTCAGCGGGGGGAGTGCTGAGGTGGAAGGTGAAAGTGTCTTGTTGCACCGCAACCTCATACACCACAGTGTTGGTGAACAGTCTGCCTTTTCAGGTGAGGTAAATGATTAAACTAGCTCTGACACATTCAGTGTGCTGCATGTTGTACGTGCTGCTGCAGCTCATTCAATGAAAAGTGGCCTATAAGCAAAGAGGGCTGAAAATCAGTAGCGGGTGGCATTTAATCCCGTTGAACAAAACTTCACATGCACAGGTGGTGAACAAACTGCACGAGCAAAGGTTCTTTTACATCTCCTGAGCTGCCTTTGCTCTGTCACATTTGAGTGTGTAAGCCCTTTAATGATGTGGGCAGAAGGCACCTGACACTAACACAGATGTTATCTGGGCTAATGCTGAGCTTGTCTCTAAATGTGTGTGTGTTAGGAGGGGGCTAATACTTTAATAACTCCAAAGCCAGATTGTTTAAGTAAGTACTCCACTTAGAACAGATGAGGCCACTTGGCCTGAAGCAATGCGAAATGATCACACATGATGACACAACATCTAATCCAGTTGACAACACAATGCAGGACCAAAGATAACAGAAGAAACTGATGGAGACTCTGAAGTTTGTTTCTTGAATGGTGCATTCATTATTTCATTAATCTTCCACAGAGGACTTAACATACAGAAATACACCTGATCACGATCACTTTATAAACAAAAGTGAGAAATCCTAACAATGTATGAGTGCTAAGGAGTGACTTACTGCATGTTCTTGATTTCTGATGTCTTCAAATGTGCACAGACTCCTCGTTACCCCGTTCATCTTCGACATAGATATGATAAATACTCCTCAAATAATAAATAAATAAATAAATTAATAAAGTTGAGGTATGAGAGATGTCCTCGTGCCTCCGCTGTGCTCAGTTCCCTGTAGCCGTTTCTTCTCTACCTGCCGTTCGGTATGCGCAACCTCTCACTACTCTGGAATAACTTTTCTCACTACGTCACTGTGGGAGTGCGCCACAAACGCAAAGCAACCCGCCCACAAAGCTACCGAAACGGCCAAATAGGGAACTGGGGAAATAGGGAATGACTGTAGGAGGAAGGTCAGTGTCTGAAAGTACAAACTGCCACCATTACGATAACTTCTAGTACAATAACCTGCAGAAACTTCACCACATAATATGTGATACATAAGCCGAAACACACAAGGGTTTATATATATATATATATATATATATATATATATATATATATATAAAACCCTTAAAATAGCCATAAAATGTTAGTAAGCGCACAGCTCGGTTCACACATGAATTATTAAGAGGGAAGTTTAACCCCTGTCTAGCTTGATTAAAATCTTCTCCTCAGATTACAAAGCAACAGAAACCAAGTGACAACTAGATTTATTTATAGTCTTTTCAACTAAATTTATAGCTATGATGATAAAAAGAAATACTTGTATTTTCTAAATTCTTCTTCTTGTTATTGTTATTATTATAGAGAGGTGTTGAATCATGCTGCTTTGTGTTTATATTTTCTTTGTGGTTAACAACAAAGACTTTTCAGTCTGTACTTGTATTGGTACGATCAGAAAAGAACAATGCAAGTTTACATATTAAAAAAACAGTACATAGCCTACTGACTTTTTCAGACTTGATGTTCTATTAAAGGGCTGCTTTTAAAAAACATTTGATAGATGTTTAAAAAGTTGAAAACACCTTTGTCTTATTTAGCCAACTAGCCAGAAATCTAAACTTGTTGAATCATTACTTTAAAAAGCAGAAAAAGAAGCCAATGTTCACATTTAACAAGCAAACGTAAAATTGTTTAATTGATGGCTTTAGAAAGGTTCTGAAATGTTCAATTGTCATAATTATCATTATTACAAAATGGGTTCTGTTTAGAGGTAAACTAAAATGCAGATGGAGTAATAAGATAATTCTCTGAGCAACTTCTTTGCTGACAGTGATATAAAATGTACAAATAAAGCATTGAGTGTATCATTGAGCTGAGAGTTTATTATTACCAGTCTGAGCAATAAATTTCCAGAAGTAGCTGAGGTCACACTACAGGAGTAAAATGACAGAGCAAAGTAACAGAGCAGACTTTCCAGTGCTGGCCTTTAGCTGAAGGCTGCAGCAGCTGATCCGGCTCAGATTGGATCAAGAATCTGAAGGCATTAATGGCTGCTGCAGCAAGCAGCAGCACCTGAGTGGCTCACTGTTTATCTCAATCAATAATGACTGAAAAGATATGTGGATTTTTAATTAGCAAACCTCTCAGGCTAGTGGATCACAGAGCAAGAATGCAGCAACATGTCATAACACCGCGGGAGTTTAATGGTTGAGTTATGGTTAGGAATGAGGCTCCTACGCATGACAACACACCTAAACCTCACTGCAGTGTGTCATCCTGTGTCCCGTCAAAGAAACAATAATCTGAACTATAATTATGTGTTTACATCCAACCACATCCAGACATACTGATCCAGAGATTATCCTGCAGCCTGTTGTGAGAGTCTCTGTTTGCATCTATATCTGGAACTGAAACTGTGGAGTGAGTCAGAAACCTGCCATTCATGCATGTTCAAAACTGATGTCGGTCCAATGGTCTTTTCTCCATTTAGGTGGAAATTTGCTGGAAAAAAATCCTGACTTGAGCAGGATTTAATAGTTTTTGGGCTCAAAAGAAGTGGGAGAACCTGAAGTATTTGTCCAGGGTTGAGTTGTTTCACCACTTCCAAAAATAAGCATATTTGATGGCATAGTCAAATAATTTGATGGCTGCTTTTACACCTTCACTGATTGATGATTTGTGCTAATTAGACGTTAAATGTTGTGCTTTTGGATTCTTGGCCTTAAAACATGGGGACTGGTAACTTTTTTGTTTAGTGAAAGATCATACTTAATGCCGACTAGTGACAAATCATGCGTGATGCCTCAAGTAAAAAATTCTAAAATCCAACCTTTTAAATACTAAATCTTAATTATCTAAACATTACAGAAGTCTTATAATCAAAGAACAAACAGGACTTGTGGGATTCAGTGGTTGTTTATGGGAAGATCTGCTGTGATAAAATCACATAAGGCTGTTAGAAAGCACTTATGAATGATTTGTCAACTATTCTTGTTTAGAAAAGCATCTTTTACAGGAAAAGCTGTTTTTGTCATCAGGGCTGTGGTTTCAACTGAGGACACTGTGGACACTTCCAAAAATAGCTTTGGAAGATACATTTTTAGAGTTTGACTGTTGAGATATCATCACAAGAATTGCTTTACTGCAATGAAACTTGCACAACATTTTCGTTGTGATCTCATACCAGAGTGTCTGAAATCCTGAGTCCAGCCTACATATGCTGTTAATCACAAAGTATTTACATCAGTGACGTATGAGAATGATGTCACTTGTTCTCCCCTCTTCATGTTTTAATAATTTCTTTAATTACTGAACTCTGAGAACACCTTTGATGAAGTTAGTTGGAACCTAAAAGACTTGTGTTTCTACTTGTGGAACCCCTGGAGGGAGGTGGAATGGTTTTCCACTTCCCACCTACACATCAGCAGCAGCCATATGTAACAATAAACACACCATGATTTCAAAATTTAATACACACCCAGCTATTGGCAAATCAGCTGTCAGGTTTAACAGTTGTGACTGGAAAGCTGAAATATGGAAACCCAATCCCACCCATGGAAAGTATGCACACTTGAATTTTATAGTCTAACAAAACAGGTACTGTACACAACATGCTGGTGCTGTGTAGGTTTGGTCGCTGGATGAGAGGCGTAGCAGTGTGGACACAGCAGCTGGTGTTATAACAAACACTTAAGGTGTGACTTTCTGTTCCAAGCACACATTTTCAGTTCCTAGTAAGCACAAAAGGAAATGTTGCTATATATTCTTTCCAGCATTCTAAGATGCCCAGAAGACGAGGCCCTATCCAGGCTCTCTGTAAATGCATTGAGGAAATGAATGACTGGATGTGCCACAACATTCTGAAGCCGAATGAAAACAAAACTAAGATGATTGTCATTGGAGTCAAAGAGAAACGACTGCAGGTCGCCACAAAGCTTCAGCCTATACGCCTAAAACCACCAACCAGGCCAAAAATCTGGGTGTGATGGACTCAGAAATAAATAAAAAAAAAACACATTAAGGCAATAACTAAATCAGCTGACTATCATCTTAAGAACATCTCAAAGATGAAAGATCTGATGTCTCTGCAGGACCTGGAAAAACTCGTCCATGCATTCGTCTTTTAGTCGGCTTGAGCTGGTCTACAAAGCTCTGAATGGTTTAGGACCACCTGTATGAACCTGCCAGACCCTTAAGGTCATCTGGATCTGGTCTTTCATCAGTTCCTAGAGTCAGAACCAGACAGAGAAGCTGCATTCAGTTCCTTCCTATGATCTACATGTCTGGAAAGAACTCCCAGAAAGCCTCAGATCAGCTGAAACACTCAGTTTATGGTTAAAGATCTGTTCTCAGCTGCATTTACAAAGTTTCTGTTCAGAAGTTCAGCATTGTTCCTTTTAAGCGTAAAGGTACAGTATGTAAAAAATCAAAGGTCAATGGCAGAAAAATGTGATATATAGTTCAAAACTGTGTTTCTATTGATGTGTAATCGCTGCACTAGAATAGCTGTTATATGTTTATTTTCTTAGAATGAGTCATTTATATATACTTGCTGGGCGGTGCACATATGGAGGCCACCATATTTGTTCCACCATTTTTACTACAGTGTCCCTGAATAGACAAAACAATGTGTGTGAAATGAGAACATCTGAACTTCAAAACTGCTGTAACCGCTTTGTTTAATGGGAGTTAGAGACTGTTTGGGATAAATAAGCCTTAAAGGTGTCATAACCTAGCATTTTACATACACAGTCTTTTCTTAAATTATCTTCAAATGAATTTTTAATTATAGTTGGGTGGGAGGAAAATTTATTGAGCTCATTTTAACCTCTTTTTATCCCCAACGTCAAAGTCAAAACAAAGTTTAATCAGGACGGACCAAGTGAAGGAAATGATGTCCCAACAGAGAAAAGCATGATAAAAACATAACAGTATGGTTGATAGAGAGGATCCGCGGAGTAAAAGGGCTGGACTCTGATGAATATAAGGAGCGGACGTCTGACATGAAGTTAACCAAACAGTGTTAGCTTTTGTAGCTACATTAGCAGCTTGTCCGTTCCTCAACCATCATTTACTGGTCTCTTACACAAAAGATAATAAGTTACACAAGCAGCAACACTTACCGACTGCACATCCTCACTGATAAATATAATCCACTGCTCCCTGGTAGTGCTGTCCCTCCTGTTAAAGTACTGAAAACTGCTGAATTTCTGCTGAAGCAGCTCTGCACGGCCACCCCCCCCCCCCCCTTTTTTTTTTCTTTTTTCTTCTCAATTCTTAAATACTGTACCTTTAAAGTTTTTCATCTGATTTCTTTTTCTTTGTTTTTAAGTAGATGAAATGTGCTACACAAATAAACTTGCTTTGCTTTGCCTGAGTCACACAATAGCACCACAGGAGGTAAAATATCTTTGTACAAATCGACCAACTTCTGAGGTGGACAAGCAACATTAAATAATCAAATTCAGCCTGTTCTGTTTGCCAATGAACCAAAAAGCTTATAAACAAAAATAAGCTAAGGAGTTGCTGAAGTTCCCCTGCAGGGCTGTGACTTTCATCTCTGATCAAATTACAGCAAAAACAAATGTCTTATATAAAATAAATGTATTGTCCTGAATTATTGAGGCCTGGACTTCTTCCAGTGACTGTGAAGAGATTTTCCTGACATTAAAAGATAAACAGGATCAACAGATGTGTTAAACATGGGATTCTTCACCCTGCAGACTCATCTGAAAATTTTCTGGATCCTGCTTTCATGCTGATCCCAGCTGACGCAGAGCATTCCTGACGTTCCTCGCCCTGTTAAGCTTCAGGCAGGAACAAGTCATCAATCATTTCACCTGCAGTCCTGAGAGACACTTACCCATCTGTAGCCACCATAATCCTGTTTACACATTACAGCTTCAACACATACATGCCATAAATTCATCTTCAGTCTGTCAGATGAATATTTCCCTGCTGGTTTGAGGTCGCTGAAGAATTGAGCTCCAGTGAATCCTGGGAATGTGTTTACAAACATACTCTCTACCAAACATGGAGGACGCTGATTCACTTTGCCTTCATTTTGTGAAACATAATTTCTTTTTACAAAATGTACCTTCAATAGAAAAGATCAACAGTTCCACTTTGTCACCTGCTGACATCACCAACATAGCTGCCAGGTCAGCATTTGAGCTTTCCATAAACAAGGTTCAGTACAAAATGTTCAACAAAGCACATGTTGAGCAAGGTGACTAATTAACAACAAAACTAATGTCGAACAGGTATAAATGGTGCAAAACTACTTAATAACATGGATGTGTGCTGGTGTCTACAAACAGCAACTCTGTCCTCTTCTATCAGCACATCAGCTGGGTCAATTCTTTCCTGCTCAATAGTTACCACAGATAGGAATAACAACACCAGCTCTGCAACAACAGATAAGAGGCCAAAACAACACTGGCTCATATTTGTGGTCTGTGCAACAAGTATGTGCTGTATTTACACAGAAGTGAATACAATGCTGCCTAAAATCAATAAAATGTTGAATGATTCAGCTTAAATGCAGAGTTAAGAAAAACTGAAAACTGTAAAACTTACTACTCCTTTTAATTCTGAGATTTTAATGTTTATTTTCAGTTTTCACTCAGCTCTCAGTGTTGCATTAAATTTCTAGAAGTATCTCAGATTCTTTTTTTTACTGCTGCTCTGTGCTGGAGCGTTTGTATCGCTCCACCTCTCTCTTATATGAGAAATATCCGCTATATCTAACAAATAAGCTGAGTTGAAACATATTTTTGTCTTTTTCAGAGACCTGTTGCCAATGTCTGCAGTGGGGTTTGGATTATTATTATGCAGGAATATTTCTCATCTCAACTTTTGCTGACTGAATCTGGCCAACTACATATCATGAGACTCCCACCTTCTCTCCTGGAACAAAGAGGGAAAAAACATTCAGATTGTGATGTTTTTTATTGTCATAAAAAGTGTTTGCGTGATTTAAAAGAAAAACACATTGCACAGATTAGTTTGTTTTCACCTAATACCCAGGCACTCTGCCATCCTGCACCATATTCTGTATTTTCTGTCATCTGCATGGGGCTTCCCTTTCTTGATTTCCAAAAGGAGCTCCTCATTGCTTTAGTCATTAAGGAGTTATTGACATGTTTGTCCTTGGTTGTCATTTCTTTGGCCAGGATGAGTTTGAACTCAAGGAAGGTGACCTGGCTTTCTTGTCATTACTGAAGCCATGAACTGGTGACCAAACCAGTTAACTTACAGGAAGCATGGTGCAAACAGTCTACATCAGTATAAACATATTAAATCTTGTCTTGGACATCTGGGATAGTTGGCATACAAGTTGAAACCATATCATGAAGCAGAAATTATATAACTCCGCTGGAACACATTTCAGAATGTTACACTTCTTTTTCTTTCTTTCTTTTTTTTTTTTTTTTTTTTTTTTTTGCTTGAAATGAAAATTTTGGCCAACTAAGGATGATGGCACACTTCAACTGGCTCTGCATATTGGTCTTACTCATTTGGGAGCTCATTTAGGTTCTCACCATCTCCTACTACTCAGCTTTTGAAAGATCTACATCTGATTCTCTCAATGACTTTGTTAGCTGTTTTCTCTCAGAGAACTGTCTCATGTTGCTTTTCTGTTAAATTGTGCAAGTCGTGATTTCTTTGTGGCACCGCTCCAGGAGAATGAACTCTGAAGCTCTGATTAGCTCATCTCCTGATTCCTGCAGCAAAGGTGTGACAGCTGAGCTTCAGTCACCATCTGCCTGTACCCTTTTTCCATCTTTATCAAGTCATACGGAGAGATTGGTCAGTTCCTCAATATCTCATCTGTTTTTCATTATACTTAAAAGTTGTTTGAAATTCTGACAGCGATTAATGAAAATTCATATGGATTCATATCGTCTCAAGCACCACTGGACCTCACTGTTTACCTATCAGTGCCTCGGTGGCTTTTCGTTACTCTAGAACATTGTTTATCTAGCTTTACATGCCAAAATGTAAAAATAGAAAAAAAACTAAAAATTAACAGATATAGGGGAAAATGCTGTATTTTTACCATCACAAAAGGATGCAGGTGCACATATCAAATATGTGCGTGCATAAGTTAAGTCACTGTTTAGTTTGTTTCTTTTGTTCTTTTTTCTTAAAAATTCTATTTATTTATTTATTTAATTTTTAGTTTTGGTTTCCAGGTGTTTTTGTTTGGTTAATGGTTTAGCTGCTAGATTACCTTTAGTTGTGTTTGTGTTTTACTTTGGGTTAGTTTGGAGTTGGGATAGCTTGGCCTTGTTTTGTTATAGTTGGGTTTTGGTTACAGGTTTTAGCCTAAGGTGCGGCTCCTTACCCCTTTGGTTTGTAGAAATCATAGATTAGGTTTGTGTTGGTTTCCCCCCTTTTTGGTACTTTAGTTTAGGCTTTGTCTGTCTTTTTAATTTGAGCAGCATCGCTTACACCATCTCCATTTCAGGTTTTGCTTTGTTTATGCCTTTTTATTGACCTCCAGAAAAATAAATGAAATGGAAAAATATGTTATTTATGCAGGAGGGAAATTCAATGTTGTAATCACTTTTTTTTTTCAAACAATATAACATGTATACAACATAAGTATATATAAAAAAACTAACAGTGCAATAATAATGAACAAAGCAGTCAGTCTTGTTCTTCAGGGTGATGGTTGCTGGCAGGAATGAATTTTTGTATCTCTCCGTCCTACAGTGAACCTGACGCAGCCTCCCACTGAACACACTGTTGATTCTTCACCTTGTTGTGGAGAGGGTGGGAAGAATCCTCCATCATCTTCATCAGCTTGTGCAGCATTCTTTTCTAAATGATCAGCTCCAGCGGCTCCAGAATTATCCCCAGCACAGAACCAGCTTTCTTGATCAGCTTGTTTAGTTTCTTCAAGTCTCTGGTTCTGATGCTGCTGCCCCAGCAGATGGCTACAAAGCTGATTGCACTTTCCACAACAGACTTGTAAAAGATCTGCATCTTGGTGCAGACGTTGAATGAATTCCTTAAAAAAGTACTATAGAGTCTGCTCTGACCTTTCTTGTAGATCAGTGTTGCATTTCCAGTCTAATCTGTTGTCCAGCTGAACTCCAAGGTATTTGTATTTCTCCACCACCTCCACCTCCTCTCCCAGGATGCAGATAGGGCTATGCTGATTGTTCTTGCTCCTCCTGAAGTCAAAAATAATCTCTTTAGTCTTGCAGGTATTTAAGATGAGGAGATTGTTACCGCACCTGACCGACCAGTTCCCTGTACTCGGCTTCTTGTCCATCACTGATACACCCCACAACTGCAGAGTCATCAGAGTATTTCTGCAGATGACAGGACTCAGAGTTGTACTGGAAGTCTGAAGTTTGTACAGTGTGAAGAGGAATGGTGAGAGTACAGTTCCTTGTGCTGCTCCAGTGCTCCTGACCACCATCTCAGACACACAACCTTTCAGTCTCACAAACTGTGGTCTGTTTGATAGGTAGTCATAAATCCAGGTGGTTGTGGAGGATCCACCTGGAAGTTATGGAGCTTCTCACATAGCAAAGCAGGCTGAATAGTATTAAAGGCACTTGAGAAATCAAAGAACATGACCCTCAAAGTGCTGCCTGACTGGTCCAGATGAGAGTGGGCTCTCTGAAGCAGGAAGATGATGGCGTCCTCAACCCCAAGCCCATTACGATTGAACTGTAATGGGTCCTGAAAGGTTTTGACTTGCTTGTTGATGGAAATAATATGCCAATAAATGTGTTTTCGTTATGCTCGTACTTTGTACTATAAAAAGGCAAAGCTGTAAAACGCAGGTAGGTCTTGTCTTGTATTTTGATACTTTTTGTATGTTTAATCATCAGTGCTACTGAGCGGTCCATCTGACAATACATGCCCATGAATATGACCTATAGTCTATTCAGTGAGACTTCAAACATGGAAGAGGTAGCAATTAAATCTTTTAAATGAGGTGTGTTATGACTAGAGATGCACAGATCCATTTTTTTTTCCCGATCCAGTCCGATATCAATACCTGGACTGAGTGCATCGGCCGATACTGATTACATAATACTGTTGAATAAATGAACCGTATACCTTGCCAAGTGAGTGAAGGCATCAGGCTTGACATAAAAATTTAGCCTCGTTAAAGTAACAAAGTAACACAGATATAAATGTGCTTTATATTATTAATAAAGAAATAAAGTGTACATTAGCAGCAAAAATAAATACTTGTCTGCTCTGCATGATGACGTAACCGGTGTTGCAAAGATAGAATTGAGGTGACTAGATCGCTGTAAGTGCATTGTTGTGTCTGATGATAATAATAATTTAAAAAAAGACTGGATCGGCTTCATTCATCAAATATCTGATCCAGCTAATTAGTCAATATCGGAACCGATATTCGATCTCGGTATTGGATCGGTGCATCTTGAGTTATTACAGATTCTTTCAGTGGCTGATTGACATTATTAGCACTGCAAGACTACCTAGTATTATCAAGGCACGATTACAAGTAATTCAGCAGTGAGCACATCTTTCTCATGTAATCTTTGGTGTTACAAGAGAAGTCAACTTTATCCAACACTGATCTTTCCCAATGAAGTCAGCTGTTAGTTGGAAGAATGCACTTTTTGTTAGACCCCCCCCCCCAAAACAGAAAAAAACAGTGCAACAGCATGTATCAGCTTAACTTAATAGATTTATTATTGCTAAATTATACGACAAAAACATTTGTTTTCAGTCAATTACAGTAAATACTAGAATCTTTTCCTGCTGTCACATCTAACATATACTCAGTACCATTTTACAGATTCACTGAACTTTAAATTGCAGATAAAAGATTTAACTGATTGTTCGAAGTGTAAACAAAAAGCAGTTCAAAAACATCTACAAATGTTAAATATTCTTTACAAAAATACTCAGAGAAATGAGTTGATCACAAATCATTTAGGAAAAAAAAAATTAAGGCTTTGTAATTCATGACAGTATATTCATGTTTCACTGACATAATATAAAAGAAAGCATAGAAATTGTGCAGCTTCTACAAATACTCAAGTTTCTATCTGACAGACATTATGTGTACCTTTACATCACAAGAGAAATCATCAGCTTTTTAATAGTGTTTGATACTAATTTTTTATACTCATCTCAGTCATTTTGTGAGATGACGGCTCACCGTTTTCAGTTTGAAACTGTTCTATCTTAACCTGCTAATTCCCTCAGGTACAGACTCAACAATCAGGTCTAATTTGAACCTGAATACCAACAAAATGTTCGTAACACGTTGCAATACTTAACAGTTTGGAAACAACATTTATGTCTCTACATAAGAGACTCCATTTGGGTGCAATTCTGGTTTTAATTTGCTGTATGACGCAGTTTCAGTCTGATATGTCACATTTTAGACTAGGGGAATAAACAACTCTCAGGCACATGATATATTTTAGAAATTACCAAATACACACACAATATGTTAATTGTTTTCAGTAAAAACAATCTGGATGTCATTATAGAAAACATCAGCATTTCTTACGTATGAAGTCTGTCTTTCTTTAAGTGTTCTGTCACTTGCTCTTAATGCACTTTATGTGAACATTTGGCTCAAGTTATTTTAGTTTTTTTTTTTAATACACCTTGAGGTACAGAATTCAGTTATATGACAGCCGTGATACTTAGAAAACACAAGTACAACTTTGAGAGTTACTGGGGATTCAATCAAATCAAAATTTGGTGACATCAAGTGCTTGACCCAGAAGTCTCATTAACCACTATATTGTTCAGCTGCACTTGACTCGGCTTGACTTGCCCCCTTTTTTAAATTTTCTATCGTAGACAGTACCTGATATGAGTCATTTTTGGTACCAACTTATTTGGACTTCTATCTGACCCAAAATGTGATGACAGAATGTCATTCAAAACAATAGTTTAGTCAGAGAGAACAATTTAAATAACATCTCTGTTGTTGTTGTAAGCTTCTAAAATGCACAAGTTCTTAGTCCAAAACCAGATTCACCACTTCTGAGGAGAGTTGCCAAAAGATTCCACAGTTTGACGACTTTGCTTTTCTTCAAGGACGCAGAGAGCAAAAATATGTGGCCTGTTTCTTTAGGCGATGTTAATTTCTGGCATTGTCCAGACAACAATCAGCTTACATTCCAGTCAAGATGAGGTAAAAATATCTGCAGTAGAATCGTAGCAGAGAATAGTACCGATGAAAAATGTGATTCTTGTTCAGTCAAGCTGAGCTGCGCTGGCTAAATGAGGGAAAAGTGTCATCCATGAAATGGTCTGACATATAGAATTTGGAAAAAAAAAAAAGAAAAGGAGAAAAAAAAAGCAAGTTCTGAAGCATATTTATGTTTTTAATTTTTTTCAAATTTCCTTGAGATTCAGGAAAAAACAAATAGGGGACAACGGTGTATTTCGAACTGGTCCAGAAAATACCACTAGCCTAGAGGCTACAAGCCTGTAACTATGACAACATGAAAGAATGGCATTCCAGTACATCCTGCAGGCTGTGTTGGATGTCTTCTGACAAGCACTTTTTCACAGTCTGGTGTTTCATATTTGACTTGACTGTGGACCGGGCACAGTGGGATGGAGTGTGAGCTGCAAGCTTTCACGCAGAAAAACAAACAAACAAACAAACAAACCATCCATACAGTGTCTCGTTTATGAAGATGTTGCTGTCAGTTTGAGAGCCTCCGTGTAACACAGTATGGGGGGTAAACATGAAATTCAGTACAGAAAATGTGAGCTGTGCCACTATTGTGGCCCAAAACGAAGCACTCTCAGTGAAATTAAGTGTTAATTTGAGTGTTGGTTCAATGCCGTGCTACAGTTTAAGCAGAAAAAATAGCAATTAGTGCAGTCAATGAATGCAGGACTGAATGGCGATCACACACTTTGCCTTCACCAAAATCAGACATTAATTGGTCTTAGTGGATTTTTGTAAATGTAAAAAGGGCTAAAAGAATTTCTTTTAAAATGACGTAGCACTTTGTTTAGTACCTAATGTTGGGTAATATACCATGTGCATGAAATTGAACCAGACTGAGGGAAATTCCTTTAAATGTCTGGGATGTTTTGTTTCCTTCCGTTCATTCTCATGTGGAAAACCCACTTCTTGTTAACCTCCACAATAAGTCGTTTACCTCCCCAGGTCCTTGTGGACCTCCCTCATTGTTTGTAGTGCATACCATTCTGTACTCCGGCTTTTCTCCCAGTTAACACACACCTCCTTCCACTTTTTACTTGGCAGTGTTACATTTTATTTCCACGTTCGTCTTGCTCCTGAAGAGCTGCCTCAGCAGGAGCTGGTCTGGAGGTTGCTCTCAGTGAGGAAGGAGGTGATGGTGGAAGGGTCATACAGACTGTCATCATCATCTGAGCTGAGGGCTGATGAATCCAAAGCTGGGCGCATTGCTACTTGAGTCTTCCTCCTGTGTCACACAAACAATATATTCTCTTTTCAGTTTTACTGTTCCAGTCTTGTATTCTAACATTTGCCTGAATACAGTCAAGAATAGCAATAAGACAGCAGTCACAGCGCTCCCTCTGCTGCTCGCTGAAGGTAATACCGTGTTTTTCCTTCGTACTAGCTGGAGCATGTTTGTTATTTCCCCTGTGGTAATGCACCATTTTAGTTTGATGAAGCACCACTTTCACACGTGGCTGATTGCTGGTGTGCTTTACTCACATCACATTACCAAATGCTCCACCTCAGGGAGGTTGTGTGCATCTGTACCAGGTGTCTGTGTGTCAGAGCTGAAGAAATCTGTGTTCACCAACTATGGCATCATATACAAGCAGTTTTAGCATCCTATGACTTAAAGAGGAGGTTACTCACTCTCTCAAACACCGCTGTGACATTTTTCATTCCAGGAATGTCTTGCATAACAGTTACAAAAAGCACACAGTGAGTAACAAATTGGAAGAAAAACCCTTACTTGAGTTCAGTCTCCAGAGCCGTGACTCTGGCCTGTAAGGCCTCTTTGAGCTCCATCTGTTCCTCCATGTCTCTCTGGGCTTTCCTCCTCAGCGTCTCTAGTCTTTCCTGCTCCGTCTCTCCCTCATCCACCTGTCTCTTCAGAGCTTTCACTCTCAGAGCGAGCTGCAACACATGTGAAGACTTAAGATTTGGCTGTTTGTTACAAAGGGTCAAAAATGATTTGACATCAACATTTATACCTGATCTCTCTGTTCAATGTGTGTTTGTCTCTCCTCATCCAGTGTCATATTCAGCTCTTTCAGTTTCCTTTCCAAGCGACGTTGAGATGCTAAAACAGAGGTCTTCTCTCTTTAAGTGAAAAAAAAAAAGTTTTATACATGCAAGTATGTTAATGAGCTACTGTTTATGTCAGCTACTGGTGGAATATCTTTGAACTAATACTTGTAAAATCATTGTTTTATAACAACACTAATACCGGTATAAGGAGTTGCACAGATGTTACCTAATACACCCCCTCCCTCCCCCAAATAAAATCAAATGACAGATGAAACTGCATCAGGACAACAACAATACAAAAACCTCCATTACTTACATCACCTGATTTTATATTACCTGCTTGGAAACATTAAATAAATAATAATTTTCTCAGTCAAAAGAAAAAAGGTGAAAAATGTAAAAGGTATACATGAGTAAAGCTTCTTCTCCATGTCTGTTGTACTTTACCTTTCCTCAGCACGCAGGCGGTCTTCCAGCTCCTGGATCTTGTTTTCCAGCTGGGAGACTCCTGCTGAGGAGCGAGAATGGCCCTCCAAATCAGCCACGCGACTCCTCAGCTCCTTCAGCTTCAGGGACACATACAGCAGTTCAAAAATACTCATCATATGCACAAATGTGGGAACAAGGTGGAGTTGCAAGCCATTTTAACTGAAGGATACAAAAATGCATCATCAAACAGGTATTTTGACACAAAGTGGTGCGGACATACGTGTCTCTCCATGGCGTTCTTATCCAGCTCCAGGTCCTGTTTTGAAGATCTCTCCTGCATGAGCTCAGAGCGGAGCTGATCGATCTGATCTCTGCTTCTGGCCACTCGGTCTGTCAGCATCTCCACAGTGCTTTTCTCCTCCTCCAGCTCCAACTCCAGACGCTTCAGCTTGTCCTGACAGACACAAGATGAGTTCATGTTAACTCACATAGCTCAGATTTCATACTTACTCAGATTTAAATATCATGATATTGATGGAACACATATTCAGCACTTATACTAATCTGTTAAGGTTATTTGTTTGATTTGGCAGTGAGATGTGAAAAACTGTGAGCATTGTACCTCCAGGATGCGAATCTCGCGTGTTTTTTCATTGTGGCTGTTTTTGCTGGCCTCGATTTCTCCCTCAAGGTGGCGCAGTCTGTTGGTGAGAAGCTCTTTATCCAGCTGGTGGTTGTCCCTTTCCTCACACACAACCATAAGTTCCTTCTTCTGTCTTGACATCTAGTAAAATATACAACAAACTAAAAACCAGCAGTGGAATACTTTTTCCATACAGTCAATCCTTAAACTAAAAAGGAAAATCTGTCAGTTTTAGGGAACACACTTCTTCCTCCAGTCTCCGCAGGTTCATTTGGCTTCTTTCCAGTTCAGACTGGGCATCGTTTCCATGGCGTTGTGCTTCCTGCATTTCTTTGCGTGCTCGTTCTCTCTGATCCTCCAGCTGAACCCGGAGAACCTGCGTCTCCTCCCTTAAAGACACATTCAGAGCCTCATACTGACGGGGGACAAAAAGATAAATAATATTTTAGCTGCATGTTCTTTGATAATTTGCATTTGTACAACAAACATCTCTCCTTCTCACTTCTTTGTTGAGTTTCTCCAGAGTTTTCTCCTGCTGTCGTTTTGTCTCTTCCAGCTGGCTGTTGGCTTGTTTGAGCATCTCCTTGTCCCTCTCTGAATCCTCCAGGCGCAGGCTGAGTTCATGTTGCTCTTGGCTCAGTCTAGAAGCTTTTCTCTTGGCCTCATCAAGTTCGGATCTCAGACCTCTCACCTCCGTATGGAGGGCCAGCTCTGCCTCTGAGCTCTCTGTAGCGTTGCTTTGCAGCTGAGCCTAGTAGACCACAGGAGATATCCTCTTATCCTTGTACACTACCGCTCTTAAGGCATAGAATACACCGGGCTGGATTGTGTTTCTGCAGATTCAACTTTACCTCTAATCTGGAGAGTTTCTCTCTGAGGCGAGAGTTGGTTCCTTCTTGATCCTTCTGGGCATCTTGGAGGGAGTTAATGTCCATCTGAGCTCTGCTCAGACGTGTTTTAGTGGTCTCAAGTTCCTCTTCCGATAGACAAAGCTTCTCTTTGAGCTGGCTGGCTTCACTTCGTGCCTCACCGAGCTTCTGCTCCAGCTCTGACATGGTGGCTGGATCTGGGAGCTATACAATTTTTTTTTTTTTTTTACATGTTAAAACCAAATAACTAAAACCAAAATAGTCATTCAAACACTGATCTCATCATCCCATCAACACAAAAACAATCATGCACATGACAATGTGTTCTATCAAACGTCTTTTAGGAGGAAATTAAACCAACCCGTTTAGTTTTCTCTTGTGCCTTTGCAAAGTCCTCTTTGGCTCTCTGTAACTGGTCTTTTAGCCTGTCGATCTCATACTTCAGTTCAGCCTCCTGGTTTTGGTGAGACTTTTTTAAAGAGATCACTTCCATGACCTTCTTGTCATACTCTGTCCTCTGCTTCTCCAGTTCAGACTTGGTCTTCTGCAGATTGCCACTGCATTGCTGGAGCTCCTGAACAGACATTTCATAATTTGGTTAAAGTGTTTCACAGGTCTCTGGTGTATCAGTGAATATGTAGTGTTTACTACACCTGGTTAAGACTCTGTGTGTGGCTGGGGTCTGGTGTCTGTTGTTTTACTGTGCTCATTTTCTCTTTCAGATCCTTCAGTTCATCCTCAAATTCCTCTTTCTCTAGACGGATCTGCAGGAGACTGGAAAATCCATTTGATCTTAATAATCTACACTTATTCTGAGAACTGCTTTATTATCTGATCGGCAACAGTTGGATTGTAAGAGTAAATCATGAATTTGCTTCGGTGTAGTTAAAATAAATCAGCACTCCAACATGTTTCGTTACAGCCAGATTAATTCACAGGGAGAGGGCTACATTACATTCTGAAATACACAAACATAAGGCTATCCACACCACTCCTCTGAGTTTTGACATCTTCTGCTGTCATATATAGTTTGCATCAAGAATACAATAAAGAGAATTTCCCAAAGCTCCACACTATTAATGCTGCTAGTTCTTAACCACAGTTTTATCCACAGTCACACTAGCACTCATATACTGCAATGAGTATGAATAGTTTTTGATGCTGGCTCCTTCACAGGAGAAGCAAAACTTTATTTCAGTCATGAACTGTGGCTATGAGTCATGACTTAAGCGAAGAGAGTGTGAATAGCCTTGACTCTACAGGGACACAGTTTTTAGCACTGTTAGTCACAGCTATGGTTCTGCAAATCTAAACACAAACGCTGTTAAATCAGTGACCCTCACTGTGTTTCAGGGTTGCTGGGTGGATCTCTGACAGAGATCAGCAGAAACAGTGACCAGGCAGAATAAGAGAGAAAAATACAAACACATAGTAAAGTAAGTGCAAAAAGAAACCCTAAAAAGACACTGATAAAGTCTGTGAGCAGGTGAACACTGGTTCCACAAAACTCTGGCAGATTAAGTTTGAACAAACTCACTCTTGTTTCGTTGTACGGAGCTCGTCTCTGGTGGCATGAAACTGCTCCATCCAGTGGCTGCTCTCATCTCTACAGTCCTCCAGCTGCTGCTGTAAGGAGCGAACTGATGTGTTCACACGCTGCCTTTCGGCCTCGATCCCTGCGTGAGACTGAGGACAAAGAGAGAACCACTGAGACAACGTTGTATTTCATCTCAAACATTTTAACTGTTTTGAAGAGGATTGTCGAACACTCCTATGGTTATCAACCTTTATGAGACCATTCTTTTTGTACCAACATCACTTAATGGTTATAGTCTGCATGATTGGTGTTTAGAAAATGACTGCCATGACATATGAAGTCAAATTATGGTATAAATTCAATACTTGACTTTGCCGACCATGGTACAAAGTGGACCAGCCATTAATCCCGGTCATATAGCTGTAATAATCAGTTAATGTCATAATTAAAACACTGCTAACTGCACTGTTAATGTTTATGTGAAGGTATTGAAAATACAGACAAATCAACCAATGTCAACTTTATGCTGGTAAAAATGGTCCAAAAGACCAAACCAGGAGCATAGAGATTATGAAGGTTACAGTGTTAGTTAAAACTAACAATGTAAGTTTAGTATTGTACCACAACAATCCTGGTTGTGGTACAATACTACATGGCAGATTTTTGAGTCTAAAATCACTACAACTCTCCTGTAAAGCAGAACCTTCTTCACAAAATATATACAACACTCACAATAAAGTTAAGGATATTCAACTTTGGGGTACAACTGTTCAGACCTCACTGATGTAACATAAATAGTTGGGATTTTAAATGGAAATTTGATGTGGTAATTCCTCCACCTCAAACAATTTATTGAAAGAAAAGCTAAAATCAATGGTGGGTTTATCACTACATAAAAATGACAATGTCTCAATAAATTGTCATGTGTTCAGTGTCACCTTGGTGAGATTATGCCTAAAACAGAACAGGATGATAAAGAGGCCTGTTTAGAAACAAGTTGTCAGTGAACCAGGAGATATAGAGGTCAAGTCATGGTTTAGACACTTCTTTTGTATTTTTTGTGGTTAATTGTCTTTTTTGGAGAACAGCATAATGTGCAATAGATATTTAAACATTAAACAATGTACATGCGCCTTCAAAAGTTTAGAGAAAGTCTAATTCAGTTCACCTGGAAAGGTTACAGTGCATTTTAGTTTCATTCTGACATTACACAAAAAGCCAAATATCCTTAATTTTGTGAGTGGTGTATAACTACTGCTTAATAAGAGACCTTTGGGTATATAGAAGTGATGTCTGATCATTCATCTCTTTTCTGGCCTGGTTTTTTCCGCATTTCTATAATTTCAAAATATTTTCAGGTCAAATTTCAGTGAAGTCCAACTGGGTGCTGTGAGAGTTGCACACCTGAGACACCTGCTCCATGCTGCTGCGGAGCTTCTCCATGTCAGCGCTGTACTGTACTCGCAGAGCTTCAATCTCTTTGTCATGTGTTGCCACCTCCTCCTTCAGAGCGCCTTTCAAAGCGGTAAGTTCCCTTTCTCTTTGTCTAAGTGTCTCCTCCAGCTTCTGTTTCAGCTGGCAAACCTCCATCAGCTCTGCTTGACAAGAAACGAGGTCCTGCAGAGAGGAAGTATAGTATTAACTTGATACTCAAGTGATGACATCCTCCACAGCTACACTTTAACAGAAACAAAAGTAGACCCTTGTGTTTTACACCAAAAGCTTGTTTTATCCTATCAGCTTGTCTAGTACAGACTTCAGTCAGAAACTATCTAAAATAAAAACTACACAGTATATGATAATGTTGTACCGTCTTGCTGACGTTTTCTCTTCTCAGTTCATCTTGAAGCTCAGCCAACTGGTCTTCCATCTCTCTGACACGTGTCTCTGCGTTCTCCCTTTCCATACGCAGCTGAGTCAGCCTGCAAAGAAACAAGGGCATACTTAACACTCGAGAATGATTCTTTGAATTAAATAACTGACTTTTTTCTTCCTCTTTAAAAAAATGTTACAGTAGGAGCTTGTTTATGAAACCATCTGGCTCATGGCTCACACACAACAGTACCAAGCCCTCCTGCTTTCTGAACTGTGTGTGTGAGTGTGTGTATGCTGCTGTATCCTCACTCTGATTGGGTTTCATTTAATTCTTTTTTCTCCCGGTCCAGCATCTCCTGGAGTCGCAAATTTTCATCGAGACTGGACTCCAGCTCAGCTTTCAGAGCAGGATCAGCATGTCTGTTAGAGTCCTACAGACAAGCAGACATGATGAATAAATGAGAGCGGTGAAATATAAGACATCAGGTGGCTTTGACGGCATAAACAACTAGCTTTCAGGAAATTTAGTTTCCCATCAATCAAAATGCATAAGCGCTTAAGTTATTTAGAGTTATTAGAGATTAAAATTGGCCAAGCCTCCTTAAACCAGCATATAATGAGTCATTATAGAAGTTAGATTATTCTGTGTGTGCACCTCTGACCGGGCCAGAGGGCTTTAGGGATTAATTTGAGGATTAATCTGAAGCACACTCTAAAGAACCCCCTCAGACGTCCTGGTTAGATGAGCTAAAAAAGCGTACAAGTTCAGAATAATTTCTTTCTTTCTCAACAGAATGAAACAGTGTTTGAGGCTATTTCTCATTTCAAGGAGACTCGGACAAGTGTTTACGTGCGGCTCTGGATATGATCCAGGTAATTACAGCAGAGGTAATTTGGCAGGGTACTCTTTGGGCATCCTCTAGTAGCAACCATTTTCAATCCTCACACTGAAGTGAGAAAGACCTGGGTCTATGCTGGCACCAAAAAGTCCTGCATACATAATCCAGTTCTTTCACTGCCAATTCAGAGCATAAAGGTTTAGTATCATAAAGAGACTTATATCATCTTTTATTTTGATTAGAGATGTCTTGATCAGTTTTTTTTTGCCCCAGAGTTCAAGTTATTTGATTTTGAGTATCGGTCGAAACAAGAGTGCCGATCCGTTACCTATGATACATTATTAGATAACTTAATACTGCAGTTAACAAAATCAACAAAACGTTTTATCCTCATTTATGAAGTTTTCGATATCTTCTAAGCCTTACATTCAGAATTTTTTTCCACAGGGTGTCCAGAAACAGGCGCAAATTACAAAGTCCAATTTGGCATTATCTTTAAAGGTAGGGTGGATGATGTTTTCCAGGAGCATCGCTTGAAATCTCCTTCACACTCCAATTGCAGACAATTAATCAAATGCTCTGACACAAAAATTACAAAATTTAGTCACCGGCGAAACGGACAGGACTGACAAAACCCCATCCAATTGTTTTGAACGGCCCGTGCTTATTGACTGAATGATGTGTGTATTAAACTCTAAGGCTGGCATAAGTTAAGAAATGCTTATGTGAAATTATTTCATTCTCAGCCTTTTGAAGGTGTGGCAATTTAATATAACTGTGGCGGCCCGCCGCTGCTGACTCAATGTAGAGAAAAGACTTATCTGATTCCTGATCGGGATGTAACAGACAGTTCTGATTGAGTCTGAAACCACGTGATCAGCCCAGATGTCCAATCACGTGATCAGATTGGGACATCCTTAATTTTGATCCATGAAAAAGAGAAAATACTCAACTCTGACTCAAAGTCATAAGATACCGCTGCCTCCTCACCTTTTCCTCTCAGCTCCACTTACCCTCCTTTCTTCCCGCAGGGCATTTTGTAGTTCAGCCACCTTTGTCTCAAGCTCCCTTTTTTCTCTCATCCACTCGTCCCTAGGGTTTTCTTTAGGTTGCTAACAAAAAGAGTGTAAGAAGAGTCATACATGTGTACTGTTTCCTTATCAAATAGAAGAAAAATTCCTCACAGAATTAAACAATTTACGAGAAACAAACCTTTATGCTCTGAATCTTCTGAAAAATTGTCTTGACTTTGTGTTTCACGACAACATCGCTCTCATTAGACCTAAAAGAAATATATGAATGTTCAGGTTTTACTATCTGATTAGTTTGACTGAATGTGGCCAGGCTGTAATACAAAGATAAGATGAAGGTCTGTACCCTTGTCTTAGGATGTTGTAAACAGCTTTCATGACCTGCTCCTCATCACTGCTCATCTCTGCATTCTGAAACTGGTCCAGTAAAAGGTCAGGGGTCACCTTAAGACATAGATCAGAAAACTACTCTTGCAACATTGCATGCTTGATAGTGTTTAGAGCTAACTGAAAATCCAACATAATGCCCAAGCAGAAAAGACTGAATTCTTACCTGTTGGTCGCTAAAATCAGTCTGCAGTTGCTCCTCCGAAGCCCACTGACTGGCTGGGTGTCCAGGAACTTTGGTGACAGGGGCCTGGCTGCGTCCCAAGCTGCTGTGGGTTGAGGATGGAGGTGAGGTGAAGGGTTTGGGGCTGATGTGAGGAGATGTCGCTCTGGGATACTGCTGTGCAGGAGAGAGTCCTCTCTGTTGTCCTCCAGATGTTACACTGTCAAATCTGTTTATCAGCCTGTTGACTGGAGTCTGTATCTGATTAGACCGAAGCTCACTGACTTGTTTAGGGTTGTCAGGGGATGACTGATTGTCCCTCACTGAGCCTTGGCACCTATTGAGCCCTGCTTGATCCCTACCAATAATATCCCACACCTCCTCTCTGGATACCCTCACTCCACCTCCTCCATCTAAATTCCCGTAACTACCAGACTTTCCATCCCCAGGTGGTCTAGACAGCTGAAAATCCTCACTGCTGGCTTCTCCATCCCTATCGAGCAGTGACCCATGGGACTGGGCCCGGCGTAGTGCCCCTCCCTGTCCTCCTACTCCTACATCTACCCCCTCTGTTCCTGACTCTGCTTTCTCTCTATTCCGAGGAAGACTGCGGTAGCCAGAGGGATACTCGGTCTTGAGCTGGACCCCATACGAGTCCCCTTTCTGTCCATCTTTCAGGACCACATATGGCTGGCCATCGATACCCTGCACTCTGACTGCTACGCCATATTTGGAGCTGGTTTGAGTCTTAGTCTTAGGCTGGGGCAAAGGTTTGCCTCCACCAGTGTTATCAAGATCGTTGATAAAGCGGATCTGGACGCCGTAGTCCAATGGGGTCTTCCGGCCTGAGGACTGTGTAGTCATGCTGGGAACACAGCAAAGATGAGAATAACAAGAGAAAAGAAAACGTGATTAGAGCAAACGTAGAAGAAGTGCTTTAGGCTTGATTGTTTCACCTAAACAGTGACACCTTATTAATCCATTTAAATATTCTAAGACATTACAGAGAAGACCCTGAGAAAATAGCAAAGGTAGTCATTTCTTCAGTATGTTGTGTGAAGAAATATCTGTTAACAGGGCCAGTGGAGGACAAGATGAGGTCCTAGAGGCCAAAAGAACTTTCTGAAAGAAGTTGTAGTATTGCTAAAAGGACAAATCGAAGTTCAAATTAGGTTGCAACAAGCAGAAAATATCCCCACTGTTCTCATCACATAATGTAGAATCAAAAGTTTGCAAATTAACACCTGCATTAGTTTGCATTAGGAAGATTTCAGGGAATGGATTTTGGGTTCATGTTGGAGCAGAGCAGCTGAGCGTAACCAGAGTTGAAGAGGAAATCATCAGACTGTCTTCTGTTACAAGATAATGAGCCTAAATACTTAAGATATTTACTGAAGCTGGATTTATTGTTGTGCGTCGTCTGCGTAACCGCCGCAGCCTCCGCATAACTGCCGCAGCCTCCACGTAGGCTCTGCTTAGGTCCACGGAGACCCGACGCGCACCTCTCTGGACCCGACGTGCTTCCCGGCTACGTAAATCCAGAGTTAGGAAGAACTCACCGGTGATTGATCAGTGTGTTTACGTGCTTCCAGATGTTTGGGTTTTGTAGCTGAATGAATGAATGAATGTCGCTGCTACTGTTGCTCTAAAAGAGGAAATAAATGCTGCAGCGGTAGCGAACCATCAGGGTGAAAAAAAATCCTCTCTGGTGGAGTTTCCTGGCCATTAAAAGCCCCGTTGTCGCATGCAGATCTGGAAAAAAAAACTGCCGCATAGCGCCATAACCCTACGCTCAAGTACAAGCACACACTGCCTCTGCGTCAGGTATGCAGACCTGACTGGACGCAGACGCCGGCCAACTATAAATCCAGCTCAAGGAGTACCAGAGTCTTTCAAGGAGACATTCATCTAAGCTTTATCCAATGTGACATATTAAAGATTGAACTTATTACTTCCCGTAAGAATAATAAATTATCGTTCATTCATTTAATTAAAAATTGTCTGAATAGCCCTCAAAAGTGAAGTGCATCTGACAGCTCAGAAACCTAGAAGATAGCAGTGTAGCAGAAGTAGCTGTGTTCAAAACACTGAAGAAATATTTAACAGTCAGTCTTTTGGAAATCAGGTCATTTTCTACTTATTCAGGTTCTCAGCGTTTCTCAAATTCTGATTATGTTTGCATTCACTGCAGCTCATCCAGAAAACACTCAGTTAAGACACATTTTAAACTGTAAGGTATAATTATAAGTATACAAAAATTACAATAATTTAGGTCTAGTAGAAATATCTGTATCAGCCTGAAAAATCCCTTTGATTAGGAAATCAAGCGAGGAAAGCCTGAACAAAGGACGAGTTCTTCTGAAATGTGAAAACTTAATGAAACATTTGCTTCAACCAAATATAGAAACTGGGATTTATGGACACTCACACTTAGTTTCCAGCTCTAACTGCTTGTGTGAACTTTGTTCTCTGTGCTTTCTATTAGTCATTAACCTGAGAGTACACACCTATAGATGCCTCTCCCCTTGAAAGGACAAAATAAACCTTTTGAAACTTTTGGAGGTTTCTGTGCCAAATACCAGAGCTATTTCCCTAAACAGGACTTTGGCAGCTTTTAAAACCAGAATTTAAACTTAACATTTGGAAAGACCTTACTTCAAACTTATTTTATTCCACAGTTTGATGTTAAATGTTTACTTTTTGGTATTTTGAACTTCTTTATTTACATTTTCAACTTTATTTTCCATTTCACTAATACTTTGTGCTTCTTGCAGATTGCTCTACAGTATGTGTTCGTGTGTTCTGCAGTTTCACTGCTGTGAAGCACTTTGAGTTTCATTGTTGTTTAACAAGTGCTTTATCAATAAAGCTGAAAATGAACAGTGTCACTGCTCCTTTCAGTGTTTGTGACTTCTCTACTTTTAGTTTACCTTGCCTCTCTAATCCTCCCATCTCCCACACGTATGATCAATTTTAAAATTATGTTTCAACTCACCACACCTTCTTAGTCACTGACGTAAGCATTCCTGCCATCATCTCAAATAATTATCCCTTGCGTTAAGTGACAGTGTAATACCCATCGTTGCAACGCTGTGGTTCATTAAACACACTGTAAAACCATTACAACACTCCCTCCTGACCTCCCTCTGCTTTGCACCTTCCACTTCTCCCCAGCAGCTCTCTGAGGTGAGAGACAGAAAGTGGGCCGACAGACAGCGAGGGAGGGTGAAGCGAGAGAAAGAAAACATGCAGCTTTTCTCTTCTTATCAGTACTTTATGTTAAAACCTAAAGTCAAGCTGTTCCTACGATCAACCCACTCTCCCACACACACAAAGTAACATCTACAAAAGTAACCACCAAATACGTAACCCTGTTTTGCTCTGACAAAAACATCCATACATTATTCAACAACTAAAAACTGATTTTTTTTATCCCCAAGACTGATTTTGAGAGATGTATAAGCAGAAAACTAGCAAAGCTATTCTGAGAAAGAAATGGATAAAATGCAGTCACCAATGAGAACAAAGGGTGGTGGTGGTGGTGGGGTCCTTTCTTTTACAGTTTTGGATTAATCTTTTTATTCAAACGCAAGTACAGGTGAATGCAGTGACTGGCTGGAATGAATGATGTCATTGAATATGGCATGAACAACCTTTGAAGGTTTCTCTTATGCACAGGCACCGTCCGTTGACAGACCCACTTACCAGATTTGTGCAGTTAGATGATTTTTCCCACCCTGTGGGAACCACAGAGGAAGCACTGTGTCACAACCAATTTGTGAAGCCATGCATGAAGTCTGCAGCCTACTGTCTTTACGCTGAGCTCAAGCATACATGTCATGCACTGGTAATGGTTGCACAGACATCAAAAAATGCATTAATTATCCATTCATATAATGTGACATGCTTGTCTTAAGTGGTTGGATCTGCAAAAGTATGTTCAGATTGACTTCACAGGAGGACAACTGTAAAGCAGAGATAGTTTCCTCCCTGTGTATTTGTTGATTTGCATGTTTTCCTCGGTTTCAATTTTCTATTTGTGTGAGAGGAAGAATGCACTGCCAACTCAAAAGGGATGGGGTGAAGGGGAACTCGTCCCATTGTCCAGCTGATGTGGGGCGGAAAACGAGGGCAGCGATTCTGAGAATGCAAAGACTATCCCATCTATTACTTTCCTCCTAAAAACCATATGAATACAAAAAGATGGATTCAATATTTCAGAACTCAAATCTCAGTCGAACGTTTTTCCTCAAAGCCGATTCCTTTTTGTGCTGTGTCAAACACACCTGGGGTCACTGCAAGCTTTATCTTGAAATGAACTAAGGGAATTCTGTATATAATCTAAAAATGTGTTTGCAGAGTGGCAGAACACTTACAGTTTCTCTAAGTTTTGAGTTTGTGACTAGTGTCAGGCTGATTAATCTGCACGATTATTTACCTTCTGGAATTGGGCCAGCAACTATTTCATTACACTTGTAAACTAGAAATTATGACCCATCTGCCAGTGTGGGCAGCTTCGGTGGTGTCAGCCCTGTGGAATTTTGTTTCTGATTGCCTTATTTGGTCGATGCATTCTTAAGTAAAGCAAACAGTGCAGACTTGGACTACTTTGGCAAACAAAGTCTAATGTATTACAGTGTGAAATAAATGTTCATTTAAGATCTGTTCCTGCATTTCTTTTGTCATTAATAATAAATTGTACAACATTATACATGTAATATTTGATATCAGCATTGTTTAATCTCAAAACATTCCACACGAGCATCAGCCAACAAAAATCTCAAACTGATTGACCACTAATAATAACATAAACAATGGGCCAGCCTTCACAGGCTTACTTGCCCAGCTTATGGTGGTGCTTTTGCCAGTCATTACCCTGCAGTTATGCTGACGGGACCTCTGCCTCTGGCCTCAAATTGAATTCTCACACAGTTAATTGAATTGGAGTTGCCTCCCTGTTAAGATCTGAGATGGAATGGAAAACAGAATTAGGAGATAACAGCGGGTGAGGAGAGAAACAGCAACTTGTGGAATCATGCAAGTGCCTCTGCTGACTCACGTGATATCATCATCATCTTTGTGGCCTGGTCTAAAAACGATATGGGGAGAGCTGCAGGTTAGCTGGGCTAAAACTCATCATTAGAGTGAAACCCTGTAGCCATTCTTTATGCTGAACAATATGGATTAACAATGTGTGAAATGTTTAAAACTTAAAGGCATCTCCTGTTTCAAGTAAAGATAATCTGATCAGAAACCTGCTTATAATAATTTTGTAGATCAACAGAAGAAGAAGGGACTAAAGATGGAAATTAGCCGTTGGCTATAATCTTGCATATTTACATGTATATGTTCATTTATATGCAGTCTCTATTTTAAATAAAACTCAAACTCAGAAAACTGGAAGTGCTGGGTGGCTGAAACTTGGCCAAGGGGGATATATTCATCTTCAAAGTACTTATTTCAATGTTCAAACTACTGTTTCCAAAGTCAAGATTGAGTTTTCAGTGCCTTGCTAAATTTATAACAACACTGAGATAAGAAGCTTTGACTTTTTTTTTGTTTGTTTCATTAATGACTAACTAACTGATTTCTGCAACTACTGTCAGTTAATAAAGTATTTCAGCTGATCTGATAGTTCCTTGAGAAATGGCTTACAGCATCCTATACATCCAACAGGTGCACAAAGTCTTCTTGAATCACAGATTTTCCAGACATAACCTGAAACGCACTAATGTAAGGGCCTAAGTAACTCTTTGTCTTCTTAGTGGACAGTCATCCACTTGGTCCTTAGAGAACTCTCCCTCTCAATTACATTCTTGACATAAAACCAGACTCTTGTCCTCTCTCCACACATGCGACTACTCCTCTTTCACACTCACACAAATGGCTATTTATTTCTCTTTGCAAGTCCAGAGGAGTTAATTGGCATGACAAAGCGAGACTCCATTGTTACCAAAATGGTACACAAATGACACCGTATTAGGAGCAGTAAGTATGCCTCTCCCTTCCCTCACATTCCTGACACTTGTTTCTCTGTCTCACTCACCTACTTGGGCAGAAAGTGAAAGAGAGACTGATTTATGACATTTTACCTCACAGATGAGTGAAAAACCCGATTATACGTGTATCTACACGCGAAATAGTGTGTTGGTGCATCGTTACATTGATAAGAAACTGCAAACATGAAACTGTGTTCACGACAGTATAGTAGCACTTTGCTGCTTCAATAATCTGCTGCTGATTATGCCATGGGTTTCATTTGAGCTGTCAGAGCTCCTCTCCACTGCTAATAATGCAGAAACAGTTAGGGTTTGCTTATTCTCTGCTCATCCGATGCAGGGCATTTAAACATGTTCAGTTTATGAGCTGAACGCTGCGGCTTAACTGTATCTCAGTCAACAGTTTTAAGAATAACATCATCTGGTAGCACAGTTGTGTACACAGACACAGCTACACTAATACTTCTTGATCTTTTATAGTGTGTAAATGAAGTTAAAGTTAATGCAAATTTAAATTTGTTTTGTAATAAAAGGACATTACCCCCCCCCCCCCCCCCCCCACACACACACACACACACACACACACACACACACACTTTTTACAGCTCAGTAATTTCACCTCAACGTTATCCCATAGGTAGCTGATAGAAGTAGTCTCCTTTTGTCTCCAAGAATAGTTAGCTGTCCAGCTAAACTGATAGATAATAAAGACCAACTGTGACACACCTCTGTTATAACTTATAAATTGTACACTCAATTCGTAGAGGCAAGGAGTATCGTACAGCACCAGAAAAAAGGCTCACAAAGCGTTTAACTGCCTGAGAAGTGGTGAGTGTCTGTCTGGTTTAGCCGTCTGGCTATGAGAGGTCCAAATCCAACTGAAAAGTTACCTCTTATCCTGAACTTATCCCTCTGCTCCTCTGTATCGCTTCCTTTCTCGTAGGCGGATGAGAATTCAAATATTTCCACAGACATCCATCAAAGTCCACTATGAAAGTGGGTGGAAGAGCAGCCCCTTCGCAAATTATCGCAGCAACAAGTTCATTACGCTGCTGGGAATGCAACCTGTTACCTTTTGTCGGCGATGTAACAGCCCCGCCTACCGCCGCTAGGAAGAGCTTTGTGATTGGAATAACGCGCGAAAGTAGGCGGAACTGTTGCGAATTGTTCAGTTTCGGATTGGTAAATTCAAAACGTCAGTCATTCATCGAGTTGAGGTACTTTGGGATACTTGGCTACCTACGAAAATGGCTAATTGTGCTTTTATTCCAGAATAAAGTGAATTGTAATAGTTACAACGTCAATGAAAAGGACATTTCAGTGCCAGTGATGCATCACGGTTAATGGAAAATCTAAGTTCCTCGATGATTATGTTTCTTCAATTTGCCACTAGATGGAGCAAATTTTTATCAAGCAGAGGATCATTATTCAGTTCTTGAACAGTAAAGAGCATGACCTCCAAGGTTGTGCCACCTGAAATGAAAAAGGAAAAGAAAAAAAAAGCCTATTTTATTGATCCCTAAAGGAAGCAATAGATAAAATGTTGGTGTGGTTAATTTAGTTGTGCTTTGGAATATGTTGTGAGATTGATATATAGTAGAAGTCTGTGAACAAATAGCAAAATGTATTTCCTAAAACTTTAAATTGTTGCTTATATGTCTGAGATAGCATCCCGCATGTAGTGCCAGTTAACTTTAAACTCGAGGGGAAAAGACAAACAAACAAAACAGCTTTTTAAGTGTCACACTCTATAGCCAGGCTTTGGGTGCTTTCATGAGTTGTCCTGCATCCTCATTAGTGAAAAAGCCCTCCTCTTCCACATCCACGCAGCTCCTCCCCAGACTGCAGCGACATCTGCGCACACCACCTCTCCTCTCCATCGCATCACTTTACTTAGTCGACAGACTGAACGCATCACATCACGGTCCGGGAATGGGATCTTTGCTGGGTTCAAAGAAAAACTTCCAGTTCTTTCGAATTTACGCGCTTCAGAAGTTGCTGTTCAAACTGCAGGGATAGTTGTTGTTGCTGCTGCTGCTGCTGCAGGGTGCCTCACACAGCTTCACACAGCCTCTGGCCAAAGATCTCCAAGACGCACCAGAGGTCGTCTGATCATCAGGAGGTTTCAGACGCGAGGAATCAGCACATGATTTAAAAGTTGGTTTTGCATGGTTGAATTTTAAAAATCTAATTTATTTTTGAATAGATTTAACTGCATGCCAACGTTACTTTAACCGAGAGCTGGAGAAAGTAATTGTGCGTAAAGTTGAAACTGTTGCGCGCAGAGGCGGCCAATGCAAGGAAGTGTTGAGCACAGCTTTGTTAACTTGTTCCATCTGTAAGAAGTGCAGTCATGGCAAAATGGTTTAAAGATTTCCCCATCAACCTGAAAAACGGAAACGAAAGGGTCCGCTCGGCCTCTGAATCTGGTCCACAAACTCGACCCAAACCATCGTTTTCACGAGAAAGTTTGAAAGGAAATCATCGTAAAGACGGTGGAGTTGGGGGTTTACTAGCAGGAAGAAACAGAAAAAATTCGGCTATTGAACTAGGTCGTAACAACGCTGGTTATGGTGGGGCTGTCTGGGACAGTCTCACAACCGGGAAAGGTAAGAAGAACTCCAAAAACGAGACTGGGACAACGGATGAGAACCGCCCGGTGAGAACCTCGAGTCTGGCACAAGCTTACATTAGCAGGATGATCAAAGTAGACAAACAAGACAAGACCCCCAAACTCAACGGGATAAGTGAACAGAAGCTGTCCGAGAAGGAAAAGGGAAAAACAGACATAAAAACTACGGTGAGTATATGACCACGTGGAGCTACACCTAATGCTTTAATCATGCACCAACCACAACTTTTGTATTTTGCTTTATTTTAATATCCAACTAAGTCAGAGAAGAAGCAAATATGGCAACATGCAGATGAAAACTTAATATAATGTATAGTGCATAAAAACAACCTCACTGTTGGCTTGAGGTCAGTGGCTTCTTTTGTGTTTTCATTTCCACCTTAGTTCATAAGCTTGTATTCAATTTCCATCCCTCTCAAAAGAATACAATGCAGTTTCACTACATTGTGTCAGATCAAACAGGCAAACACAATGCACTGACCTCTTTGCACAAGTATTTCCGCTTGTCCCTTCATTACTTGTCACTTCGCCATGGACACCATACACATACACACAGATGTATACTCAGGGACACACACTGATGTATATCAGTTTCCCACCTCTCTGTTGTCTTTTAGTAATGCAACATCTGAGTAATTGTGGTTTTTCCTTTCCACAGCTGATTATCCTGGAGGACTATGCAGACCCTTTTGATGCAGAGAAAACCAAGGAACAGAGAGAAGCTGAGAGAGCAGGGGTCAATGATGGGTACATGGAGCCATATGACGCCCAGGTCATCATCACAGGTGAGCTCACTCTCCATCTTAGAAAAGTGGTAACAGATATTCTGACTGTGAAGACACACGAGAACTACTCACATAAAAACTTCACATTGTCACACCAGACTCTCAGCACACACTCACATTTTTGCGAATTTAATGCTTTTAAAGGGATCTTAATCTAAACTAGACCCCATCTCTTCGCTGACTTCCCTCCTGGCTGGCGGTTGCCATAGTAACAGTGTTGTGCAGGGACAATGGGTGCAGTTTCCTCTTCCAGCTTCCTGTCTCCTGCCTCTGTTTCCTTTGCCCCATTCTCTTGATAGGACGTTGGCCCTCGTGCCCCCCCCCCCCCCCCCCCGACTCCAACTACCCCTCCACACACTTACACACACACACACAAAACACCTAACACTTTATGTTCCCTCGTGTATGACAATAATCACAAGATGCCCCCCCCCCCCCCCCCCCAATCCCCCCAACCCCCCAACCCATGCCTGACTATTTAAACCTACAGGTCCCCCCTCCTTTTTTTCTACCCAATCATTTCCCAGCAGTCAGGAAGTGGCCCGGTAACTCAGCCAATCAGCAGCTATGTTGACCTTTTCTTCCTGTAACTCCATTGTTTGGTCACACAATAGTGCAGACACTCAGGCTACCTGGCAGGCTGCAAAGAAACACAACAAGTAAAATTCCCCAACATGGCAAGGAACAAGTGAAAGTGTTGCTTAATGAGCGTCTCTCTTTATTTCTGCCGATGGGCAGGTTTCATTAACAATTTTAGCCTTAATTCCTCTACTTGACAACTACTACTTTCTTTCTTTGTCATGACAGACAAAGAACAAAACTGGCTCACGTATTAGTTGATGCAGGACAATTTTGTTTCCACTCCTGAAGAGCAAAACACAGAGCTGCATCAAATCCTAATAGTCTTGGGTTGATAATGTTTCTATTAGAGCTGAATGTCACATAAAAAAAAAAAAAAAAAAAAAAAATAATATATATATATATATATATATATATATATATATATATATATAAAGACAACACTTATATATATATATTACAGAAATGTGCAAAATGTCTGATTAATAATGTGGGATATTATGACCATATGCACCCATTATTTACTGAATCAAATCTGATGAACTTTAATGATGTAATTTATTACAAAACAATCCAAATTATGTTCAAAGCTAAACAAAATGCTCTTCTACCAAAATATTTTAAGTTTCAGCAAACAAGAATTTAAGAAAATTAAATGTAGTGTGCCAAAATCCAAAAAAAGGGTTAACCCAAAGTTTCTTGTCTTTCTTGAGGGTTCAATTGTGGAATAATCTCAGTAAAGAGATGAAAAATAATTGTAATTCTTCACTTTTATTTAAAAAAGAAGATCTCCCTGTCTATTTTTAGAGATACATAACTGAATACATTTTCTTTATGAAGGTTATCTACTGTACATGTTCACATATGTTTTGTTTGTTTCAAATGTACAATGTAAAGTAACTAATTTAATGTCAAGTAGTATCTATAGACATACAAGTTTTCTGCGTCTGCCTGTTTTGGTCTCACAACTGTTAACAGCTTTATGTACGAAGAAATGAATTATTTTGTGTGACTAAAAACAAAAATAAACTGAACTAAATTGAACATCTAATCACGAGACATTAATTCTCCCAGTCAGACCTGCCTATTGTCTTACACACACATATGTTGTGGTTGTGTTTACCCACAATGCCCTGCATTAAACCCACAATGCCCTTTGTGTTGTAGTCAGTTAGACCTGCATTTGTAGGCAGACCAGAGTTTGCATCTTTGATCTGCATCAGAGTTTGTTTGCGCATTCACACTTCCCAAACAAACCGGACTTTCCAAGCAAATGAAGCCACCAGAAGCTGAAATGTTTCCACACACTAGCTTTTAATGCACAAGGTGCCTGTCGGATTTCACACTCAGCGTTGTGTCTATTATATTCACGCTTCACCAGTTCTGAGAGCCGCCTTTTGCATTCCTCAACAGTGCGTTATTAATGAACGGTTAAAAATAATAGATTTTTTTTTCTTTATTGATGAGAGACTTAGCTTCTGCATCACAATACATTAAAAAAGACTTCCCCCAATGACTATTATACAATGCTCAGAAAAATAAAGGGAATACTTAAACAACTTCTTATCTTAGATCTTGATAAATGAGAAATTACAGCTGCAAATCTTTATTCATTACTTGAGAACAAAATAACATAAGAATGATCAATTGAAATGAAAATCATCCTCATCGAGGTCCAGATTTAGAATCATTCTCAAAATAAAAGTGGAAAGATCAGATCGCAGGCTGACCCGACTTCTGTGGAAATTCCTCAAGACAATTCAAAATGAGGTTCAGTCATGTGTGTGTGGCCTCCATCCGCCTGTATACACTCCCTACAATGTCTGGGCATGCTTCTGATGAGATGAAAGATGTTCTCTTGACCAGACCTGGATCAGGGCATCAGTCAACCCCTGAACAGTCTCTGGCATGTGTTGGATGGAACAAGACATGGATTCAGGTTTGGTGAATGAGCAGGCCAGTCTATAGCATTAATGCCTTCGTCATGCAAGAACTGCTCACACACTCCAACCACATGAGGCCGAGCATCGTCATCATCAGAAGGAACCCAGGTCCCACTGCACCAGCCTGTGGTCTGACATTGGGTCTGAGGATCTCGTCCCGGTGCCTAATGGCAGTCAGGGTACCTCTAGCTAGCACATGGAGGTCTGTGTGGCTCTCCAAGGATATGCCTCCCCAGACCATCACTGACCAAACCGGACATGCTGAAGGATGTTGTAGGCAGCTTAATGTTCTCCACGGCAGCTCCAGACTCATGTCTGTCACATGTGCTCAGTGTGAACCTGCTCTCATCTGTGAAGAACTGTGCTCTCTGGCAAATGCCAGTCAGACTGCACAGCATTGGGCTGTGAGCATAGGCCCCACCTGTGGACGTCAGACCTTCATACCACCCTCATGGAGTGTGTTTCTGACCCTTTGAGGAGAAGCATGCACATTAGTGGCCTTCCAGAGGCCCCATTTTGTAGGGTTCTGGCAGAGCTCCTCCTGCTCCTCCTCACGCAAAGCAGCAGATAGGGGTCCTCCTGCAGACCCCTCCATGTCTCCTGGTATATTGGCCTGTTTCTGGTATCTCCTCCATGTTCTTGACACTGTGCTGGGAGACACAGGTAACCTTCCTGCCACAGTGCACATTGATGTGCCATCCTGGAGGAGCTGCACTACCTGAGGTAGCTGTGGGTTGTGGTTGCAGACACCACCTCATTGCCTCTAGTGGCGGGGGCACTGGAAAAATGCAGCCAGAAAGGATGAAGACAGGGAAATAATCTGCAGCCAACACCTGCAGAACGATTCCTTTATAGGGGTTGTCCTGCTAATTGCCTCATTTCCACCTTTTGTCTGTTATTTGTAAAACAGCAGGAGAAACTGATTCCAAATCAGTGTTACTTCCTTGATAAACAGATTGATATCCCAGAAGCGTGACTGACTTTGAGTAACATGGTAATAATTTTCTGTTCCTTTTATTTTTCTCTATTTTTATTTTGAGCAGTGTTTACAGTTTTGACATTAGGCTTGTACATTCTGTTGTGAATCATAAATTCTTCATTGTAAAAAAAAAAAAAAAGTGTAGGAGAACACCTTAACACACTTAGTAATAAGTGATTGGTGACATGAAGGTGCAGTTACTTGCAGTGTCAATAAACTTATATGTTCAAGGTTACTAGCTCATATGGACCAGTTAAGTTCTTTCTGTGTGAAGATTGCATGTTTGCTTTGTGCCTGTATGGTTTTCTCTTCCAGTCCAAAGACATGCTCATGAAGGAAAGAGGCAATTCTAAATTGAGCATTTATTGTTGTCTAGTGACCAGTTCAAGGAGAGAAGATGCATTTATCAACCAGTTAAGCTCCCTTTTTTGCACATGATTCTTTATTTTGGTGCTGATAACTACATACATGTCTGTTCTGCTGCAGAGGTCCGTAGACGGGGCTCCAAAGACCTTCTGAAAGTCTGTGTGCTACTGGACCGAGGTCAGAAAGAGGGGAAGGGAGAGGAGGGACCGCTTTCACCCCCAAACATCTACGACACACCCTATGAAGGAGGACTGGAGGGCGACAGTGAGGGGGTGTGGATCCCTGTCACACGACCGGAGTCAGACGTCCGTCCGGCGGGGGAGTATGAGCTGCCCTGGGAGTGGAGAAAGGAGGACATTGTTAGAGCATTGTCAGGTAGTGAAATAAGTACGGGATGATAGGAAGGGTGGAGATGCAGGGTGTGGAGGAAGGATGCCATGAATTTAATTTGTACAGCACAAACATAGCACAACAATTTTGTGTTTGTTTTAGAGAGGAAACAAAACCATCCGTCTGAATTAATTTCCAGAGATGTGTTTATTTTAGAAGTTCTGGCATGCTTTGGTAGGATTTTACTCTAAAACTTGATATTGTCTGTCTTACTTCCTTTAGCTCAGTTTGAGGCAGTGGATTGTTCTTCCAGTAAAGAGAACATTTCTACATCTGTCCGCCAGCAGCAGCAACAACAACAGCCACAACAAACCCTGAGACAGAGGAACTGGAGCCACAAGACTCTCGTCTCAACTTCACCATCAACTTCCACTTCCCCATCTTTCCCATCCTCCCCTATTCTAAAACTCTCCCCTCTCCCATCATCCTCTCCTGCCTACCCTACACTGAAGCTCTCACCTTCATCCAGCCCTACCAAACTTTCCCCACCATCTCCTACTTCCCCCAGCGCCCCACCGGATGGGGAGATAGCCAAAATGGACTCCAGCCTGCCCCTGGAGAAGCAGAGGTAAGGAGAAAAAAGGATATGCTGCACTTAAGGGAAAATTGTAGAGAAATCATGCATGTGGGAGACATAACAGACCATGAACCAAATGCAGTATTTGCTAATCATTTGAACATTTATCAATTCATTCATGCGCTCCACATCCTCTGGGCTGAATAAAAGAGAAACAATCCTGTGGCGGCATGTGGATGTATTAGTGCAATTTGCATGCTTAACTACCCATCTGTGAAGGCACCATTAATAACCATGACCACAACCATAATTCCTAAAAAGCTGGGACACTGGTAATCAGAATGCAAGGATTAACAAATGATAGATTTGAACAATTAAGTATAGAAATATGAAAAAAATGTTGACAGTGAGATGTATTTACTAATTTAACTTTAAAAAATATTTTCTTGTCTTTAATTTGATGGCAGCTGTGTGTCTTGAAAAAGTTGTGAGGGATCAAATAAAAGGTTGGAACAGCAAGCACTTCTGGGGGAACATGTTGCAGCCAATTAACTTAATTAGCAACAGGTGAGTAACATTTGGCTGAAAAAGAGCCCCTTAGCATCACAGGCGGATGTCCAGCAATTTGCAACAAAAAAAAACAATGTCTATAAATTTTGGAGTAATTTCAAATCTTGAAGTAAAATAGCAGTAAGTTTAAATTTTCTATAAGTGCATAATATTATAATACAAGAGAGAGAATCTGGAGATGTCTCCAGGCATAAGTGCAAGGAACAAGGCTGAAAACCAGTACTTTCACAAATCTTGAAGGCATCACTGCATGAATGCAGACACCATTCACTGTGTCATCCATAACTCCAGGTTAAAGCTAATTTTAAATGGTCTTAATGCAAAGTAAAAAACGGTTTTGTGGTCAGATTAATCTAAATTTGAAATTCCTTTGAGAAATCAGATGCTAAAAGTCTGCATCCTTGATGTTATGGGATTCCATTCGTCTCTGCAGTTCAGATTTTTCATGAACTGAAAACATTTGGTGCATCATCATATACAAAACTGCTGAGGTACTAGAGTCTTACATCAGACAAAATAGGACAGCGCTCCTTTAAGTCTTGCAGCTAAACTCCTGAGTTTTTTTTAATAAACTCTTTTTAAAAGGGGATGCTACACAGTGATGTACATGACCCTGTTCCAACCTTTATGAAAAAATGTTGCTGCCATCATATTGAAGATGAATTTGGTTAGTTTGTCATGAAATGAAGTGTCTCACTTTGAGCATTTGATATCTTTACTTTATTCTACTTTTGATGAAATATTGGCTTATAAGATTATCAAGTCATGGCATTCTCTTTTTATTTACATATTACACAATAAAGAGGACTTTTTGTTGATGATTTTGGCCTCAACAATGAGAGAAAACACACTAGACTTCACAGACACTAATGTGAGCTAGCTGCTGGGGTTGAGATGTAATATGATTGTTACATGTAATATACATGTGTCAAAAATGCAACGTCACTTTTGTTGATCTAAGCATCTCAATGCAGACATAACATATAAAAAGCTTGTCTTAAGCTCCACCTGTCTCATTTTACTGTCTCGAAACATGGAGCTTGCACAGGACAGTGTCACAACCTTTACATATATATATATATTTTTTAAATTAAAGATTGTTGTCAAACTCAATAAAAGCATATTGGATAATCCGTTTAATTAATAAGCAAATACTTCACCTCAGCTTTACCAAATTTTTTACAGTTCTGGGTTTTTGGGAACAGGCTTGTATGGCTCCAAAATGTTGCAGAACTGAAACAGGGTTAGCAATCAAGCTGATTCGAATTAGGAATGTGTTAAAGTTTAAGAGTGAATGATAGAATAATTACACTGGCCTAACAATAACATATACAGGGCAGAATTAAGGAATACATTTTTAGAAATTCAGTGGTTCCTGGGTGAAAATTCAGTCTGGCATCACTCAATGAAATACTCACAGAGGACACCTCTCCCCCCTTCCCTTGATTGTCAGCATGCTGGGATGGGCCCAACAATGCAACCTTGGACAGGATTAGTGGATGAAAGGAATTAGACAAATGGGATGAGGGTTGAGACACTTGGCCATCTTGATCTCCTGCTTTTTCATTGTCGGGCCTTGTCAGGATGACCTACATTTCACAAAAACTCTACACAGTGAAGTGAAGGGCATTTCTTATCTTTTGTCTGTGTTTCTGCCGCCCACTTGTTTGGACAGAATAAAGCTACATTGTTTTTGGTGTCGAGGTTAGCTGTTTGCCTTTTTAGGCAACACCATCCTCCTTGGTTATAGCTGAAAATCACTCATGAAGCAAACAAATTTATATTAATATCTTCTCTGAGACATGGCCGTTTCAGTGCAGAAAGCCTACATTGCAAAGAAATGCTAGTCCATGTTTGATTACACAATAACCCCATGGAGAACTGTAAGTGGGAGCAACAACACCCATAGCACCCGGATGTTAAATATAAATTGTAGACTCAGGGTTCAACTTTCAGGTGAGACTTGGTTGAGCAGACAGAGAAGGCCTATTTCACTTGCAAACCCCACAAACTCTTCACTTTGTTAAGCATGGCCTTTCGTTCCATGTGGGAGTTATGGAAAACATGCTCACAGCCTGTTAGCATTTGTTTCTCTCATGTTGTAGCTGAATGTCATCGTGTTTTGCCTCCCAGCATCAAGACTGCATACAGCCTGTTTATATATGGCTCTTGCCTGTAGCTACTGTCAGCAACACCTCGTGTCTGAACAGTCTGCAGAGCCACCTACATGGTGTTTGTTTTTGTTTTGTTTTTTGTTTCTGTTTTTTTTTTTTTTTCACTTTGCCCTCCCAAATTTACCTTTGACATTACTGCTCTACTCTGCAGTAAATGCCTCTATGTCTACTCAAAATAAGTTGTTCTTATCCTGTTTTATTCCCTTCATATTTTTTCTCTCCCCCTCATGGCTTTTGCATATCATTAACTTGACATGTGACTTAACTTCATATATTAGTGTAATACAGAAGTGATCTGTTGCCCTGTTTCCCCTCCTCCTCTCCCATCCTTCTCCATCTCTTAAAGCTGGTACCATGGCAGTGTGAGTCGGCAGCAGGCTGAGGCTCAGCTGCAGCGCTGCAGGGAGGCCAGCTTCTTGGTGAGAGACAGCGAATCAGGAACCAGCAAATACTCCATTGCTCTGAAGTGAGTGCATGCATGTGTGCAGTGCATGCTCTATATAGTGCAGCATGTAAATAATTATTCATACAGTTATTTCATTTCCTCTTTTAATGTACTGTAGTGTCAGTTTATCTTTACATGAATTATGATGATGGGGGTGGGAAGTGACAGTTTATTTAGATCATCTGCAGCATTGATAACAAATTCACATTGATGCAGCCTTCCTATGCCATCTTATCTTGTCTATCAGAGCTAAAATATGAGTGCTGCTGCTGCTTCTTGACCTTGCCTCTAACAATGATTAAGCCTTTATTTTACCTATTTAAGGAGCTGCAATAGCTGCTATTGTACTAACAACCTCTGAGGTTTCAGCTCATAAAAATTTGTGATTTGTAGATAGTTTCATCAAGCGTGCCAGGAGCAGGTTCTGGAATAAAGTCTGAAATCCTGCAATGCGATGGTGTGTGTGTGTGTGTGTGAGCGTGTGTTCATATGCCTGAGTGCACATTTGTTGTATCCTGCTCATTCATTTGCAAGTCCACATCATTAACCCCATTTACACATCCACTGAACTTGGAAAATGCACAGGCTCATTTAGAGAGAGATACTGTACCACTCCAGTTTCCAGCATCTGTGGCTTTAGCTTATTCTGCTTGACTGGACTGTTAATGTATGTATTTTTCATTAAATGCTCTTCTCGTTGTCTTGTTCCTTTTAGGACAAGTCAAAGCTGTGTGCACATCATCGTGGCCCAGACTAAGAGCAGTAAGGGCTTAAGCTATACACTGGATCAGAGCAGCTGTGTCTTCTCCAGTATCCCTGAGCTGGTCTACCACTACTGCACACACAGACTGCCTTTTACAGGAGCAGAGCACATGACTCTGCAGCATCCAGTTCCCAGGCTACACTGAACTTTTGTAAAAATGGGCTCAGACACAGAAACTCAGATAGACTAGTTGGCACACATGTGCACACATTCAGAGATACACTGCTTTTGATCATCTTGTGTACTTTGTCTAATTGATTCCTATGTTTGTGTCACCTCTGTGTGCCACCTAGTGGTCAATATCACACATTTCAGATTGGTCACATAATGTTGACCTTTCCCATTAAAAGCAGCAAACACACAAACACGTATTTGTACATTTGCCACATTGTTTAACCCTCTGGTTCTACAGACAATATTCAGCATCATGCGGAGCAAAGAATCACTATAATACCCACAAGAATGCACACAAAACACTGCTTTTCCTACAACAAATGCCATATGTGAAATTGGGTTTATATGATGCTCATAAATTTCTCATGACATCATCAATTAGCACCCCGCCATCTAGTTAGGCTTCACCTGTAAGATCAATACACCTGATTAGAGTTTGTGCAGGCATCCATCAGACTTGTCAATCAGCCAATTGATCTCTCCTGAGAATCAGGCTCATTTCCAACCACCGTCTCTGTCAAGAGAAAGAGCTTTATTGATTAGATGATTAGAGCGAGTATAGTGGGATGGGTCTCATAACACTGCAGAAAACAGTCAGCAGAACTGTTGCAGTGTGTAAAGAAACATGTGAATCAGGCTTCTTTTCACTGTAGTTGCAAATGTAAAGCCTTAAATGTGGCGCTGAGGTAAAGGACAATATTAGACAAAATACATGTCTCAGACAGAAAATAGGCATTTTTAATTGTTTCTTCTATCTGTCATACAAATCCCACAAAATTAGGTGTAATCATATTTTTGTAATTTTTAAAAGAATGTCAGTGATCAATTATTTCTGTCATAGCTGGTGTCTTAAAGAAAAATACTCATTTCTGAAACAACAGCAGGTATAAACAGAAAACAAAGCAAAATCAGTTTAGTTTTTTTTGGTTTTGTCATTTTGTTCCCTGAAATATCATTTGTGAAATGCTGGTTTTGGTTTGTGGAGTGTTGTACCCCGTGTGCTCTCCAAAATGTCATGTCTTTTTGTGTTTTCTGGAGCATTGTTGTGGTTTTTGAAATGAGATTTTTGTTATTACCTTTAGAAAAATGTTGTCATTCACTTTTTGACAATTTTGTGTTTGATTTTTTTTTACTGTCTTTTGTCTCATGATGTGTTTTGCACCTCAGGGCCGACATTTTTTTCTTTTCTTTTTAAAAAAAGATGACTGTAAATCTTTTCATTGTGAATAAACCTACATCCTTTATCCAAAAATACACCTATGCATAAAATCTATATGCAGAAAATAACTGTTGGATATTGTCACATTCTTTATATTGATCTCACAATAATGTGGGCTGTATATTACTGTTGTAAAACATTTAGTAAATAAATAAAGAGCAGTTAATTTTAACAGGAGAAATGTCTTCTTAATTGAGCTGCTAACAGAAGGTACAAAAGAAGAGCCCCTGTAACAAAGGCATGAAGCTAACTCCAGTAAATCCATTGGCTTTTCTTTTGTGGCAATAAAATTGTTGACCTGAGTGTGAAATCAATTACAGACACAAACACTTATTTGTAGTAAACAAATAGTGACAAACCTGAGCATACACACTCATAATGTGTACATAAATAGCACACATACAAACAGCATCTCCTCACACAGCCTCAAGGGTGGTGTGTTTAAATCCTCGCAAACACACAGAAAGCCACTCACATAATAGCAGGAAGCGTCATCCTCACAGTGATGCACGGAGGCATGCGCTTGTGGGAAGATATGTCTTACCAGTAAACACCAGTGTGCTGGCTTTCATGAGCATCTCTAACTGAGCGCGTGCATGACTGCATGTTTAAGTGTGAGTGTGTCCACTCATGTACGAGTGCATGTGTGTGTACATGCTACGCTGTTTTCTGTGTGTTGGTAAGAGAGAGATAGAGAGAAAGGAAGTCAGAATTTCTCTGTTCAGGGATTACCAGGTTGCCATGGTGATTAGTTAGAGTGAGGTAGGGCCATATCTACAGGGAATGATGAGAGGGAGGAGAGAGGAAGAGAAAAAGGGAGGAGAGACAGGCTTCAGTATAAAAAGAGCTATGAATAACTGTAGCTATAGTTACAATGTAGGTTCCACATGGAAGCGCCTGCATGGTTTGTGAATGGATGACTGTAATGTGGGATGTCACAGCAGGGACGGGAAAATGCGGAGGAGAAAATGAACTTACTGCTTTTAAATGGCAGCTCATGCATTCCTTCATTGATACTACGATGCTTTCCTCAACAGGTCAACGTGCGACACTGACTCCAGAACAAGCACGTCTGCAGATGCTCACTTTTGCACGAGCTGGAGTCCAAGCTTTCCGGTTGAGGAGATGTCGCAAATTTTTGCTACCCTACTACCCAGTGTGTCACAAATGGCAAGGTTACACAACAACAGGCACCACTATCACCCCTCCTTCCATCCGTGTGATCTGTTTTGGTTTGTCCTCTATGTTCTCTAAATTAAATCACAAAGTAGGTCAAAACAAACAAGGGGCCTGGGGTGCAGGACACATGATTCTTGCAGAGCTTGTCAGCCCATTTTGGGGAATGTTGCGTTCATCCAGCAGACTATCTGAAATGCTTGATTGAATTCTCCTGATCCAAACTATTATTGTTGTGCAGCCAAAGCAATAAACATGCAGTTTTGATTTAGTTTTTCTTTTCTTGTTATTTCTTAATTAAACTGTTTTCCTTTTTTGGGGGAAATAATCTTCCTCTTGGGTTCATCAGCCTCTAAAATAGAATATTAGACCATGTGGAAACATTAATGTCACTCAGTTGAAAACAGGGCTGTTTTTTTTTTTTTTTAAAGTTGGTTGTCTTTTGGGAAGTTCTCAGAGCAGCCATGATGATACACTTAATTGCAACCGTCTGCATCCATTGTTAGGGAAATTTACATTCTGACTACTTTCATATCCATCTATCTTCATATTGCCACAAAAATTGATATTAAAGCTAAGATCAAGTCTAATTTGAGAGTAGTGCCAGATAGCCTTCAAATCATATGTTTATGGAGACTGCAGAGCCCAGTCTGACTCCAGGTGAAGGTTTGTTTAGGCTATAGTCTAATTCCAGCTGCAGTCATATCGAGACGAGTTATTTTTGACTGCTTGGAACTGTTTTCATGCATCCACTGTCCATGCGCTCAGCACTGGCAGGGATTGGCTGATAGGGGTTGTGGGATGAGACCTTAAGTAAAAAATGTTCTTGGAAAACAATAGATTGAAAAGAACTTCTGCAGAATCTTGTACTCTGTTTAACCTTTTTTCCTGTGGCAGCATAATAAACTACATAAACTGCAGCTGGAGCCTCATGCATTTATTTCTCACTTCTCAATTTCCCCAACCTTACCATCACAGCAGAGGATGCATTAAAATGTTTACTTCAGAAAGCACCTCCAAGCTTTGAAAATACCAGAAGAACAGAATATGTTCACAGGAAAGAATCATTGTTGAATGTAAATGGTTAAGAAGTTTAACTAAAGCCTGAGTGTCTGGGCCTGGTCTTGAGATGATCCAATGGCTCTGTTATCCCATGGAGAGCAGTTTGTTGGCTTTAACGACGTCCACTTGTCCATGGGCCATATATTATCGCGTGCGATATATCCTCAAAGAAATTCTGCACGATAATAGTTTCTCATCTCACGATAAAGACGATAAATTGAATTTATCAGGTTGTATTTACAGTTAATTATAGTTATTTTTGCTGTTTGCATCGTTCAAAGATGTCAAATTTGCTTTCATATTTCAGGCTTACAGTTTGGCGATACAGGTGCACTACTTGAACTTAATTAATGCAGTTTAGTGGCTTCTAGTATTATTTTAGGGCTCAAGACAGAATTTAGTGAAAGATTTATAAGATTAGACTAATATTTTTTATCGTCACTTATCGTTATTGTGATAAAAATCAGAAATGATCATGGTACAGTATTTAGTCCATATTGCCCATCCTTACCATTTAGAAAGAAGGTTCAGTGCAAAACAATACAAAATTGTCTTGACTGAGAAGCTTTATAAGGTTGCTGATGATAGACATGCCTCTATTATAAGTAATTTATTTTAATACCTTTATCTGACATCATAAGGGGATTATTTTGTAACACAGAGACGGCAAAGCTTATTGCGATAAGACATTGATTTATTTGATTAACCCCAGGATTCATACTTTAACAATAGCTCTCAAGGCATAAATGTGTAGTATATTTGTGAGGGTAAAATGAAAGTTTGTTCCTACAGAGAGGAATGGCTAACCAGTTTTCTCTGGTTTGCTTCAGCCAGAAACAGGGTCAGAAGATACTTGATGTGGCACAGACCAGGAAAAGGGTGGCACATACATAGGAGACCTTCTAAAAATGGGTCCAGATTTTAGGAAATGACTGATTACTACAACAAAAGTGGCCATGTATCAAGTTAGTTCAACTCGCTAGTTGGACCTACTTAAATTATTAGGACCCACATTTTTTGGGGAGTCTACGTAAAAGATTTAAGTTGTTCAAAGACAGCACAGACTCAAATACAACAGGAATTTCAACTTTTGTGATTGCTACCCTTCATGTGCTTTACTGTGTGTGATATGTTTGCATTTAGACAATGTTGTGGGAATAGCCTGCTCAGGTTGAACATTTAAGTTGGCACCGTGAGTGTGGAGGACAGTACTGGGAGAGACACCCACCACCAGTAGCGGATACATCAGATAAATGGTAGGAACAGAGGTTCAGAGAAATGTACATCATGGCTGCTACTGTATATCATCATTGTTTTCTACAGCATGAAACGCCTTTATTGTGGAAAGTGATGTTATTAATGAGCTGAATCCCATTTGACCAAAAAGTAAATTGTAAATATGCAATTATTAAGTATGAATTAATTTTTTGATCTGGAACAACTTGAACTTCCAAATTAACTTTCCACAATATTGAATCAGAAGTATTTAGATTCTTTATTTAACAGAAACAAAATGCTAGTTATAAATGCAAAATTTCAGTTTGAATTAATTTAAATATTTACATTGAGTCAACATGAGTGATAATGTGTGACAGATTACCTCAGTTCTTTTTTTCAGTTGAGCCAGAGTTTCTTTTTTCTTTTTCTAGTGCAGACTTATATTTCATTGTTAATGTGAAATTCTTGCTTTGAGCCAAATCAGCAGTTTTCAGTGTTTTTTCAGCAGCAGTAGGTGTTTAATTTTGCACATTCATCACATCTGATGGTTTTATAACTATCACATGTTTTTCAAAAAATGTAAACAGTTTGGACAGACAAATAATCATCCATGTGGACAGCTGAGAACATGACATAATATAGAACAACATATAAAAATTACATGCAATTTTTAAAACTCAACATATCTGGACCACAAAGGCTCATGGGAAATGCATATTAAGCAGAAAATAACCTTTTATGATTGTTATCCTATATATTTGAGTGATGTGTTTGCTGCCTTTGTTATGTTCACATTCAGAGAAAGTTGTTGAGAAATTCTGTTTTGTTTGGATGTTAACGTTGGCACCATGAGTGTGAAGGACAGTAAGGAGATAAATAACAAAAGTGTTACATTGTACTATATCATAAATATAACTTAAGGAAAAAGAAGAAATACATGTAATAGATTTACAAATATTCACTTAGTTACCCCAAAAGAAAAATTACAGTAGATACTAACAAAGGATAAAAATTGTTTATAGTCTTTGTTATGAATTATATTTCTAATTTGTATGAATGTAATTTCTTTCCTTGTCTCAAGGTAAAAATGATGTTTCCAATAAATCACAATTTATGGTTTCAACCACGTCATAAATTTAACATTAGAAAAACTAATAAATTTAGGTCTAACAAATCACAGTAATTTTTTAAAAATTCATCCAAAGTACAGGTATCATGTTTTTCAGTGTTGGCTCATTGATCAGTGAACTGATGTATCGATGTAGATCAGTGTATTGTTACACTGTTAGGAATTACAACAACCAAACTGGAGAGTGAATAATAAGATTTTTCGAGATCTTTGGGAGAGACATTAAGATTTAGTTTGGTTAAAATCACAGGTAGGGCTAGCTTTGTTGACCCTTAGCCATCCATTTAGTTATGTTGCTTTAGGTTTAGATTGCACCTGAATCAAGTGGATGGCTCATTATCAGGCCTCTGAGAGCTGAATGACACACACGAGGAAATTTCGGTGTGTTGGAGGACTGTGGCTGTCGAGGACTGAACTTGGCCACCCCTGCCATGATGCATTAAGCAGTCACCTCCATTTGTTTCTCTGTACTCTTTTCTGTATTTGGCATTGTTAATGTCATTAACTTGTGCCTCTTTTTTTCTTTCTCAGGTATCCATGGCTTAGAGTTGCACAGTGCCTGTTGACCCCACTGTCCTGTCTTCTCCACCCCCAACCTGTTTGGGCAGATGGTCACCCCTTCCTGATCCGGGCTCTGATGGAGTTTTTGTCTTCCTGTTTTTATTCTATTTTAGCTCAGCAATTATTTCTATGAACTAGCTTGCATGAACTCAGTTACTGTATTACTGTGGGTCATATAATGAATTTGTTTCAGGTGGATTATAATTGGACCTCAGTGAAATGCACTGAATTGGACTGCATCTGTTAAGTTCCTTGAGATGATTGTTGTTTATTGGGATCCTCTTAAGCTACCACTGTGGTGGTTGCTACTCTTCCTGTGATTTGGTACCATACAAATAAGGCTGAATTAAATTAAATAGCTGGAAAAAAAAAATCTAAAATCTTAACCAAGTGGAATGGAGACTTTGGATGGCCATGTTGGACAATCTTTCAATCCTCCAGCAGAGTTCCAGAAATATTAGAGTCATCAAGGCACAGTGTTTGTGCTGCCAGAACAGGGTCAGAACACTTATTGCAGCATCATCATGTGCCATTGTGGCTGCGCATCGTGGCCAGGAACCTCACTGAGACTTTACAAGTCAGTAAAAGTAGGCTACTTTGTGTGGAATTCAGTAAATTTAAATTCCAACCCCATCTCCCCCTTCCAACACAGTCATAAAAATTGTGTGAAAACCGGCTGTGAAAAAGCTAAATGTTAAACATTGTATGTAAAACTTGGAGGTTTTTTTTTTTTTTTTTAAACTTAAGACACATGAAGAGTGGGCTATATTTTTAAGCCAGTATACTCACATGAGAATAATCTGGACCAAACGATCTATACCCGCTTTTGCCAATACAAAGGGGGGATGGAGCGTATCCCAGCAGCTACTGGGCAAGAGGCAGGGTAAACCCTGAAAACGTCACCAGTCCATTCTCCCTCTTTGCCTATTCCCAGCCTTGCCACAACACTGCAATAAATTTCAGCTTAATAGTTCTGGATTAATCTTGGTGGCAGAGATGCACAAGCAAAGGAAAGAAAAACAAAATGTAATTAGTCATATTTCGCAGATCATCACTTCTTTAAATCAGTCTTACTCCATTTATCTAGTCTGTGATTTACAGATTTATTTGTTGTGTTTTCCAGATGTGACAGAGTCTCAGGAAGTAACTAGCTTCAAGAAAGCAGAATGACATCAGGAGAGAAAGGGACAGAGGAAAGAGGAGAGAGAGAGAGGAGCGTGAGGGGGAGTTAGGGGAAGACAAGCACTTGTGGGGGTCCCAGCTTTTAAATAATTCAGAGAGAGACTCACAGCACTCAGTGCAGAGGAAGAGCACTGTCAGGTCAACTCATTCACTGCAGAGAAGCGGTAGAGCTGAGGAAAGGAAAGGACTGTACAGAGAGGAAGGTGTATAAAGATAGAATGTGAGGGGAAGACGTAATGGGAGGAGTTTGCCTGTGTGTGCGTGTGTTTGCACTGAGTGCATTTATGCATGAGTGTGTATTATGTGCTGGCTCTGCATGTGTGTACTCCTTTGTGTGTGTCAGTGATGAAAATAGACAAAATGAAGGAGAAACAGGTCGCTTCCTCCTGGAGCTTTTCTTAGTAACCACGGCAACCGCCTCCTCCCTCCATCCTGCACTTGTGTTTACTTTGTTTATCCGTCCCCCTATTCTTCCCTCCCTTCCTCCCACGCTTTTGACTCCCCTCCTCTCTTCATTCCTGCTATTTTGTGTCTTGCACCCCTCTAAATTTGATGCATTTCCCTCTCAATACAGTTCTTATGTTTCTTTTATCATCTAGCACGTGAGTCTGCTCCATCTACCTGGCTACAGATTTTCTTTTGCTGCCTCCTCTGCATGCCTGCTCTTTTCTCCTTCTCCATTTCTCTGTGTGAGTCCGTTGGTTTGACTTTGTGATTAGGGATTGAAGATCATGCAAGTGAACATGGCTGAGAAAGAAAAACGAAAGGATATTAAAACATAGATGAGTGATGATAAAGAAAATAAGCACCACTTCTCCTTCTATTGAAATAGAGTGATTAATGGGAGCTTTGGTGGGTCAGATATCACATGTTTCCGCGCCCATACCATTGTGGTTAGAGAGAGTTTGCTTAATGAGAAATAATATTCATATGATAAAGAACCACTTCCACTAATATTTGGCTTTGGATCAATCCATCAGACAGGGATGCATATCACCAAGTTTGACACTTAAGTCAGTATTAAATATCACTAAGAATACTTCATATTATAAAGAGATGAGTGACTTTGTACGGGAAAGACACTGGCATCGCGAGCTGATGTGGAGCCTCAGAGGTACATCCTCCCCTCCCTGCTCCTCCGCGCGCCCTGCGCCCCGCCCCCGCCTCTCCGGCGCGTCGCATCGCTGAGCGGCGTTCAGCACGGACAGCCAGCCGCACTGCACGACCCAGCGCAGAGCTCACCTGGCTCCACCAAGATCATCTATTTGCTTCTCTCTCGTCGGGCGTGGAAGAATAACTCCGGAGCGACGGAAAAGCCTGACGTCACCATGCCAGGTAGAGACTGAAAGGAGGTTTGGGTCGTGAGGAGGAAAGAGGGGTAACACTGCGGGTGTGCTTGGAGTGGCCTCTCCATCCCGGCGAACACCTTTCCGGGCTCGGACGCGCGTATGATGATGGACAGCTGGCCGTCCCTGCTGCTCTTGGCTTTGCTCGCCATTGCAGGAGGTGAGTAGCTACTCTGCCCATCCAAGTGATTCTATCGATGCGCTTTTGTGTGCATCATCACCTGGTAGAGCCCAAAAGCACCGCGCGTCTGTGCATTCAGGGAATCTGAATCTTAAAAGTAACGAGGGAGTGAGCGTGAAAACAAAAGGAGTGGTTAGATGCTGAGGGGAGGCAGAGGTGGAGAATATGACTCTTTCATTGCTGTGTCACCATCTTTCCCATAATAGCAGCGCGACGGAATGATGTAGAGAAATATCACCCATTCCATATGCGCGCAATGTAGCAGAAACACAAGCTAATGTGATTTGCATTGTGTGTTTGGTAAGAGAGAGTCAAATATAGAATTCTGATATATAAATATAACCTGTGATCTGTGGGTTTACAAAGTAAGTTAATCTAGGCAAGCCTGTTAATTTTAGGGTTGATGAGTAAATTGCATTTTGACATTGGGGCTATACAACTTGCACTGTTTCAACTGAACACAAATGAGGTGCATGTTCTATTCAATAGGCTATGAAGCATGCAATTACAACATTTTCTGAGGGGAGTGATTCCTTGTCTGCGAAACTGTAATCTCCCTCATAAAAATAGAGAAAAATCCCTCATTTGTAACATCAGTCATATTTTTTTTATATTAACAGTTAGAGAAGAACAGAGGGAAAGAATGATGTCGCTCACTTTTCTCTGACTGTCTCTCTCTCATTAACACTGAGGTCTTGTATTGAGTAGGCAGGTTAATGAGAGGCATGTTGAGCTAAAACAACTTCTACTTCCTGTCATCAGAGGACAAATGATGTATCATCCAGCAGCACAGGAAAAGCCTCTGTGTCTCTGTGTAACAGCTTTTATGGAGGACATGCATTGAGTAGATACTCTTATTTACGACATAGTTGTTGAAGTCCATTTGGAGCTAATGAGGTATGTGTTAAGTGCATGCTATTTGGCTCTTTGGATGTATTTTACCTCTTTGAATTGACTCTAATTTGATGTTGCCACCTGCTCGGATGGTTTGCTCCCAAACATCAGCTGATTGGCAACGTTTTTCAACTAATCCCTAGTAGTGAGTGAGCAGAGGCCGGCTCAGAGCCTTGGAGCAAAAAGACTGTTTTTCACTGCGTTTGTGGCAGCTCACATAACTGCACAGAGTAACACACCTCCAGCCACAAACACACACACACACACACACACACACATACGTACGGCTGGCCATCTGCCCTGCACCAACTAACTGTTCATCATCACCCATAGCGACCGCATCCCCTTCACTTCTCTTATCATACAACCAACACAAAAAAGGGATTTTCACTAGTCTTCCTTAAAGATCTTTGACTTGCCTTAACTTTAATGCCCCTCCTCTCTCTCTCTTCTCTCTCTCTCTCTCTCTCTCTCTCTCTCACACACACACACACACATAGAGCAAACATACACCTTACTTTAATGTTTTTGAGTTGGGTAATGTGAACTTTTTTATTGCTACACACTTTTTAAGATTGTCAAGTGTCATCCAAATATAGATGTAAATACAGATTAGAAGTAACTGAATTTAAAGAACTGAAATGTGATTTTATACCTGCAACAATCATTAACATAAACATACATCCACACAGACAAATAATGTAATGCTCTAAATATACCCCGCGACCCTGAACTGGATAAGCAGCACAGAAAATGACTGACTGACTCTACATGTAAGCTCAGGTTATGCTAGATTTTCTTAATAATCCAATTCCATAATTCAGACACTTTTACAGATAGTAAACGTATGAATGCATGGACGCATCAAAGAATTGAAAGCTTATTTGTGTAATATTAATGAGCTAAAGTCAGCAAAAACTAAAAGAACTAGGCTCCACAGTCCTAACAAAGTAAAACATCAAACATTTACTTTTATATAATCTCTAGTTATGTTGGTTGGTCCCCAGTTCAAACGGAGGTATGTGGACTGAAAGAGAAAATGTGGCCAGGATGATATATCACTTTAAGGAGCTTTATAAGCATTGGGCTGCTAATGAGTCATCTTCCCTTAAGGGAGAAAATCAGATTAGCATCATCCTCGGAGACTATTAACTCTGTCCACACACAAGTGAACACAGACACATGTTTGAAGAAATGCAGCGTGCACATGATCAGACACACATACACACACACCTGGAGCATGAGCTTATAATAACACATTCTAAATATTCCCCACAAGAAAACGAGCAAAACAGGCCTATGAAATATGTGCTTGGAAAACACAGTGTATGCTTGGATTAATTCATTTCTGCACAAAAGGAGAGTCATACTGGGTGTGTGTGTGCAAGGATGCTCAAGGACATTTCAGCACCTGTCTTAGATACTGCAGACGGGATGTGGCCATCCTGTGGTGTGAGGAGGATGCCTCTTGTCATTTCCCCAGCAGGGCATGCATAATAAACATGTCTGTGGTTCTGTGTTGACCTGATGCAAGGGTTACTGTGTGGAGCACAGTTTGCAATGGTCTCCTCAACCAAGGCTGTAAAGAGTGCTTAAAATAGTTTTCATACATTTATCTTGAACCACGCTATATTCTATGACCTCTGCTTTGTGAATGCATTGAATGAATATTGACCATTTCCTTGGTAGTTCTATATTACAGAGGGATCAGCTCAATCAGTTTTCCGCTTTGCTGTTCTGCGTTCTTTATCTTAGCTGTATCTCACCACATAAAAGCCAGCCATCCCTTTTGTCAGACTTTTTGTCACTTTCTGCCTTATTTTGCTCCCTTATCTTCTCTATTTCTGTCTTTCTGTACTGACTTTGAAAACAGAGTAGGAGCAGATCAGCGGGTAGGGGCAGCATCTGTGATTAGATATGCTCAGTAGATTCACCACCGAGGCCTGCATTGGTATGTGAGAATGTGTGTGATTCCATGTATAAAACTGTGTGCTCTCATGTGTGATTTGTACAAGATTTTGTGTGTGTATGTGCATGTGTGTGTATGCATGTGGGTTTGTGTGAATGAATGTGTAGCAGTAGTAGCACCACACACAGCAGTGTGGCCCTGGAGATTAAAAAAAGCAGAAGGAGAGCATGGAGGTTTAATAGAAACTTAAGCAGGAGAGAAAAAGAGGCAGATAAGAGACATTTGGTGAATTAAGGGTTTAATTTTGACCTTGTCTAAGAATATCTTTATAAGGGTGTTCTTATATCAAGGCAAGGTCGTGCTTGCGTTGCTCTGATGTAGGTGTTTTTAAATTAAATCATGTAGACATGATAGAACTGACAAGTCAACTAATACTGCACTGCCCTACAAACAACTGAATTAAAAGAGAGCATGCAGAAAGCAATGAAAGAGAAAGAGGACAAATGTCCAAACTGTTATCTAGAATCATATCTTGCAGTTAGACCTCCTCCTCCTCCTCATGTGAACATCTTATCAGCTGGCTGCTGGTGTCAAGATTTATTTGTTGCCAAATGTTAACACACAATAACAGCTGCCATCAGTGGCATAACAGTTCAAGTGATGTATTTTATTGCAATCCTTGAAATAGGCACCGCCGTCTGAATGCCATACGCTATCATCCAGCAGCTAAGCTTCCCACACAGATCAAACATAGCCTTGCACTGAGCATATTCAGTATGCTTTATGAGTGTTTTAAATCGCAGAGTCTTATAATGAGGCTTCTCAGCTGCGGATATGTCACTAAACCACTTCAGCATGTCCACCTTATGTTTCCTTAGATGTGTTTTCACCATTACGTAAAATACTTTCCATAGTGCAGCACGCTGTGACGATACGTGTTCGTGTGCTTCACTCATATGCTTACTGTATGTAAACAAAAATAGCACAGGCTGTGCCTTTAAAATACTGATAAGCGATGTCAGAAACTGCTCAGTTACGTGGTTTTAATGGCAGGAAAAAAGTCTGCATTAGATACCAGTGAGGTGAAGGAACTGAGGCTGGGGTGTTCTCTGGGCTTTGTGCAAACGTCTCAGTCAGCTGATTATGCTTCAGATAATTGATTAATTAGTGGATTAAAGACATAAAAAATCGAAAAATCAGCAGAAATTTCACAATGTCCTAAAGCTGGGGGGATCACCTTATCTTCTCAGGAAGAAGGGGAGATGATGGATGTGTCCAAGGTGTGTGAATGTGTGTGCATTAGAAAAAGTGCTGAATATGGCTTACTGTACAGCCCTTTTGAGTGGTCAATATTAGTAGAAAAATCTTATATAGATGCAGTTTTTCATAAATTCAACTGTCCTTAACAAGATGAATGTTGGTCATTAAACAAATATTATCTCTCACATACTGCAGAGATGACCCTGAGGTGCCCACCTGCCCTTCAGAGGACGCACATACAACCATTACATTGTAACCTATAAGTGCAACACACTTGATTCAGTTCCACTTATATGAAACAAACCAAGGCAGTCTTTTAAAATGCTTCAGAAATTCACAGTGATTGGTGCATAATTATTACCAGCTTTACAATTAAAATGTTGAAATATTAGAAAATAGAAATATGGTATCAGTCAGTATATTTGTTATGTTGAATGATTGTGTACATTTAAAGAGAACTGCCATTTATGTTCACATCCATAGCTGAATATGGAAATAAAGGTTAAAAAATATTCATAATGATACGCTTCCTGCTACTAGATAGGAAAAAATAAATAGGTGCAGTTAGTTAATAGCATATCAGCCAATACTATCCATCATGCACCCATTATATTGTAATTAGGCCGGTTGCAATCCCATGTTGAAGGAGTTTTTCCTACGGTTTTGTGCGAACATAGTCAAAGGTTCTCTTTAAGGGCTTCCCATAGCTGAATAGTTTTATTGTTTAAAAACAGCTATTTTTCTAAGAAGATAATTACAGAAAAGGTGGACGCAAGTGCATGAAGCATGTTAGTTGAGGTGTTTCATAAGTACGTGTGACACAAACTTGACTGACTGCTCTACTTTGGAGTTTGCTAAGACAATAAAGCTGCTGCCTCCAGTTAGTCCACAGTGGGATAGCTTTGTTTTTTGAGTGCTGTGATATTGCGGCTAGATGGTGAATCAATATTAATATCTCAGTTCTATGGCCACTACAGAGCCAATTGGGTGTTGCCAGTAGATCGATGGATTTCTCCTTTATTGGTTTAAGAATATTTCAGCACAAAAGGTCCCAGCTGCAGCCAAAAACCCTCTTTGGCAGTCCACAGAAAAAAAGAGACCTTTCTTCCCCCCAAACCTTTTCTCATTTGAGTGAGCTGCATAAATAGAGATCATCGCTGTAAGTCTTAGCAGGATAATTCAATTTTGCTCTGGCTTTGCCCTCATTTTCTCCACATTTGTCTTTACCAAGTTGAGTGCACTCTGGACTCTTGTGTTGTAAATTACAAACAGCAGAAGCTGGAAAATTGTATGAATGTTATGTAATCACACAAGCATGATTTGATCAAAGACATTTAGGCCTATGAACACAATGAAAGCGGCTACCATCTTGCCTGTTCTGGTGCTGTGTCACTGAGGTGTGTGTCTGTGTTTGCATGCGCGTGGTGGTGTGTCACTTCCGTTGCTCCAGGGTCTAATGGGGAGCCATGCTGAAAAATTCATAGTGTCACATTAAGTTTGCAATGTTTGCACGGGAAAACATCCAGAATACAACCTAAGCTATGAGCAACATTACAACCTCTCAGGTCAGCTTTGGCCTCAGTGTTGTATGTGAGGATGGAGAGAGAGATCACACTCTGCTTGGAAGCATTGATGAGTGCTGCAGATGAGAAGCTGAGTTAACATGTTGGCCATTGGGTCGGAGTCCGTTGGTAATTTTTTATTCTCATTTTTGAGAGAAGAATAAGAACATAGCCATGAATGGTCTCTGTAAAATATTAAAATGTCTTTCTGAAGGACACAGGTACTGAACTATGAGTAATCAAAGATAAAAAAAAAAAAGACTGGGTAAGTATGACTTCTACAAACAATAATTCATCTCAGTGTAAAAAAAAAAAACCTTACAAGAAGAGCATGTTTACAAACACCAAACAGGTGACGATGGTAGAACTTGGTGTGCCCTGGGAAGAGTGCATTGATGAAGCTCAAGACTGGAAACATGTCACAGGAGTTGTCAGTTGGCAGAGGAGTGCAGGAGGCAGGGCTGGTTATGGTGAGCGCATCGATGGACGTCGGGGCTTTGCAGACCAAGCCAGGGATCCTGGACTTGACAAACAATAGGGCCATTAACCCTCTGGTGCATAGCGGTCACTGTAGTGGACAGCTACTAAAAAGTAGTTTTCTCTTTAATGCATTGGTTTCTATGGTGAAACTTCGTTTTAGCATCTAGAGTGCTCTCTACTGCCACACTCTATTGAGGTCAATTCAGTGGTCAGTCGTTGTAACTGCAGGTAAAATTCATCTGAATCCAAGATGGCCAACAATCAGCCACACCTGTCGACCACTGCTGGCATATCCTCTCAGTCCTTCTATGCTGGAAGAGCCCAACAGGTAAAAAAAATATGATGATGTACAGTAACATCTAAGGAAGGATATTATCAGTTTGGCATATGAATTTTTTTGTCCAATATGTAGAAAGTTACGATTAACCATGTGTCCAATGAAGTGGACATCATGCATCACCCAGTATATTTTTTCAGCACAAGTTGCTTTACTGTGTCTTGTGACAGTTTTGGTTATAAGTCAGTGGTTAACTATTACATGTATAAGCCATTCATCTAAAACAGACACTTAAGTATATTTTGTGCAAATAAGCCGTAGTTTGTGTAACTATAACAATTATTTTATCATATTTTGTAAACTTCAAACGCAGCAAAGAGTATGGCAGCCTACAGAATAGTCCAAGAATTTCTTTCCAGCTCCAGTGATGATGAGGACAGTGAGTGTAGTGACAACAGGGACGAGTGGCTGCCAGAGAAGAACAGAGATAGGAGTTGATGATGATGGAGATAAAGACAGCCAGGATCCAGAAAATGAGGGTGATGAGGGCCAGGATACAGAGGAAGGTCAGCATGATCAGGGAGCTGTGGATGATGGGCACAGGGCACCTGACCATACTCAAGACAACAACTTTGACGGAGACTTGCTTCCTTAGGAGAGTGGAAACTGAGTGTGGAGGGAAGAGATCCCATCGATTTCCTCATACAACTATTTCCACCTCATGTCGTTGATGATGTAGTGCACAACACCAAAGTAGCCTGCGAGGTCAGGTTTGGCACAGGATATCACTGGTCCCAACTCACAGAGGTGAAAAATGCCAGCAGATGCCATGATGTGGCATGGACACGGAGGACCAGACTGGTCCCTGGATGCTTTGCAAACTTTCATACAGCTTAGGTGCATATAAGGAGGTGCATAGACTAAAATGTCAGTTCTTGCTTTCTTCCAACATGCTAAAAAAGGGCTTAGTTATACTGTCCTGCATCCTTGTAGAACTGTGGAGACTCAGTGTTTCTCCTGTTGGAGATGAATTTGACACATCCAGGTGAAAGATTCTCAGCTATGAGTGTCATTGGTTTTCTTACTCAGTTCTAAACATTGTGCCTATACAGCGTTAAAATTTAAATAAAATATGTTGAAGTGTTTTTCAAAGCATAAAAAGAAAGTACTGTTGTATATTCACAACAGAATAAAAGTTTAATCAATATACAGCATATTCTTAACTTTTTATGTTGAGTGCTCAGGCGCATGAAGTCCACTGGATTGGACATGTCCGTAACTTCATGGAAAAAACATATTTTTGAAAAAAAAAGTTAAGTATTTTTTTCATGTCCTAAAAAGAAAAAAAACACTTGAGAAAAAAATCTTGACCAAGGCTTTCATAATTCATGCATCAGAGGGTTAAATCAATTACAGATGTCAGAGAAAGAGTCACTCGCTGGCTCTGGCTGTAGAGGAAGGTCGAATGGTGGGTTGCTGCTGGAATGCAAGCCAAGGACTGATCACCTCTGGCTGGGTCGCCTGGGAGACGGTTATGATGTTAACAGATCTGAAAAAACTGGTGGCACCAACATGCAACAGTGTTTGGACATCGTAACACTTCCATAAGAAATATTTGTGACATTATGGAGATATATTAACACATGTCTTTCTGTATGACATAATGTCAAGTTATAGTGTAAGAAAACACACTGGACAAAGAATAGTTGTTCACTGAGTCCCTTGCATTTAATCACCTGAATCTGCTTGGACTTGCAGTTTGTGATATCTCTCTTTTTAATCGTTGGCTATATTGCTCTTTGATTGGCTGATGTTTGAATGCTGTTTTCAGGAGGTTGGTTTTGTGAGCTTTAAAAATCTTGCACTGCAGTCTTCTTTTTGTGCATTAAAATGAAAGAAAGCTTCAGCATTCCTCCTGGGGTAAAATGTAAGGTTCAAAACAAACCTTAAACATTTCTCCAAAACTGCTTTTACTGATAAAGAGAATTTTAACGGATCTCGACTAATAAGTTGTTGTAGGGTAGGTTGGAGCACAACACCACCTTTTACAAATATAAGTGGACCAAAATGCAGATCTGTTCTGCTCCATCATTGTTTAAGTGAACCGTATTGGCTTCCTGTCTCATTCAGCAGTGTTATTGCCTTGTGTGTCTGGGAATAATATACATTACTCATATGGTTCAGACTCAGACAGTAAAGCTTATTTTATTATTATTTCCCACATGGATATGTGCACACACAAAGATGCATATACCCCTTTGAAAAATACAGCCTGTGCTCATGCACAATAAACAACCTGAGTGCTGCGCACGTGTGCCGACAGGATGTGGATTGATGATGGTGGATCAGTGAGAGAAGCAGCAATAAATGGACAGCGGCTGTCACCAGCAGGGAGATGAAGATAACATAAAGGAGGGGAGGGTGGGAGGCAGACAGTCAGGATGGTGAGAAGCCAGAGGCTTTGAATGGTAGAAATGTGGAGAAAGGGTAAAAGAAGAGTGAAAGATTAAAAATGTGGGAGTGAGCAGATATGTGTTGAGGTCGTGGGGAACGAATTGTCCTCGTTGATCCATAGACAGAGGCTATCATTCCTGATCAGTGAGCACAGGACAAGGCAAGAGGGTGGGGGAGGAGGATGTTGGGGATCAAGGGAGCACCGAAAAGGGAGGACAGAGTTGCAGAGAAGAGCTTAGAGCTTGGAACATGCAGCCAAATGGCAAATAAAAAGAGAGTTTGATGTATTTCCACTTGCATCAACCTGCATGTAGAAGTGCAGTTTCTTCTCTTTGCTTTGTGGTAATCGTACATTTCATTGTGGTAGTAATTAATTGGAAATTAATCAAAGGGATTGATAGAAACAAGTTGGAAATGATCACATTAAAGAACCTGCAATCAGGGGTTTGCTTGGTATTTTTTGTGTGAGAAATGGCTTGCAAGCAGATTTTCAGAAATCAGTAACAGAGAGATTTTATTGGGTTGTGCTCTGGTAGCTCTTTATTTATTTCTTCTCATATTTGTTAAGTCTTTAAAAACCTTTCCCTAAAAGATTCTCTCTTGAAAAGTCTTCATCTCAGGCCACTTTTTATAAGGTTATCAGATATTATGATTTTTGCCTTTTCCTGTACATCCCATATACCACACAGTCTTTTTGTCCATTTGAAAAGCTTGTGAAGGTCTTTTCTCTTCCACAGGAGACACTGCTCTGAAACACCTCATTTGTAGTCCAGGCTTTTTTTTTTTTCTCCCTCGCTTGTCGACTTCACCATGTAACTCATCTGCATATTGTCTGCCTGGTGGCTGTTGACATGGCTCAGACAAAAGATTTGTTCAAGTACGCCTTCAGCTGCCTGTGGCGTACTTGTGTGGCCGACATGAGAAGTAGAGTATAAAAAGACTGCAGCCAAGTTTGACACATTTTACCACCATGATTGAGCTCACAGCAGTTGTTCTTAAGAATGTCAGCAAGAGGAACTTTATTTTCCTTTTTAAATAATACTCTCTTTTTTGGTCTTGGTAGAAGGCCAAATCTACAGATATTCTTTATTACTACAGGAATGGATGGTTTTATTTGAAAGTTGCTTGACAGTAAAGAGAGTAGAGAGAGAAGAGAGGGAGGGAGGAAAAGGCAATAACATGCAGTGAAGGCCCACAGGCTGAGACTAAGCCCAGGCCAGCTGGATCACAGAGTCCATCCATCTAGATCTTTGTGCCACTGAGCACTTCCATGCAAGAATTTTGTCATTTGAACTTCATCATGCAAAATATTTTTACCAGTCATTGTACTTTGTAAATTTTGTCTCATGATTCCTTACTATTCTGCAGCACTCTAGCAAATGGTTAGAGTTGGGCATTGAAAATACATTGTAAGGGTTAGAGTAAAAGCACATATTTAAATCTATATGTTATGGAATACATAGAGAGGCTTATACAGTATTTTTTCATATCTGTGTTGTGGTTCCTGTCATGTCATGCAAATACTGCCATATAGAATCAGCAGCCTGGGAACATGTTCCCACCTCACAATATACAACCATAGATTGTGGTGCGCCAATGTTTTTGGACAGGTAGGTGCACAAATTACACATAATCTGATGAGTTCACTGGTATAGCAAATCGTAACCATAGAAATTAACAGATGTGAAGAGTTGACATTACAAATCTCATGTTATGCATGGTAGTGAGGCTTTCAGCCTATCAGGGCATATGTGTCATCACAGAGGTGACTCCCATACATCCTGAGAAGAGAACTCAGTACCTGACTTGTCTTGTTTGCAGCCACCTTGATCCCATAAGGTTTAATGACACGTGATGCGATGCGTTGATGAAGAAAGTTCTATCCAGCATGCATACCTCAAAACAATAATGCATCACTTCATGTCAGCGCTGAACTGAAACAATCACACTTAATAACTGACCAGCTTACTCTTCTCCATTTTGGACCAATCAGACAAGTCAGAACAGATTGGGTCATTTGGGAGGGAGGCCGTAAAGAGACATAGCGTAAACCAGAATGTTCCCGTAAGTGACAATAGGTGATGCATCAGTGCAGAATGAATAACATTGTGATTTTGAAAATTGTATCCTGTTATAATTTTTTATTTGACCCCGAGGTTAAAAATTAATCTTAAAATTTTAAACGATTAAAGCTTTCACCCCCATCAGCTTTCTTCCCACTTGTTTTCCTGCGCTGCTAATAGCTCTTAAAAGAGCATGTGTGAATATGCCAAATTCATAGTAAGCATCCTGTGTTTATCTTCAGGGGGAAAGTGAGAGGAAGTCATAAGAGAATATGCAATGAACAGATGCCAGAGAGACAGGGAATGAAAGGCAGTGGAGAATGAGGAAGGGAAGAGGAGGATGGTTTTTCTTCTGTGCATCGTGTCTCACACAAAAAAAGAAAAACCTTTCTTCATGTGTGCGTGTTGTGACAGCTCTGCTTAAACTCCACCGCTCACTGATACGACTACAGTCTGCTACAGATGAAGGGGATGGTGGGCAGGAAGGAGGGAGGGAAGGGGAAGAGAGAGAGATGGAGTGAAAATAACCCAAAGCTAGAAAAGAGTGGCAGTTGGGGAGTAGTGCAAAACAGCAGAGGAAAATAGATGGAGACAGAGCAGAGGCACTAACAGTGTGACAGAGATGGGGAGGATAGAGATAGACACATTCAGACTGGTTGACTCATTCTTATGATGTCAGATCTTGTGAGAAGTCTGTATCAAGCTGTGCCGAGGTTCTCCAGCCAGCAATAATGAGTAATACTGTGGCTAAAGCTTTGCTTTCTCAGTGCACATGGACAGCCACATGGCTCAAAATGCTGGCTGTGAAGAAAGAGGCCAGAGAACCTCAACAGCACCACTGATATGCTGCTCTGTATGATTGTTATATATTTCCAGTATGATAAATGTCTTTAAATGATGCCAGGAGAAATGCAGATGAGTGCAGCTTTCTTTGTCTCCTGATAGAGGCGCATGGTGATGATAGTGTGCTCTCATTACAGGCAGCCTTGGAGCAGACACAGAGGAGCGGTTGGTGGAACATCTCCTAAATCCAGCACATTACAACAAACTGATCCGCCCTGCGACAAACGGCTCTGAGCTGGTTACTGTGCAGCTGATGGTGTCATTAGCTCAACTCATCAGTGTGGTAAGTGTGTGTCAAGATTCCTAATGATTATATTCAACTTTATGTTTTTAATGCAATGATAAAAGTCAATTTCATATCAGCTCTAAATTTCTAAATTTGAAAAAAAAAAAACATTTTGTCAGTAAATACTGTATTATAACCAAAGAAATTTAATTGAATTCTGAATTTGAATATATGTGTGTATATGTGTATATACAGTCATCCTCAAAATCATTAACCAATCATTCAAAAGAATCAGCTGTCAGTGAAATAAGTAGAAATTGTAAAATTGATAATAAATAAAAAATCGATGAAAATCCTGAAATTGATTTTAAATTGTGGTTAACAGAAATATTAAATCACACACAAACACACACAAAAAGAAGCAAATAAGAATGATGAGGCCCCAAAGCTGAAATTTCGTTGTGCAACACTTTGAGTCAATCACTGAAATCAAGTGTTTTCTGTTTTAAAGTTTTTCTAAACTACAATTTTGTAATTTTTAAAATAAGGATTATAATTTCTATAGTTTCTTGTTATGTGAATTACTATTGTGAATTTAGCCTTTAACACACACACACACACACACACACCGCACACACGACCCCCCCCCCCACATACACACACACACATATATATATTTATACATACATATACATATATATACAGTATATATATATATATATATATATACATATATGTATATATATATATACATATATATATATATATATATATATATATATATATATATATATATATATATATATATATTGCACACACACACACACATACATATATATATATTGTACATATACAGTATATATGCAAATGAGCCTGTTCTATCACCCAGGTTGAACAGAAATGTCAAGGGCTTACAAAAAAAGACAAATCAAAAAGAGCTGAGGTGAGAGGTGCACAAAGAAATGAGGTGAAGAAAACTTATTTGACTGTAAACTCTTGGAGGTCAAATAAATGCTTTAACAATCTATTTTTTTCATGTGACTATTTTCTGCTGCAGCATGAAAGGGAGCAGGTGATGACCACCAATGTCTGGCTAACACAGGTAAGACCTCACACTCGTCCTCTCGTCTCAACAGCATTTTTAAAAAGTGCTAAACAGAAAAAGAGAAATGAAAACAGAAAGATTTTTTCTAATTCCATCCATTCAGGAAGTTAATATTTGATTTTGTTGTTTCTTTTTGAGATTTCACAGTTTCACAATTAGGTCAGAGGAAGTGAATCACAAACCAAGAGGGACTTGGATGGCATTCATAAATGTGACTTTGGCACACAGGCTCACACAGACACAGAACAAACCTTCCTCTACAGTACATGTACATCATAGTGCATAACGATTTGCATTATATAATCAAATTCTTCCGTGTCATCATACCAGTAGAGCATGATGTTGTAGAGTTGAGCTGTGGTGCCACTAAAAGCTGCATCACTGTGCTCCGTACTGCTTCTGTGGGTCACAGACTGTAACCCTGCTTCGTCGTATGTGGAGCAGCAGCTAGACGAACTCACAAGACTGGTTCAGAGGCATTGAACAATACATATCTTTAAATGAATGATTAGGTTTGCTTTACATCTAAAACAATTAAAACTGATTAAAACTGAAAAGCCCCATTCACAAATGTTTCGGCAGAATTTCTCATTTGATTTTGTGATCTGTTACTGTACATTATCCTTACCCACCCTTTCATATTATGTGACTCTGACTGAGCTCTGACCTTCTACTGAAGAATTTTGCAAGAATAATGAGTGGAGAGTGCATGCACCTCAGGGCTTCAGACCATGCCCACACACATTTTTATTGCAACAGAACAGACATGAGACGGAAATAGAAAAGAGACAATATTTGTCACAAAGAAATGAGACAATTTCATACCATGATCCATCTGTGCATATGTGTCTCTGTCATTAATATATTCAAGGCTCTGTTCTGCAGCGCAAAACCAAACATCCTCCTCTAGCCCTAATGTGACATGCCAGCAGATTATCCTAATATTCTTTTATTTAAAAGGGAACCCATTCACTTTCTTAAGTCTGGGGACCGCAATAATGTCACGATACTGTTCACACAGTAGATTCTCCATACTTTACGAAGTCATCACCTGTGAAGGATTCTTTACAAAGTAATACAAATGTTTGTTTTTTTATTTATGGATTTGCCAGTTTTTCCAGTTACATTTGAGCCTCTAGAAAAAAGGTTTTGACATTTAAAAAAAAATCATAAACCTGGTTAGAAAATAATAAAAAATTCTTTCAGTGTCCAAACATTTCCAAGCTGAACTACAGGTAATCATATTTATAAAGATAGAAGAGCACCCACCCACATACACATCTGCAGGCAAGTTGGACTTATACCTTGAATCATAGATGAAAAATGCTTGAAAAGAAGCTGCATTATATAAATAATATGACCCATGTGGACGGTGCGTGTCTGATTGAACTGCTTTATTACATGCTCACAAACATGCAGTTGCACCTGAGTAGGTTAGGATTTACTGTATGACGCGTAACGGAGCGTAGAATGACCATCAGTGCTTGATGTATTCCTTGCCGTCAGAGAGTCGGGGAGCCAAGGACAGCTATCCTGAACCAAGACAAGCTGTAATGATCACAATGCATCTTAGTTACTGCAGACAACCTAAGATGCATCTCAGCTCTGCACACACACAGAAGAGCTGAATGTTACATGTCACACATTCCAGTATTGCAATGGCAACGACTGACCTGCTACACACAGAACAAGAAACAGTCATGTTAGTCTTTACACAAGGTTACTCAAAGGACGTGTTTGCTGATGTGCATGCACACACAAACACACATACATGGATTCTACATTTTTTTGGTTGCCATTTTAATCATGCTGGTTGGTTTGCATCAGGATGTATTTAAAAGACTTCTCAGGGTCAGGACTGACATGAGTGTTTCTCTCACTCTGTCTTTGGCTTGCCGTTAAAAGTGTGATGAAGGCACTGAGAGAACAGTGTGTTCTCCAGGCTTGTGCGCATTTTGATGTGTCATGTTGACCTCCAACTTACATACAGACTGAAAGACGGACAGTCAAACTTTCGCCTCTCCTCTAAATAATATCTTCTTGCTGCTGTGTGATTAGCAAATGTGTGACTAAGCATGGTTTTTCTATTGGCCCCCAGGAGTGGCAGGACTATCGTCTGACGTGGGTCCCTGAGGAGTTTGATGGAATGATGAAGGTCAGGCTGCCTTCAAAACACATCTGGCTGCCTGACGTGGTCCTCTATAACAAGTGAGTCACTCTCACTCCTCTGTCTTCACTTTATTAAAAAGCATCTACAAAACACAAACAGACTCATAAATGCACGCATGCTCAATAAGATGCCAAGACACAAAGCGCATATGTAGCTCAGTTCTTTAAAGTTGAGTACCTGGTGAGCAAATCAAGCTGCTTAAAATGAGAGCATCAATTAAATAGCAATTTTGAATGTGCAATACATTTAGGCCCCACACATGACTGAATATGTCCACTGTAATATACTTTCTTTGCTAATGCTTCACTGCTGTACCGTCACATCATGAGACACCTCCAACACTGAGTCATTCTTCAAAGCACCCTCAGGTATTATAGACAGACACAGGCAGTATGTGCATAATCATGAGGAGAAGAGGAGGGCACGTTCTGCTTATTTCTAAGATTTTATGTATCAGGACATAAAGCAAAAAAAAAAAAATGGTTCCATACCAGGTTTTAAAAAGTAGGTAAAAACAACCTCAAGTGAAGAAAATATATACTACACTGTCATTATTTATTCAGCAAAAAGTCAGTCATATGCTGAATCAGTGTGTGAGCCAAGTGAGATAATAACATTTTCTTTATAAACTGATTTTGCCTCTATGAAAGAAGAATTGTTTTCACTTTGCCGGTGGGGAGCATTTAGATGTGCATCAGCACAATGCCAATTAGGAATCACATCAGCAAGATATTTACAAGTTGGATTTCATCATTCTATCGCATAGAGAGAACAAGTATTCACAAGTGGAAAGCATGCAAGCATAAGTAGAGATTCCAGCTAGTTCACCAAAGGTCAGAGTTTACAGTGTTCACAGAAACTAAATGAAGCTACATCTCAGATTGTGCAGGCCTCAGTTATCTTGTTAAATGTTAAAGTTCGTGATAGTACATCTAGAGAAAGACAAACCAAGTATGGTTTGCCGGGACGGTTTGCCAGGCAAAAGTGTCTTTCTGGAACATGGCAGCACGACTTAGGCTTCAGATGTTACCCTCTCAGACTTCTGCCTCCTAAACATGGTACGGACATGTCTGGATCACAGTTGCTCGTGTCTGGCTGGTAACCAGCTCTCATCTGGTTCATGTTCTCTGGAGCAAAAAACAGGCTGATGAAATTGCAACTTATCTATATTTTCTCTTCAGAGGCAGCAACTGTTCAGCAACCAAATCAGGACTTACAGTCATCTGTCCACATAACTCAATGATGACACATACAAAGCGCATTTGCAGTTCGGGTCTTTAAAGTCGAGTACCTGGTGAGCAAATCAAGCTGCTTAAAATGAGAGCTGCATGCAGCTGCATGCAGTAACATGCAGCTGCAGCTTTGCAGGCAGCTGCATGCAGTAACATGCAGAACATGCAGCTGCAGCTTTGCAGGCAGTTGCATGCAGTAACATGCAGCTGCAGCTTTGCAGGCAGCTGCAGTTATTCCCACGCTTCAGCTTACACATGTCGCAACAACACTTCACTCACCATGTCAGTTTCCTGCACATAGGGTTGCACTGGCTCCCTCTATTGTCATAAAGGGGAAAAGGTCAGACCATCAACAAAAAGCTGCATCGGAACAAAAAACTTCTAGAAAAACATTTGTTGCACAAATTACATCAAAAGTAAAGATGTTTGGCCATAATGCACTCTCACAAACACTTCTTACTGTCAAGCGTGATAGACTTGTGGTGATGATTTGAGCTTGTTTTTCCAGCTGCAAGATCTGGTTCTCTGCATACCAAAACATACATGCAACAAATATACCACAGAGTGGCTGAAAAAGAAAAAAAAAAAAAAAGGGGGGGGGGGGGGGTATTTTAGTTAAGTCAGGAGTCAGACCTTAACTACCTTCACTTGACTGACATACTGTGGCGAAATCGTTTTAATGAATAACCCTAAAGCTGAATGAAATGAAGCAACAAAGTAAAGAAGAATAGGCCTAAACTCCTAAAGATCTGTGAATGGACAATTTCATATAGAAATAATGTTAATACTGCTGAAGTTTGTTCTACAAGAATAATGGGTAATTTGTTGACTAATACGTACTGTAATATGCAATGTGTTGTTCACCTAAGTTGCTTTGTCTAATTTCAAGACATGGTAGGAACCATTTGAGTCTATATTTTGTTTGATTGTGCTCTAATCAACAAAATCTTAGCAATGACAGAGGCTTTACTTTCTTTCACACGACTGTTTGACCATTTGTGTGTACTGTTAATCAATGAGTATGCAGAGAAAGGCCTCCAGGCTGCTCTGTGTCTGACCACTGTGGCTTAACTAAAGCACGCTCAAAGAGTGTACAGTTACTGGTAACGCAAAGAACATCTGTAGTAATCCAAACTGATGTTCACTGTAGCACACTAAGCTGCACATGTACAATACAAACTTCCTCAGATGTTAATCTTGAACAGCGTGTTTTGTTTATTAGCATTTGCATGCATGTCTGAAGGAGATAATGATGTTGCTGACCACTTGACTCAGTGTAATGGAAACTGTGTCTGCGTACAGTATGCTAATCGGCTCATCGGAGTACAGTGATCTGTGTGGCCTTCTCCTCTTTCCCGGCTTCAGTCCTTACTTTAGTGAAGATTAAAAGATCACCGACCCACCAAACTCTGGATGAAATGATCCTGTTAATCCTGAGTACCCCAGGTTGGCTTGCTATCCTCGAAGTCTCAGTCACTGTCAGTCACTTGAACAGAGGGATTAGCTCAGCTTATATCAGTGTCAGAGCTGCTGTTTTGAAATTTTGATTATTCCATTAAATCTAAAAGAAAGATTATGTTTCACAGAAAGCACTTTAGAAGATGAGTCAGAAATTATTAATCATCCTCATGGGTATGTTACATATTACAGCATTAGCATTAAGCAATGTAGCTGTTTATTGTGTCCAAATATTAAGTTAAATGGAAATCCCATCTCCAGATTGAATGTTGTTCGCTGTCTTCTGACCAACAAATCAAACTTGAACTGTTCAGTAAAACCCAGCCTGACTTATGAGTGGTGTTTCCTGTCTAGACTGTGTTCATTTGATCCCCCTCCCTCTGTTCCTTATGTTTATATAAGCAGGTGTGCGTGACTTAACTGAGATAAGAGATCTCTGTGCTTTACATCAGCATCCATGTGTGATGTTTCTTCTTGCATTAATGAAGCTATACTTCATAAAGATATCAGACTCACCATGCTTTGCTGTTCACTAGACTCAGGGAAAATTTGGCCCATCACATAATGTCTGACTAGTATCACAAATATCTTAAATCATGTCTTTTCTTGTCTGCCCCATTCTCATTCACCTCTCATAGTGCTGACGGGGTGTATGAGGTGTCCTTCTACTCCAACGCAGTGGTGTCCTACGATGGCAGCATCTTCTGGTTGCCACCAGCCATCTATAAATCAGCCTGTAAGATCGAGGTCAAGCACTTCCCGTTTGACCAGCAGAACTGCACGCTGCGCTTCCGCTCCTGGACCTATGACCGCACTGAGATCGATCTGGTGCTTCGCACCGATGTGGCCAGTATGGATGACTTCACGCCCAGTGGAGAGTGGGACATCATTGCCCTCCCGGGCAGAAGAAACGAGAACCCAGCTGACCCCACCTACGTGGACATCACATACGACTTCATCATTCGGCGGAAACCTCTTTTTTATACAATCAACCTTATCATCCCGTGTGTGCTCATTACATCGTTGGCTATCTTGGTTTTCTACCTGCCCTCTGACTGTGGAGAGAAGATGACGCTCTGCATCTCAGTGCTCCTGGCTCTCACCGTGTTCCTGCTGCTGATCTCCAAGATTGTCCCACCCACTTCGCTGGATGTTCCTCTAGTAGGGAAGTACCTGATGTTCACCATGGTTCTTGTCACCTTCTCTATCGTCACCAGTGTGTGTGTGCTCAATGTACACCACCGTTCACCCACCACACACACTATGCCCCCGTGGGTTAAACTGGTGTTCCTCAACAAGCTTCCTGCCCTGCTCTTCATGCGCCAGCCAAGGAACAGCTGCGAGCGCCAGCGCTTACGTCAAAGAAGGAGGGCGCAGGAGCAGAAAGAAGGTGGGCGTAGCGGAGAGTCAGGGGCCCTAATGGTGGGGCTCGGGCTGGGTAGTGCTGGTGGAAATGGAGGAAGTAGCTCAACAGCGGTGTTTAGCAAGGACGACAGTGACCCGTGCACATGTTATGTGAACCGGGCTTCTGTTAAACAGTTTGGCGGGGATCTGGGAGGTGCAGGAGGGGGATCCATGGATGGTCTGAATCGGGCTAGGGAGGGCCGGGAAGGCGGCTCTGGAAACCTGCAGAGGGGGAAGCAAGCAGCCGGTGGTCCTGCTTTGACTCAGACCCTACTGGCTCAAGCCTGTCCAGGCTTTGAGGAGGCTGTAGAGGGAGTACGCTTTATCGCCAACCACATGAAGAGTGAGGATGACGATCAGAGCGTGAGTATTACATAATCACTTTCAACTATTTCCATAATATCTGGTGCTCTGTATTAGAGCCTGATGGACCTTGATTTTTTATTGTTTTGCCCAAAAATTTCTTATTAATTTACATTTCTGCTGTCATATGTGTATAATAATAGTAATCAGGTGTTGCTATAGGACCCGTTTGTCTCTGAATGAAATCATCCTAGATGTAGCTAATGTTCTGCTCTGAATCATCTTCTTTTATCCAAATACTTAATCAGCCACAAAATGTATCCTGAGCAGTACAGATGAGAGCCATATCATATCATTAGCTGCACAGCTGTGCCGTTTTTGACTCTGCCATTTGAAATGCAAAGGGGTACTACAATGGATTAGAAGCAAAGCAGACAGGTCTGGTGATGCAACCATAGCCCTGTGAATATCCAACACAGATATGTAATTATAGCAGCAGAATGACGTGTGCATAAAGAAGGAGTACAGCTGGAAATGAGCTGGAAGAGAGAAGCGGAGACAGCGGAGTGAGGGTGGCATATTTTATTGCTTTACCTCAAGGCATCTTAGGAGAGCAAGCTTCTCTCCTGAAATGAAAGAAACTGACACAAGGATTGACAATCCTCTCTAATTCTGTCCATCATCACCATAGATACCATCTAGTTGCCATGTTGACTGTATTTAACATCCTCCCTCTCCTGATACAGTGCGTGGCTATAAGCTCTCCCTCCCCCACATCCCCCTCTCTCCCAATCATCCTCCAGTTATCATCACAGGGGTTAAAATGTCAAGCCCCCTCTGCCTCTCTGTGTCCTCCATCTCTCTTGTCTCTCATGTCCTTCTCTCCCTCCTTGACTTGTGTCAGACCTCATCAGAGCTGTGTGCCAAAATGAGTCTCCACTCACATTAGCCGTTCACCTCCATTAACCCGAAAAGCAGAAAGACGGATTGACAGAGAATCACAGGATGAGAGAGTGTGATTGCGCTCACCTTTATCTTTTTCTTCACCCCATCCCACACCCTCTTTGTCCCCTCCCCAAACACCATCCACCCACCCAATCCACAGGTGAGCGAGGACTGGAAGTACGTCGCCATGGTGATCGACCGCCTCTTCTTGTGGATTTTTGTGTTTGTTTGCGTGTTTGGCACATTGGGCATGTTCATGCAGCCCCTATTTCAGAATTACACAGCGAAGACCATCACCAGCACGCCAGGCTGACCCCTCTCCAGCCACAGAGTCGCTGACAGACAGCTCCCCAACCAATCAGCACAGCAGGACATGGGCTGGAGGTGTTTGTTTGTATGTGTTTTGGGGGGATAGGGTCTGAGTTTTATTATATTACAGAGCTGGAATCAAAACTTATACTGAACAGCAATCACGTCCATTAACTTTATAGCAGCCTTTTTTGCAACAAACAAACATTTTTCTCATATGAGGATAAAGGAAAACACCATCAAACTCTTACCTGCAATTTTATGTCCAGATGCTAAACAGACTTACCTCCCCTTTCTGGTCGAAAGATCCCTCTTTGCCCCCCTCCTCAGTCTTTCAGGGAGTGTGGATGCTCGGATTTTCTCCCTGTTGAACCAATCAACACTGACATTCCCTGACTATGAAGGACATTACCCAACCACAATGTTGACTGATATCAGTGTCAGAAAGGGAAGGGAGGTTCATATCAAGGTTCTTACCTATTTTGTTTTCCAGAAATCCACTATGCCAGTGAAATGATTCAGTATATTTTATTATAGCATAGCAGATTACCACAGTATAGCATTGAGTATATATTATAAAGATTTCTCTAATGTTAGCCCATGCAAAGGTTTGTTGCTGGTAGAGAGGATATGGTGTGTTGTATGATTGTATAGATATCAAAAGAATGTGATATAAACTGTACTGCATTGCCTGTGACGGGCGTACTAACATGATATGTGTAAGAGCAACAGATTATGAAGGAAAATACGTTGAGGATTTCGATACGAAAGAAAGAACCAGGTTGGATTATTGCAGAAAAGTCAAAGAGATGTGGTAATAGATTATGCATGGACAGTTTTCGCTCAGTGTTTTTGCACAGTAAGTAGAGAACAGCCGCAGTTTGTTGTGCCAGAGTGCACAGCTGCCGATGAGACTAGCTCCTGAGAAATGGAGGACTTTGAGCCAAGATGGTGGCTAAAGCGTATATATGATGGACAGTGGAATATGATTTTGCTAAGATGGAGTATTAAGAGCTGAGTTAAGAGGAGGCAAGGATCAATACTGGATAAAGTAACATGTAAATCAAATCATATTGATGGGTTGATGGAGGTTTATCGTGGATGTTGAGCAATTATGTGTATCAACATGTGCTTTCACAGCTGTTTATTTTATCATTACTCTGATCACCAGACCAGAGTGAGACAGTATCTCACATGCAGCTCTTTACTTTGTTTTCTCTCCTCTCTCTTCCTATTACTCAAAGTATAGCTATACATGTATTTGTATGTGTGAATACCTGTTCCATACCTCTCTTTATTATCGCATCTGTGAGATCCAATGATCAGATGAGCATTAAGTATCTTTGTCTTCCCATCACTCTTTTTATTTATCTCTGCTAACTTCTCTTATGTCCTTAATTCCTTGTTTCGTCTTCCATAGATGGACATATCTGACATTTTCTCTATCTGTAAAAATGGTAACCCATTTATTTATGCGCTTTTCCTTTCTTTTTAGTGTGGCTGTTTTGTTTAATTTCCACAATCTTTCAAGGTTGTTAAAGCAAAGTTGAAAAGGCCTTTTCAGGCACATGTGCAATCAAAGAGGAGAGAAATGCCAGCATGACTGATAGAGAAGTGGTCATAGAAGGCAATAGATGTTATGCAAAATCAAAGTAAAATCGATAAATTGACAGATAAGGAATAAAGATAAACAGGCAAAGTAAAGGACTCTTAGTGTTGTTGCTGCATAGGAAAGTCACCATAAACCTCTGAAAAAAATTGTGTGTAATCCCTCTCACTGTCATCGGCTGTGAGTTTCCTCAACTTTTTACAGCCGCGTGGCCAAGTCTGCAGCTCCGCTCAGTTCTGAACGGTGGAGCCGTCTTCCTCCCTGTCTCTTGAGGATGGGATTACCTGAAGGGATCCCTGGTAGATCCCAAACGAGTGTGAAAAGCCTTTCAGAGACCTGTGAAAACTGTTGGCTGCATGGCTCCGCATGGAGAAAGTGCTGCTGCCCACTCTCTTTTTGCTCTTTTTCTCTCTGACCTTTATACACTCTTTCCTTTCCTCTCACTTCCTCTCTGATTATGCTCCCCCATCTTTCACCCTCCTCTTTCAGACTCTAAAATCTGCTCCTGTGCACCTTAACCAGTCCAATAAAGGTTGTAGGTTCAGATTAATCTTAACTGTGTGGCACGTTTATTTTTGACTCGCACTCTCCCTCACACTTCTGCACAAAAACTTGTCGGTAAATTAAGCCTCAATTTCCTATTAATCTTACAACACAAGATAAAAGAAAGAAAAGAAACATTTCCTGGCTTTCTAATGTTGAAGCTTGCAATTTCCCCTCTGTGTGCACACACATACCTACACACTCAAACAGTACTTTTTTCCCCTCTTTTAGGAAGCAAAGCTTCAAAACAATTGCGGGTGTTGGGCCAAGCCAAGGCCATTCAAGGTTCTCACTTTTCTGCTGTAAAAACAGGATTTCAGGTAGAGTCATTACCTGCACAAACATTTAGGCTTTTCATTTTTTAATACAGAGGATGAGCTTGATGAGCTATACATCAAAACCACTGGAAAGCAACTCACACCTACAGTAACATTTAACTAGAGTTAGATATATCACTGTACACTGTTTATTCTCAAACATGACATATATTAATATCTACAGCCATACACAACTTGCACAAAAAATGGTGCATCCATGTGGCAAAGCAAATTAGTAGAAACAATATTCCTGCCACTAAACATCTGCTACCAAACAAGGGCCACTTGCTGCCACCTGGTGCCCAACTTGTGTTCTTACTTCTTTCCTGCTGTAATAAAGCACAGCCAACATTTGCCTTGTTTGAGTAAATTTCACATTTATTTTTTTCAAGGGTGGGGAAAGTGTTCAGCTTTAAGGTGTAGCAAAATGCATGAAAAGAAAAGCATAACAGATATTCACATATGCAACAATTACAGCTGACTTAGACTCCAGATTTCCACATTGCAACAATACTACAGTTTCAATGGGACATTGAGGACAAATACACAAACACCCAACAATTACTACTCAGGCCACTATATGTGTGTGTGTTTGTCCACGTTAGTTCCATGAGAGGATGTCCTAGGTGGGTCTTCTGTCCCACCTTGACTGTGTTTTTTCCCTGGAGCTTATACAGTAGATGTGGATTTGCAGAGTGGATATCTTTGTGCCGAGGAGGCGTTCACTTCTTCTCCTGCTTGTCATTGTACTCCAGGAAGAAGTCGTTGCAGGCCACAGTAAGTGCTCCAACCAGTATGATGAACTCAGTAAAATCTACCTCTCCATCGTTGTTAGAATCTAGGTCTCCCATGACCTTATCCACTGCCTCTTTGTCCTGGGCATTCTGCATGTGTGGGGACAGGAAACAAATATGGGCTCAAACTGTTACACACTTGCACGTACACTTTGTGATCTTACTGAGCTTCCTTACCCCCAGGTAGTTGCCAAGTTCTGCTGTAAGCATCTCTTTGAGCTCAGCCCTGCTCAGTGTGTATTTGTCTCCCTCATTCCCAGAGTACTTATGGAAGGTCTGGATCATGAGCTGCATGGCATTCTCCAGGGTGGAGGCATTCTCTGAGTTGGGCAAAGACATTCTGAGGAGGGGGAAATGTGGACAAGTGGGTCCTCATTAGTACTTGTACAGGATGCAAACATGGAGCATAAGGCCAGGTTAGGTGCTTGAGAGATCAACAGATAAAGAATCACATGGAAACGTAAGAATAAACAACATAATTACTGAAATGGCTATTTCTGATCTGCTCATGACTGATTACTGTAAATATTTCCTCAGCTGGAAATCCAAGAGTAAAGTTTGCTCAGCTTCCTCAGTATTTCCTGCCTGTCAGTAATCTGGCAAGATTCTGCAACAGATAGACTGACCCTCAATCTGTTTGCTGCTCTGTCCCAGTGTGAGGACCTCTAGGAGTCAGCAGCCGGACATGTGAGCCAGATGATACGAGTGAAACTCTAAGCTGGCTAAACAGCCCAACCAAAGGAGATGCAACTAGAACACACAGAGGCAATCTGATCTGGCTTTTACTTTATTTAAACCGGATGGCAGAAAACACCAGAGACAGGTGTAAGTCCTTGCTTTTCTTGAACCTATATCACCTTTAAACTGTGAGGGCTTCTTCTCACTGCCACTCACAGCATCATCAGTACATCACTACTTTCTCCTGGATGTAGCTCTCCAAATAACAGGAATCAGCAGTATGAGAAATGCTGTACCCTGCTGCTGGCTAGATAACAAGATAAAATGAGGTTTTGTGGCTTATCACTGAATGAACTGATGTTTTATCTGCCCATTTATTTTCCTTCCGAAAGAGTGTGCCATGCACTGGCTGCACTCAGAAAAATCTGCTTCTAGAAGTGATGGTCAGAAGCAACCTCAGGGAAATGTAGACACACAGTTGTCAGTGCTGACATCTGTCTGTTACATCCTTCAATCTTTTGTTTCTTACCTTAGCGGAGGTGAAGTGCTGGCCTGTTGGTCAGGTGCAGAATGTGAAGGAAAGAGCGGCTGATACGGAGGATGTGGACAACAGCTTCTTAAATACATCCCTTACTCCACCCATTTCACCTTTCCCCCTCCTTCCACCTGTTGCCCCTCTCCTCCCTATCCAGCCCCCCCTCCCCCGCCTTCTCCCCTTCACCTTCTCTGTTTACGTATCAGACACCTGCTACCTGCTAAACAGACAGACGTACGATCCACCTGTCCTCATTGCACTACTTGTCAGAGATGACATATTAACCGAAAACACTAATGGTACAGTAATAGCTGCAGGACATTAAGTAAATTGACATACCCATAATATGACCACAAGAAAAGAATACCTTTGTAAAGTTAAATGTTATAGTTACCCTCAGATGTTAACTTGCTGAGTGGTCAAGTAATGAACAGTGAGTTTGGAGTATTCCTTATCATGACTCACAAAACCACCTGGATTTCCTGAGCAGAGTATCCTGTCCTTTAACACTTACTATCTTCCAGTGTGCCATTGTAATAGCGGATTATCCTGCTTCTCTGTTGTCCAACCATTTTGTACTTCATGTCAAAACAAAACAAAAGAGGCTTGCAGGGAGGGAATGCTAGCTTGTGCCAAGATCGAGATAAGTAATGTCATAACTTCGTAAATGTGTCTTGCTTTTTAGCAGCAAAACGAGTGGTGGGGTGAGCGTAGGGATTAGATTAGTTTGCGGGGGGAAAGGAGGGTCATGCCTGATACAGTATCCGAAGGATTAGTACTGCACAGATGAATGGAGCCATCACACCTGGCAGCCATGCAGAGAATTCCCCACACAAAGGAGAACAAGAGAATGAAAGGACATGCACACTTTTATAAACATTCACACCTCAAGCTCCAAAATACACCCAATGAAAGGCAAACATTTGCGCGGATACTTTAGAATGGGAACAGAAACATACTTCAAATAGTCTACTGAAGGCACCTTTTAGCAGGAACAGAAACACACTTTAAATAGTTCCTGGCATAAATCCACATTATTTTGAAACAATGTAGTGGAGACAGTGGAGCGAAAGAGCAAGAAAAGTAAATGAAGGGAAAAAGTACATATAATCTTGTATATTTGAATGCATTTCCATAACATCACACATTTGAAGGTAAACAACATGAACATTGATGCAGCGGCACTTTCATTTCAGCATGACATAAAATATGTCTTTGACAGTGGCAGGATGGTAAAAGCATCTTCTTGTTTATGTGTCTTTGTTGCAGGATATTGTGTCAGTGAGTGGGGTAGCACGGTGTGTGTGTATGCTTGCATGCACCTTATGTGTGTATAGTGTTGCAGAGTGGAGAACAGTGGAGAACAGTGCACAATGGGAAGCATACAGTGTGTCAGGATCAGGTTGCTGAGTTTGACCAGTCAGGGAAGTCACAGCTATATTTAGCAAGTGCCGCAGGTAGAAAAGGAGGCAGGTGCTGCTGCACCATTTCCAATTGGACAATGTCAAACCATGTTACTGTACATGAACAGTGGCCCTGTTGGATTTCCCTGAAGAATTAAGATGGAAGTTAATGGATTAAAAAAAAAAAAGCTCTATGAAAACAAACAGGAAAAAAAGAAAGAAAATTTCCAAATCTTGTGCTTTTAATATCAAGTTTTATTTCGAACAAAACATATAAAAAAGAGACCAAATGAGTATTTGAAGAGATACTTGACAATAGAGATCAATTCAGATGTAGTTCAGAGCATCAATGCAAAAAATGATTATGAACTGCAATGAAAAAGAACAAGTTTACATATTTAGCTTGACTGTTCAGAAAACGGAGATGATGCTTTATTTGAAATTTGCTGGTAATTATTGCTCCTATGATGCGTTTTTATTGGATCCACACTCGCGCTGACTGCACTGGTTGGCCAGGTAGCCAATCAGAGTGAGGTATTCCGAGAAGCTGACCTTTCCATCGCTGTTTGCATCCAGTCCCTCCTGCATCTCTTTAACGGCGGAGCTGTTGTTTGTATCCTGAACAAAACATGAAGCGATCAACAGAGGCGGACATGGAACAGTGTTACTAGACACCTTTTAGTTGAAGGAACACTGATCTGATATATTCGTGAATATGATGGTACAGAGTGCAGATTCTCACCTCCATCATGCCACTGAGATGTTTCTGTACCAGCTTGTTGAAGGATTTACTATCCAGGCTATCCTTCCCTCTGGCAGAACTAAGAAATGTGGTCACCAATGTCTTTATGGCAGACTCCATATCTCTACAGAGAAAGAAAGGGGCACAAAGCACAAAGAAGTGCTTAGACTGGAAATGGCAAGGAGCGATATGACCATATCTTTGACACTCAGACTCTCAAGCATAATGCCATTAGGTACAGTTTCTATGAATTTCATTAATATGAAGCTACATTTACTTTGGGTCCTAAACGGATAAAAGGCTCTCTTTATCTTCAATGCATTTCTAATAGCTTGGCGAAGAATCACCTAGACTTTTGGTTCTTGAAGAAGTTAAATAGTTGAGGCTCTCTACTGTGCCAGCCAGTTAGAACTGGTGGAGCCTGTTATATCAGTATTAGGAAACATTAGATTGATAATAATAAAACATATTCATTAGATTTTAGAGACAATGGTGTCCTGTCATATGAAAAATACTATATAATGACACTTTATTTGAAGTTGACATGCTTCTGTGTCCTCTGTGTAAATATCCCAGAAAGGTGAGACACACAAATGAGGTCAGCATAGATGAGGAGGAGAGAACAGGGGCAGAGCAGCATGGAGGCTGTCTGAGGTAAACAGAGCGAAAGAGAGGGTGTGATGGAAGGATGAAGTAAAGGGGAGTCTCTAAAAGTAAACACAATGGAAGCTATGATCTCTGACGGTGGACATCTGATCCCAAAAACTACACAGGCAGCTGGAAGTTCAGATTACTGCCTAATGCCCGTCTGCTGCTGAACACCACTTCACACACTAGGAATAGGAATACATGACATACACTGTGCGCAAATATCACCTGAAAAAAAAAAAAAAAATCACCAAACCAGTCAAGCAAACTCCACCTGAACACAAACACTGCAGGGATGACTGAAAAAACAAATTGGTAAGGAAACCTAGTTATATTTTAGTTGGACATGAAATCTGCTATGAAACATTAGCTGTGACCAATTTCTATGTTGCATGACAAGTTTCGACAAATTCTGATTACAGTGAACACAATTAAAGATGTAATAAAAAGGTCAGGCTGCACATTAACATCAAAAAGCATTTCACACTGTGACATGTAGACGTGTAGAAGCATACATGCTTTTACAAGTTGTAAATAATTTAGTTAATGATGAAAAATTTCCATTTATCTGCTGGAGTTTCAGGGTCATTGTTTATTGCACATGCTGGCACACTGTCATGGTTTTCTGGGACAACAGAACAGACCAAAGCCATTATAAGTAACACCTGTGCTTTTTCTGCTATGACAAATATCTGCTGGGAACCAGGTTGCTGCACAATGCACAAATGAAACAGGAAGGCATTTATGAGAAAACTTTAGAAAAACTACGGAAAGCACACAAAATTACACAGTACATGAAACCTTTATGTACTTTTCCTGTGAAATTCAATTAAAAGGGGCCACGACAAAGAATCAAACCAAGTCCTACATTCATCCAACATATTACACACACAGAATGTTTGGGATCTCGCTAGATTTACTTTCTAGATGTCAAAATTATTGACTTATAACATCATCAGACAAACAAGTCAGGAGAGTAGATTTGAGGAAATATTCAAACTGCCATTAATAGAGGAAAATAATCTAATGCTGCTTGCCTTTGACAATCAAAAGTATGTAAACCTTTGCTTCCAACATGATGTGATACTGCTAATGTAGTTAGTGCTGCACAAGCATGACTACACCAACTACATGAACAGTGGCTGTTGGCCAGTCCTGGAGGAAGCTGTGTTTTACTTCTGGGCTGTTGGTAGTTTTCCTTACGTTAGGCAACCTTGTCTTGGCTATTTCAAGTCCAAGTCTTTTGCTGTATGATTAATTTTCTCATGATATTCAAATCAGAAAACAGGTGCTTTGATATTTACCTTTACAATTTAGATTTTGCTGTCCCATCAGTGACGGCAAGCAATCCTGACCCAAGTGCAGCCTATCAACTCAAAAAAATATCATTTCACCACCACCGTGTTGGGATAAGGTTCTTAGTATTATTTAGCTAAGTGTTTTACTTTTGAAAACAATGTTTCTTACCTAAATCAAGTTCTGTTTTTGGTTTCATTTGTCCACAAAACATCTGGCCAACAACCCCTGGCTTGCCATGTGACTTCCTTTGCAAACATTTGCAGCGTGAAGAAGACAGACATTCTTACACCTCTGATATTCACGCCCCCTTTGGTCACTTAACAGGCAAAAGTTGCCCTTTGTGATCTCACAGACTTATACTGATCTCAAAATGATCCTTATTGATCAAGCAGTCATTTTAACAGCGCTCTTGAATGTTCAACATTTTGAACACAACATGACAGAGTGATCAGTGATGGAGGCCACACTGTAGTGACGGCTTTTTAACATTTCCAGCTAATAAGTCTTAGTAACACTTTCTTTTCCTGTCTTGACATATCCTCTGCCATTGCAGTCTCCCACAAACGTGTTATAAAGAGCTGTTGCTGTTCTCTAAGTAGAACACCTGCAAAACAGATCCACATCCATTAATGATTAAAAAGAGATGATTTTTATTTCACCCCCAAATGTTCTGTTATTGTACAGATATCTGATAATGGATCATTCTGTTCAATCATACAAAAAGACCAAATATATGTCTTATTAATGGGCTCTATGTACGGCTTCACTACTTCCTGATCTTAAGGTAGATTTTTTGTTTCCTGTCTTTCATTACTGGATGAACTCATTAATCCAGGTGTGTCTGGCCAGTTACTGAGGTCAGGCACACCTGGGTTAATCAGTTAATCATTCAAGCTTGGCCTCTTTATACACTTTTAGGAAGTATGTTAAAGAATATTTTGGGTCTATTTAAAAGACGTACAGTAGATAAAACATCTACAAAACCTTTGTTTCGTGGGTGTAGTGTTGATGTGCACTTTTCTTGAACAATGCCATGCAAAAACAGACTGAAAGAGCTGCTCACAGCTGCAAACAATAAAAACTAATAGCCTGGTAAAACAGAACAGGACCATCACACACAACATGAGAACCAAATGAATCCCACATTCAGATGTCTGCTTGGGATGAACATTTGGCTGAAAACTATCGTTGCATGTTTACATTATTTATCGCAGAATGTTTTCAGCTTTTAGAGTTTACCAAAACAATTTGCCAGTGTTCACTAGTCAGTAGCCTTTTTGAGACACAAGCAGTGTTGCCACCAAGTAGTGCACCATTATCTGCTGGCACTAAGAAATGGTGAAATATGCTGAATTCCTGTCTTTCAGCTGCAGAAACAGAGGGCCATAATTTGTCACTATGTTATATATCAGTGTTGTGCAAGATATTAAGGGTTAGCTGTTTATTCTGAACAGTAAATTATGGAAATAAGCATGTAATACATAACTAGGGCACTTTAAATGTTATGCCTGGCTCAAGGGGTATGGCCAGTGAACGTGCGACTTAATGCATCCAGACACAACTCAGCCAGCACATGGGTCTTTCTAAGTGTATCTAAGAATAATTTTAGGGCAATTGCTCATAGAAAATGGATAAATGTTGCAGATACTTGAGTAGAGTTGATTAGAATCAGAGGTGTGGAGTGAGGCTTCACTGCAGGACTTTCAGTGTGAAGTGGAAACTACCCTGCAGCAGCAGTAGCCACAAGATGGGTAATGATCATGGTTACCTGGGGTGATGTTATTGGAGTAACAGTAGAAGCTGATAAATCTGCCATCTGACACAGATGCTGCACCTCAATACTTACGCTGTGCCCACACCAGCCTGCGCATAAAGACATGCAGAGACACACACAAACATATATCTGACGAACGGGCAATTAAGACTCCTCCTGCATTAACCTAATTAGTGTGTGAGTGAGAGCCAGCACCCAAACCAAGGATTTTGTTTCATGTCTCCCTACCATGCCAGCACAGACGCACAACACACACACACACGGCCGACCAACCATCAAGTGAACATCTGTCATCAGCATGCAGTTCATTATTATTTGATAGGCTACTATGATTGACCCAACACCTTCCTTACATCCTCCACCAGTCAAACAGCAAAGGTGCAGGCAGGCCAGTGTGTGTGTGCATGTGTTAGCATCAGAAAAAGCCATACATCAAAATGTCTGGCAGGCCACGTCCATTAGCGTCTGTTTTGAGTGTAATTAGATGAACATGAAACCAACAAGGCTTCAGTCAGAACTGGAGACAACGGGGCAGCAGAATTACAAATTGGTGGAAGGGAACATGTAAAGAGCAAGAGGGTGGCTGGAAGGTGTGTGTGCAGAGTGCACATGAAGGTCTCCATCAGCCTCTTGGCACATGTACACTCGGAGTCTGGAGCATAAAGAATGAGTCAAGCGGAATGAATGGAGCCCCGTTCACGGTTTTATTTGTACCGCTGGCTTTGTTTGAGGGATTCTGACTTTTTGTTTCATTTCACACATGATGATTCAGAAGTTCCTCATTGAAAGCAGCTTCTAGTTGTGACCTCCAGTCGCACATGTTCATGGATTGTGTTAAAGTTAACACAGGTAGTTGTTACCCTGCTGTTCACAGATGAAAGACAACACAGTTGGATAACATTTTTAAGAATGAAAATCTTTTTGTTTTGTTTTTTATAGTGTACCCCTCTCCCCCCTCACAATTCATTACTTAATTCACATTTTCAAAAACATAATTAAAAATTATGTGGGAGTGGTTGCTGGAGGTGGGCTTGGGTATGGTGGATGTGGATTTAAGTCCCCCAGCTGACAACAGCACTAAGCTGCTGTGGGCCCCTGAACAAGGCCTCTGAGATAGCAACCCCCTGTTCTTCAAATCAACTACAGATGGGTAAGATGCAAAGCCTAAATTCCCAATCTGAATTAAGAAGATATAAATCATCATCATGGCAATTTATAGAATCAGCTGTTTTAAAAAAGCAGGGCGGGTCTGAGCTCATGTCAGAGCACTTCTGTTTAAATTTCTTCGGTAAATCTTTTTTATGCTTATCTCGTCATTTTCCAGACCTCCCTTGCAAGAGTCTTGAAGCCTCAGCTGGACTGACATGCCGATTTGGTAAAAAAAAAAATTAAAAAAATGTTTGTCTAATGTCATATTGCATTGTGTCTGTTATGTGTCATGAGACCACGTTTTAAGTTTGACATTTAGGGGCAACAAATTATTTTGATCTTTTAGATTAGTTTATTGTCAGTTGTAAATTAAAAACGACTGGCAGTTTAAAAGATAATTAAGATAATTGATTGTTTTGTCTTTTCTTTTTTTTTTTTTTTGCAAAAAATGTAACCTATGTGGCCTTTTTCTTATTATTATTTCACAGTCCATAAAAAACTATTATCTTATGCTTCCCAAAAATTATAGAAAAAATAGCAGTTTACAATTAATCTATTTTCTTTTTATTAAAATCCATTCAGCTTTAGCCTGTGTAGCATTTAGAGTAAGTCATATTAGACTTACTGTTTTCTGTACCGTTCTCTACAATTTGTTGCTTTTTCTTTTGAGAGTTCCTATTTCTATGTAAACGTTGGCATAAATGTCAACAGGAGTACTTATTTACCTGCAACATGAAGTCTGTTGCAACCTAACCAAGTATACATAACTGTAGGCTTCGCCATAAGTCCGGAGAAATAAATTTTGTACAGCTGGTGGTGACTAATGCAAGTTAAATTATGTTGCAAACTTGCCATGCTCAAACCAGTTTAGATAAGCAGCGGGGCCACCCACACCCACCAGCAGGCCTCTGCCTGAGAAATGTGGTCTTCCCTGGGAGTCTCTGAACTTGGATCGATCATTCGATACTCCAAGAGAATTGATTAATCTGAGCAACTGACCGACTGTTGGTGTTTTTTGTACCCGGTGTGACTGACTCACTTCCTCCGTGGACATGCTACCTGTCATCGCCCAGGTCACTCTTCCTCTTTGTGTGACATTACACAAGGCGAACGCCAGTTGAGTTTCACTACTTTTTTTTTTTTTTTTTTTATCATAGTGTGAATAATTCACACTAATATGGAAAAAATCAGAGACAGTAATGTCAGTGTGCTTGTTCAGCGACCTTGACGCGTGTGCGCCGCGCGTAACGGAGATGCCAGGAGTTTGCCCGCGTCCCACATTTACATTTAGCCCTAACTAATCTTGACAATTTGTAGAGCGACCAGTGGCAGGACTGACACACAGGCAGCAAATAAATAAATAAACATGACTCGAGACTCCAGTTTCTCTGGAAGTGTAAAGGGACTGGAGTTAGATTACCAAGAAGGGGAACCCGATCCCTGTGGCCAGAAGCTGGGCAGTGGCAACAGAGACGCTCGCCAAGTATACAAAATTCATGACACGAGACAAAAAATAAATAAACTGAAGGGACTGTTTTCTGTATAAATTTTAAGTTATTTTACGAAGAAAGAGAGCATCAATCAGAAAATAGTCCATACTGAATAATCTCTTGAAAACAGACTCACCTACAACGCAGGGGACTCAAAATAAGATAGAAATTGTTTCAGCTGTTCTTCTTCCTTCTTGCAGATCCCCCTCACCAGCTTTGCGCCAGATTAGCCAACACATATCTTTTCCGTGATTTAACTTCCACTCAAGCCAACCTTTTTTTTCGTTGTCATAGGGCGTGTGCCTGAGAGAGAAGGAATGTGAAAGAGGCGCAGCTTGGGCAACACAGAATGTTTTCAGTAACATTTCTCACAGATATTCCCTCATATTCCCCCCCAGGAAGTTTCTCTTATGCTGTCTAATAAAAGTCTTCTTCTCTGTTTATATTTGATCGCGTATATGCATTTTGAGCAGTTTCTCCTCTTAACATGTGCGCTCTTGTAAAAAAAAAAAAAAAAAAAAAAAAAAAGTTCAAAGCTTTCCAAACAGTCAGATGCTCTACAAACCACACCCTGAAACTTGTATGAATTTAAAATGGGAAAAAAAGAAAGAAAATGCTCGAGTGTATATAAGGATACGATGGTTTGTGCAGCAGTGAGGACAAACATGTTTTCTGTTTTAGTTGACTTGCTTTTGTATTTAGTTTGATATTCATTTTTACACATCATATCCTTGTCAGACTGCCAACGCCACACCCCTGTTTGTGTCCTGGAGGGAGGCGACATCTTCCAGGAATTAGAGATGCCAAGAGCGCTTACACACACACTTCTCAGACAAAGGATTCTCATGGCACAGTTAGAACATTGACCTGTGAGTACATGCAGCTGTGACTGGGAAAGTTTGGAGGCTGGTTGTAGGTTAATACTATTGTAACTGTTCAGAAGTGTTATGTAGCAATATTTGATTCCGTTTGGCAGACAAGGAAACAAAAGAACAACAACAACAGTAATAATAACAATAATCATCATCATCATCATCATCAACATCATCAACAACATCATTAAAGCAAAGGAAGTGATTTTTCCCATTTGAATGATTTCATTTTTTCATGGCTGACATTCACGGAAATAAAACGGAGTTTTTGAGGTCACTCTATTGGCTGAACCCCCCATGCTTGCTTGCAAGATGCCCAATCAGCTGCCAGAACTCCAGGAAGCTGAGCTCTCCATCATTGTTCTTGTCCAATGAACTCATGAGACTGTCAATGGCAGCAGGGTCTCCAGCGCCCTGCAAGAAAAGAGAAAACCGATTTATCAGATCTGAATAATAACCCTGACAGCTGGCAGATGATACAGTATTTAATTGCTAATGTTTGTTGGTAAAAAGAAGTCTGAGGCGTGACTACACCACTGGCAAGCACATTAGCTGAGATGATACATTACATCCAACAGTTGTAATCTGATACACGATGCGTTGGTTCTGTCACCACCTGGTGGCCACAGTGGGGATCGCACTTGGTGCGTGCATAGAGAAACATGGAATTTTCCACATTTGGAAAAGGCTGCGCTGTATCCCCTACTAGGCCTCACAAAGAGCTACTTTGAGTCAGTGTGTACATGTTAAGAATGCAGAGTGCAGACAACACAATTACAACAAAACTGTGGAGTCTGTAGAGTAGCATGTCCCTTTATTTTCAACTCATTGTCTATGTTCAACACTTGAAAGGTAAAGCTGCTTTCTGGGGGGGGGGGGGGGGGGGGGGGGGGGGGAGAATCAATCTTTGCAGCTCTGTTGTGTGACTCATAACCACAGCAACAGGAAAGTCATCCAACTTCCAGTCAGTACCTGTTAGAACATGACTCTGCCGCATTGAAATATGATAGTAATACTTAAACTGAAAATTATATCTTTAAAAAAAAGTTGCCCCATTCGGTAATACCTCATCCAGAGTAAATATATGACAAATGCTTCATGAGGAAAAGGAAATTACAAATTACTCACTTAAAAGTACTGTTATATTTATTTCTATTATTGCTACTTTCACACTTACACATATTACAGTTGACTTCATTATACTTAAGTATCATACTGCACATTATCATTGTACACCTCATATTATATTAAGTGAGTAGTAAACAGTGATGGTACTACCAAATACATATATTACATAATATTAAATTTTGAGATATCATAATCTGCATTCTGTAATAATAAAACATTTACAAAATTAAGATGAATCTTTGTAGACAAGGAACAACGCTGAACAAAAACTAAGGCACACATTTAACACTATATAAAACCACAATTCTGTGGTGAAAATCACTGCATGGTCTCAGGACCACTCGCAGTGTTGGTGTTTGTATCCAAAAATGTGAGTTGTAACTCTGCTATGCACAGAAAGAGATTGAAATTCATACTGGAGATTATGGACACGGTGACCTTGGAGATAAGGTTTGTGTATTTTACAATTACAGATTACACAAGTTCATGAATGCAGCACTTTTGTTTCTCAGACATACAGTTTTTACCTTAAAAAAGTTGGCAAGCTCTGCTTTAACCAGCCTGCTAAATTCATCTCTGCTTAGAGTGTCAGAGGAACCGTCACTACCAGCATATGTCTTGAACTTGGACACCAGCACACCAATGGCAGACTCCATCATGAGCTGAAAGACAAAGGGGAACCCACTGGTCAGGAAAAAGAAATGAAATGCTCTCCAGTGAAATAATAATCCTTCTCCAGAAACAACTCATTAATAACACAGATTAAGTTAAAGATAAGACGTCTTTGATGTGATGTGATGTAAACTCACCAACTCAGATGTGGACAGGTATGTGTATATAATAAGGACACCAGCCTTCCTGGTGTCTTTATAGCCTAACCTCCTGGTAAAGAGGATAAATCATTGTTCTGAACATTTTCCACCGTGCATTTGTAACTGAAGCACATAACTGGTTTAATAAGAATCATGGATCACAGGATGCTTCACCTCATTCTGGAAAATACCAAAAACACCAATTTGGGTTTTGAAACCGGGGTTAGCACAGGTTAAACATATAATAACATGTAACAGCTTAATGATTTGTTCATTCTAATACATAGACAGTAGCTTCTTTTTCTTTTCACGTAACCATGAAACTATAAGCAAAATACAGCAGAGAGCAAAAATAAAGCAGTAAATCACTTTAGTTACATAGCTAGTGCAGAAACATTTGCGAATGAGGCCTTCGGGTTTTGCAGAAGAAATCTTAGACTATTTTAGCCGAAGCTCTGACGGGTTGTGCACAGCTGGCATATTAGGGAGGCAGTTAGGGCTAACAAGCATAGTGACTTTATTGTCCATATATCCTCACACCTTGCTCTGTTTCAGCTGTATGACACAAACCCACACAACTATCTCTCTATTTACCTAAAATAGTAGAATGCAGCTCCTCCATTCCCTCGGCTGTCATACAGGAATAACTAACACAAAGTAAATAGTTCACAGAGAGGACAGAAATTGTTTAGCTATTTGCAGCAAAAGCATCAGGGTTTTCCATGGGGCAATGTTGCTCTATGATTAATATCCTGTTACTGTAGCACAATGTGCACCTACAGTAAGGATGTGTTGTCTTTTTTTTTTATTTTAAAACTCAAATCCTGCATTTTTAACTCTTTGACTGCCTATTTTGTCTGCTTATTCATTCAGCATTTGGCCTCCAGAAAAGCATTTTAGTCGAAGTGGAGCCTTGTATGAAATTATAACTAAAGCTGCTGGACAGCTGTTTCATTTAATAATGATGTAGTTATTTTAAATGATCAGTAAATCAATAAGAGACCTTATTAGCAGCAACAGTTAAAGGTAAACTGCTGAGGCTCAGATGAGAACCCAAGCTTCAGGGAAACTGTGTTTTAGAGAAGTCTGTGTTGTTTTACGCTAAACTAAAACTAAGCCTTTTGTGCAAAGCAAGTTGATATGAAACTTGGAAGTGAGAGGCAGAGTGGACCCAAGAGTCTGCTCAGAGATGAGTGACCACCCAGTTGCCTTGGCAACAAGAGAAACAGGATGTAGTGCCTTCATTTGTGTGTGCTGGAGGCAGAAACGTTGGGTCAGCTGAGTCAGCAGAATGCCAGCACATGTGGAACGTTTAAAAGAGGATCTAATTAGTTTTTTGTTTTTTTACAGATGTATGGGAAGTCCCAGTGTAAGGAGGAGGAAGAGATCAGCTCTCAAAGCCAGTTTAGACATCTATAAAAGAATCTAATACATATTGAAATTCAGCTTGTTCTGCAGAAGAAGCTGAAATGGCATGCGACTGTCAGATAAACTCTGAAAGGAAAATTTGAAAACTCCCAGGCTCAGTTCTCTCTTTCTGGGAAAGGTCTGATTTTCTCTTTAGCTACTTAAATATATTTATAAGAACTCTACAATTACATGTTCATATTTACACAATTTATGCTCAAACATAAATATTTAACCAGGCCAGGTTTTTTTTTTCTTTTGTCTGAGACAGAAACAATGACTAGCTAATGTAACATACTCTGTGACTGAATAACATGAAAAGGTGTCTGTAAGAGTTTTAACCAATTTTTCTGCATAGAGTACAGTATGTCAACTTATTTCCTTACTTCTTTAAGTTCCTACACATTTGAGCTGTTTTATAGTGAGTTCACCATTTAAAGAACACCTCTCAAGAGTGTGTAAATGTGTGATAGAAGACAATGATCCCAGCCCTGTATCACCTCACCAAGGCAGAATTAATGTGTTAGAGGGAGTTTAAGCGGTTATATGCAGAGGCCACTGAAAATCCTTCTTTTTACTTGACAGAAGCAAAATTCTTCTCATGACATAGTTAATGGACTGAAGTTCAGTTACAGACTCCTTTATTTATACCCTCAGGTAAATTTGTTTTGCAGTGACATGATATTCATTTATTCATGCCATTATACAAATTCTAAAATGATGCTACACCAATTACGATACTTAAAAAAAATCTCCCATAAAATCAAGATTAAAAACAATCTGAATACATGAAGAAATATATATATATATATATATATATATATATATATATATATATTTATAAATGAGCAAAGCCTGTATGTCAGTAAACATATGTGCAAATTAATGCTTCAGTTTGTTCTATTTGATTTGCAGCAGGAACAAAGCTGTTTCAGTCATTCTTAGTTTCCTAAGAACCAGCATCTGGAGGGAAACAGAAACTGTTAGGTACAAGAGTCATCATTCCCAGTGTTATAAGCTAGCCACTGTAATCCTCTTGTTATAAGCGGTGCTGGTAAAAGAAGTGACTCACTAATCTGAGAAGACCACAGACCACTTGGTTTTCCTCTTTTAAGGATACAGTATGTGACTGAACCCTGACACCAGAAATAAAGAACACTGATTCAATAAAAGAGCTGTAACATAATCATTATGCTTAGGTCAATGTCAAAAAAAGTTTGATCTTTTCAAAACAGCCTCATTGTTGGCTTTTTAGTTGAGTTTTTATCAGAACAGTCCCAGGATATTTGTAAGATTGCACTACCTTAATGGCCTGACCTTTGATTAAAGTGTCTCGGTGTTTATGAGTTTCCTCCTAAATGATCAAATCTTTTGTTTAAAAATGTTAAGCTAGAGATAGAACTCCACACCAGAATACAAAATCCCCTACTTCTGGGCTGTGGCTGGGCTCATCCTCCTGTAGCAGACCAACATTAACCAAGTCATCTGCATATTTAACAATGGAGCAGCTGCTGTCTGCAGTGCCACATGTCAGTATAAAGGATACGAGTGGTGACAGCGCACAACCTTGAGGCGAACTAGTGGATGTGCACTTCCTGCCAGACACCATGTACTTTGACTTTTTTGTGTCCTATTGATACAAAAAATTAAAAAACCCATGATGTTAATATGTGACACATCTGTTGCATTTGTCTGTCTGTTTTGTGGTATTTTACAAACAAGTAGTGCGACTTCCTTGGCCATTTTTTTTTATTGCAATAGATTCTACCTGGTTAAATAACAGGGAAATGAAATGGCTTCCAACAAAAGGGGGAAAACAGACAAAAAAAGTTTGTTCTTTTGCCACAAAGAAGCAGGATCATATCTTTTTTTCCCCTCTGCAAATCAATGGCCAGGCATTTTTTTTTTTGTCTAACCAGTCTAATTAAGTACCTTCATTCAGTTATAGGACATATGAAATCAATATTTTATGTCAATAAGTGCAAGCAGTATTCTTTAGAAAAAAAAAACTCGTGAAGAGAAGCCAAGTCATTTCATCACAAGGAGGCATGTAATTTATTATCTTTAAACACAGTAACAGGAGCAAACATCCTAACATTCAAAGTTCTCTGTGTTACCACAAAGCTACCATGCTGGAGGCTCTTCAACCAGCTACAGCTCATCAGCATGTAAACAAAAAGAATATTTCTACAAACATCTTTGCTATTTGTACCATGAAACCCTAATCAATCTAAACAAATGTTACATTCATTGGCAAACAATAATTAAGGACATCTTAGTGCATAATGTGAATTCTGGACCTGAATAGAAATATACATGTTCAACATGTCAATATCATATGTGCCCAACATTTATTTTTCTATGCAATGCCAATCTCTATAAGTTTATTACACATTTCAGCAGGTTGAAACAAACAGTGAAATAATATCAGTGCCAACTTCTCTAATCATATAAAGCATTCATTAAATGTTCTGAGCAGTCCATGTTGAGATCACCTTTAATAAAAATGGGTTGTTAACCAGATGTTGAGGATGATCTGATATTAAGATGCAGGCTCATCTACTTAATACACAAACATGGTGTACTGTAGGTATTGGCCCAATCAGTGAACAAGCAGTAGGCAGTGCACAGTACAGAGGTACCGGTGTAGTGTTTAAATAAGACTATAAATACTAGAAATAACAGTCAAAGCATCCAACTCAGTCCTGCAGGTTTAATCTGTCATACACAGGAAGAGAGTGCAGCAGTAGAGAAATCATTTTCACACCAGAGGACAGTCGGACTAGCTGAAGTTGCTCTTTATGTAAAATGAAGTATGCAGTTTTATCTGGGCTGAAAGTTTGAAGGAAAAAAACAGGATGAGCTGATGCAGGTGCAAGTGCGTCCTAAGAGATGAAGCTGTGCGCATGTATGCAGGTAAAAGTTCAGTTACACGGAGAGCAGATGGAAGTGGCACAACAAGATATGGCATCCTGCAAAAGAGAGACGGGTGATAAATGTACGCCTTTAAGTATCTGTAGTAAAAAAAAAAAGTGTTCCCTCTCAGTGCACCCTCATCTGCTCTGACTCTTCTTAGCTGCTTTTCACAAACACACATTACTTCTATCGCCCAATCAGCCACGTCTTTGCACGCCCTCCTTCCTCCTCTCCCCTTTGATTTTCTCCACTTTCTCTCCTGCTCCTGGCAACGCAAACCTTTTCATGACTTCTTTTTCAAAGCCTTCCATTTCATCCTCTATGTCACTATCTTCCTCCTCCCCGTTCTCCCCTTCAACCATGTCTTCCAAAATATCTCCCACATCTTCAGCAAAGGCTTGAAAGCTCATCTGGTTGTGCACAAACATCCCATCCTTGAAGAACTCAGTGGTGAGCTTTTTGAGCTCTTCTCTCTTGGATTCATCCACGCCTGCCTCTCCTGCCTTGGTGAGATAGGTTTGGAGGATGGCTTCAAACTCGGGCCAGGGGACAGGGAGCAGCCGCTCAGCTTTGGCGCAGGTTTCCACCGAGTCGCACTGCTGCGGGGGTCTGGGATCATGCTGGAGGCGATCTCTCTGCTGGGTCCAGTATTCAGGCTGTCCCATGGAGGGTTTGTGGTGTGTGTGGGGGGGGTTTCCGTTTCCATAGAGATGCTCCTCTCTGTGGTGATGGTTACCTGTTAATTTGTGCTCATTGTTACTTTTTAGTGAGTGTGATTTGTCCTTTTTCCAGTCTCCATGCTTTTTCTCTTTCTGTCCTCCTTTATTCCAGTTCTCCTCTTTCTTTTTCAACTGATCCAACTTGTCATTCTTCATCTTCCATTCCTTATCCTGTTTTCCGTTTCTGTTCTTCGACTTGTTCTCACCGTGTTTCCTCTCATCCCGCCCCGACCTTTCTTTAATGTGATTTTTGCCGTTTTCCTGCTGTTTCCTTTCACCCCGACCTTTCCCCTCTTTAGCGTGATCTTTGATGTTTTTACCCCTCCAATCAAGGTCTTTCTTCTCTCCTTTCTCCTTCCAGTCTCTCCTCTCCCACTTCTCTCTGCCACTTTCCTTGAAGCCATTTTTCACTTTCTTCCATTCCTTCTGCTCCTTCCATTCCTCCTTAATCTTGTGCCTCTCACTCTGATCTTTTCCTCCCTGCCAGTCCTTTTTCACCTCTTTACCCCTCCATTGTTTCCCTTCATTCATTTTGTCATCCTTTCCCTTTTTCCATTCTTTATCTTCCTTCCATTGTTTTTTTCTCACTCTTTTCTCCCACCTCTCTTCTACCCTCTCTATCCTTCCAAGGCTTTCCATCATCACCTTTGCCAGTTTTCTTCCAGTCCTTCTCCTTCCATTGTTGTGTGTCATCACTATGTTTCTTTTGCTTAACTTCCTTGTCTTTTTTCTTTTCAAACATCTCTTGTTCATGCTTTCCCTTCTTCCATTCTTTTTTATCCCCATGTTTATGGTAATTTTTTTCTCCTTCCTTCCATGTAGATTTTTCTTTCTCTTTCCACTGTTTCTTGTCCCCCATTTCAGTTTTATCCTTCATTGGTGCCTTTTTCTCTTTCTGGTCATCCCACAGCTTCCCAGTCCGCTTCTCTGTGGATGCAACAGTGCTCTGCCTGCTTTCTTCTGGCTGGCCAGTAGGGGGCGATGTTGAGGCCTTTGCGTGTGCTTGGGGGGCCTCAGTGGGTGCTGAAAGAGACACACAAGTTAATAAAACTAGAGGGTTGAGAAGTGTGAGTTAAAGTAAGAATAAAAGAAGTAGTAAAATGACATTCTACACTTTCCCTTTTTTTCTACCATTATCCTTTAACATTTTCTACTCTCCTCCATTTCCCCTCCCTGCTTCCTCCGTCTGTCCGTTTGTACCTGAGGAGAGTTTTAATTCAGTCACAGTGGATCTCAGTGTTTCTAGCTCTTTCTGTAGGGCAGGGACAGACTCCAGCTCTTTCTTCATCCTGTTGTTTTCTTTTTGAAGGACAAGGAGAGATGCCATCTCTGTCTTCAACCTACTGTTTTCCTTCTCCACCTCCTCCCAGCGCAGCTGCTCCTTCACTCCCTCTGCTGCATGTCCCTTGGCTACTTTTAGCTCTTCTTTCTGTGCCTGGTTAAAGAACAAGAACAGGAGGACGACAATCCTCATGAGAACATTACACACTCACTGACACATTTATGCAAAGATATGCATTTGTGTAATTTATGTACTGTATATATTAAAACACACGAAGAGGAGTAGCTGTAATAGACAGAATGGAGTCACACCTGAAGTTGGGCTTGTAGCACAGAAATGTGCTGGTTCCCTTCAGCCAACTTCTTTCGGAGCTCTGAACTGTCAGCATCTACTTGAGGGGGAGGAACGTCGGGAATAAGCCACTCCTGTCAACAAATTGCACATACAGCTAGTAAAACAACTAAAAGACTTGAGAGAACTTCCAATTCCTGTCAGACTGACAGGTTCAGAACAGATGCCACCACTGTAGTCTGTCATCTCTTACTGAGCACATACAACAAAATATTCACGCAGTGGCGTGTCATGTCATGTAGAATGTGAACAAAGGATGTACAGACATCACACTGACCTGCTGTCCTGGTGTTTCTGTATCTTTCAGCTCCCTTGTACTGTATTCGCTCTCTGCAAATCAATATGCAAAACTTCATGTCGATGTGGATAATACACTTTCATATATCAAGCACAAGCTTTGCACTTCACTGTATACTCCTGTAGGAATGTGGCAATCCCCAATAATGAAGCATGCATTCTACAGCTGAACCGATAAAAAGGCATTTAAACTTTATTATTTCAATGTGTATTAATTTTTTATCAAAGGAAATTATTGGGAAGTTCTTTACACTAAATTTTATACCTTTCAGCACTGGTGCACCATAATGAAAATCTAGCTGCACCAATTACATCTACCTCAATGCAAAACTCATATATTCTAACTTGATTTCTTCAGAAGCTTGACAAATGAACCAACTATTCAAATAAATAACATACGACCCAAGAAAAAAGATTTATGGTGCTTTATTTGAGAAATTGACCGTAAATTCTAGTTTTCTGTTGACAATGGGGTACTTTGTCAAAACATGTTATAGATAATATGTTTATATATATTAATAACATAATGCTGCACGTACGTCTTGATGGGTAGGATGAAATGTCAGCAAACTGGCCAGCAGCGCTGGATGGAGCTACTGCATGCAAGCTTGGCATCAGTGTTTACTGAAGAGACATTGGAGACGGCAACGCAAGGATTTTCTTTTTTTTTGTTGTTTGTATCTACAATGTAGATACCTGCAGCATATTGACAAATGTGCTGCGGCCTGTATATGTACAAATTTAATTTCCTAGTGGGTGCGTTTTGTAATCAGGGGCACTCAATAGCCGGGAAAAGTACTTTAATGCTAAGAATGAATTACCATTAACCCCATCATATAAAATAAAATGGGAGTTGGATATTTTGGTAAAAAAGGCACAACATGCTGGCCTACATGTGAATCATGAAGTGAATGGCAGCTCTCTTTTCACTTTGCAGCCTTCTCTAGACCACTCAGTAGATTTGATTTTATTCCATTTTATACTTTTTGTTTTTAATGCCAAAAATGTTCTGCATTTCCACCAGCATTTATCTTGGGACAGTTTGCGTCATTCTGCCGTTTTTTTGTTTTTATTTACAAGTTTCTAAAATTTGAAATTTGGTACAAACTAGTTTTTCATGCAATGTTAGTGTACAACATACAAAGCATTATTTTCATTGTAGTACATTTGCCTTTTGAATTCAATGTCTTTATATAAATTTTTTGTTTTCTCAACATTCAGTTTGCATTGTGATGATGTGATACCTGCCCTTTTGACAAAGAAAAATAATCTTGTGTGCAAAGGTGACTCACATACAGTGCCAGTCAAAAGTTTGGACACACTTTCCCATTAAATTCAATGGGTAAATATGCCCAAACATTTGACTGGTAGTGTATTTAAAAGCATGCATTTCTTTCCCCCCTTCTGCATGCACACACATGCCAAGAAGAAATCAATTCATTTATATGTTGAAACATTAAAGGAACCTACCCTCATCCAGGTCCATGAAGACACCTGCAGGTATAATAAACCTCAGTCTCAGAGCACCTACATCTAGCCTATTATTTCTACTTAAACACATTCAAAATTGATCCAAAATAAAATTACAACAGGTTGTTCATCTTTCCAAACATGTTAGGATGCTTACCTGAGAAAAAGATGGTGCCAAGACCTAACAGAATAACAGCACCCAGGATGCACTTGTTGACTGAGAACCCGCTGTCATTTTCTCGCTGTGGCACTTGAAATTCTTCTTCCTCTTCCTCCTCCTCTTCTCTTCTTCCAATCTGCTCCAGAGCTGCTAAGAGAGACCTCTTCCTCCTCTCCTCTGGTTCTCCTTGCTCTCCTGTCCTCCCCTCAATGACCTCTGCATCCACAGAAGAGTCTGGAGTTTTAAAAGAACCAATATGATTGTTGTTATTTGACCTTTAAAAGAGCACTGAGGTTTATACTGTAGTTTTATGTTTGGTATGCATTAGGCGTTTCTTTTTTTCACATGAAGCACTGCTGCCGCACTTCTTACCACCTTCTGTCTGTATAGCTTTAAGATCCACTTCTTACATAACCAACTAACTCTCTTGGGCCAGTTATTTGACCCAAGTTGGCAAAGCACAATCCTTTGAGACATGCAAGTCACAAAGCTGAAATTAAGCAAGCGCTTCATTTCGACGTCACTGACAAAAGTCAGAATTATAAGCTGTTCAGGATTTGTCTCTTCTGTAGGTAAGAATTACTCCCTCTGATGTGCATTTAATAAATTAGATTTATTAAATTAGATTATTCATTGTTTTAGATGTGGAGCAAACATTATATCTTGATACTTTTACAAAGACTGGCAATGAACAATTTGTGGTTGTTTTTTTTTTTTATTTATCGTTATAAAATACACTTAAATTGTGTATATCATCAGCCAGTGCTAGGTCTTCACATCTGTATGCTATAATGTTTCAAATCTTGATTTATATCACTGACTTTATTATCAAATAACAACAGGAGTGACTACCATAGACTCAAATGTGGTCATTAAGATTAAAAGTTAGCCAGCAGTCTGATTTTTGATGAATATCAAAGAAAAACAACAGCTGGACCTTCTTCACTGCTGTCTGGTCAGGTAAATGCATTGCTGCCACACAGCAGCGTTTTCCAAAGATGTAAGAAGTGTTTTGGTAATTCTTTTCAAGGACATACAGCCATATTCCATCCACAAATTTGCTAAACTTACTTAAATTGATCCAAGTTGTCCACAACAAAGAACAGTGAAGTGCATGTCTAGCTCACACTGTTGGCTTATGATGGGATATTACTGTACCTGACATGTCGCATGACATATCGAACAGCATTACAGATAAACACAACTCATCTAATGCAGCATCACATTATAATAGCACACTGATAAATAGTATCGTCTAGATTTCAATATCAAATGCAGTTCCCTTCTGATTATAAGAGCTGGACAAACTGTATAAACAATGAATGATTTACTTTTCAGAGATATATTAGGGAAGTTCAGTTGACTAACTTATTGTTAATTATTATTGGACATAACTTTGTTCTTTTAGCTGTATCTAATGTTTGATACCACTGCAAGCCAGGCACGGCAACTACACTAACAAAACTTCTCATGAAATGTTAGACTTACTTTAATTTTGACTCTGCTCTGTGTGGTACACTGGCTGATCTGTTTTAAGGCTGCTCTTTATATTTCTTTAAAAAACATGGATAAAAAAAAGCTTCACTAAAGGGGCACCAAAGAAAAAAACCAACAAACAAAAGAAACCATAAAATTGACTAAATAAATAAAAAAATACAAAATTGCATCCAATTTTACAGCTGAAGAGAAAGTACTAACTGCAGATGCTGAACTCTAGTTGTAAAGCAGTACATACGTAAAAGTCTGATTGGTTAATGCTGTAGCCACACACATAGCTGCAGACCAAAAGCCAGCATGGTATAAAAGAAGAAGAAAAAAAGCTGTAGTGGTTCCATTTCCTCTGAAGCTCATTTACTTTTGGAGATTGTCATGCAACTAAAGTTTTCTCTCTCCAGTCATGCTTCCCTCCTCATACTAACCACAGCCTTTCCAGACCACCTCCTGGCCCAGTTACTGAACAAGTCCATAACCTTCTGGTCCACCAAGTATACTTCAAACACAGACGGTACAAATGGCTTAGTCTCCAAACATTAAGAACTGATGAAGATAAAGACATGCTATGTGATGATCTTTGTCATTAAGTGCATGGTAGCTATTATTTGTGTTATGGAACAATGACCGGACCGAAGTCCTGTTGGAGTTGATCATACCTGTCTGTTTTTCTGTCTCTGTGCGCTGGTCTGACTCCTCTCTGTGAGGGTGTAGCTCCTCTCCATTTTGTAGATGCAGAATTTCCTCCTGTGCAAACTCTGCACCTCCAAGAGTCTCTGTGCTGAGCAGTGAGGCCGGGGGGTCATCAGGGGATTGAGTTAAGAGGGTGTAAGAGTCAGAGGATGAATCAGGGTCAGGGCTGAGCTGAGCCGTGGCCTCAGGTTGGCTTTCTGCTGGGCTGACATCATCACCGCCATGGACCACTGTGCCAGAGGTTTCCAAAGAAGAAGTAAGGTCAGAGGGCACAAAGGAGTGTTGATCCGAGCTCGAGCCTCCACTATGATCCGCTGTTTCTTCTGATACCTGAATAGAAAAATAACATAATCAAAATTGAACTATACTAAAAGTCAGAGGTTTTGTGGCACTACGAGAAAACTATTGATTCACAATAATCATAGTTCAGGGTATTTGTATAATATTTTGTAAAGTACAGCAGCTATGCAAGAATTAGGCTTAGGATGAACGCAGCTGGAATCAGTCACTTTCCAAAGTGACAGGCACGTTAGAGGGGTAATGTCTGAGATGTGCCACAACCAGAAATAGAGGACCAATCAGAATCTAGCAGCCCCTCAGCTATGCCTTTAATATGCATCCTTTGGCGATCAAAAAATGAACAAACCATAAAGTGACTATGTAATCAAAAACAGCAGAATACTTTTACTGACCAGTCATAAATACATATTCAGCCAAAGCATGTGACAACTGGTACCATTACATAATAGAGCATGATTTGTATGCTGTCTTACTAGGTAGTCCTCCATAGGGAGCCTTTCTGCAGACTCTGCACCATTTGCAGGCTGGCTGTTCTCTCCAGAACCTGGATCATCAAATACAGACACAGTAGAGGAAGCATTTAGGACAGCAGTTCAACATTTTTCAGCCGTCACTCGTAAAATGGAGCAACTGTGACTCATGACACCAGCACCTGATGGAGTGAACAGAAGCAGCTTGACGAATGAGGGTGAAGTGGTGTATGGTAATTCACCTCTCATAAGAGTTTACTGATGACAACAGAAAATCTGGAAAAAGTATGTTCAGTAAGAAACTGTGCTGTCAGGCAGTTAAAACTACATGCATGACTTTTCCCACAGTAACCAGAGTTTGATAAAGTTTTCATAGAAAGTGAGTATGTGTCAGTAATTTTTTTCACTCTGCAGCTGTAAGTATCTGTGGACAAAGATGTTTCTACTCTATAAAACAGACATGGACCAGGTTCGAGGACATTTATCTGGATGCCTGCATTCACTGCCTCTGAAGCAAGAAAAGAGAGAAAAAGGGAGAAAAGCCAATAATAAAACCTTATGAAACTGTCCTTCAGTCTCTTCTCGGTGTTGCAGAACTGTTCCAAGCAGTCATGAGGCTGAGAGGAATTCATTTATACCCCTGGAACTAAGACTATATTTACATGACCATGCTGAAATGATTTAAATCCAATTTTTTTTCCCTTTTTCATGTGACTAATTTATTTTATTGACAGAAATAAGTCTGTCCATTTCAAATGGTCAAATTCAATTTGGGTATTTTAAAAATGTGGTCCTAGATCAGATACATGTCCTCCATATAGCTATGCAACATGAAGGGGACCTGCACTGGATTCCATACAAATTTTTCTCATACATGAGAGCTGATGTTGTCCTAAACCTGCAACCCTGCAACTTCTTTGTTAGCAATAGCCATGTAAACAGCAAAAGCTAGCCATCTCGCTTTTCTTGTCCTCCTGCTCCTATATTGTTGAACATGTCCAACATCCTTTGTTTTTTTTATTGAAACAAATGACTGACGCAAAAAGGTATTGTGTGCTGTTCCATGAGCATTTGTGTTCTCATTAAAAAATTGATGAATCTCTATATGCAACCAAAGGTTTTCAACAGAGATGCTTTTATTCTTTATAAGCAGACAAACTGTCCACGCAAGACCAGGCTCAAGGACATTTATCTGAATGTTTGCATTCACTGCATCTGAAGTGGATAAAGAGAGAGAAAGGGGGGAAAAGGCAAGATATTAAAATCTTATCACAAACAGGAACTGAAGCTTGATCTGAACATTTGTCTGAAATAATCATATTTCAATCAAATCAAATAATCCATTACCCTCAATGACTCAACTGTCCTCCCCTCCCTTCAGGTTCAGAGTCTGGGTGTCGTCCTCGACAGCACACTCTCCTTCCAGTCTCACATTAACAACATCACCTGCTCCGCCTATTTCCACCTGCGTAACATCTCTCGTCTCCGTCCCTCTCTCACTCCCCAAACTACTGCCATCCTTGGTCACAGTCTCATCACTTCTCGCACTGACTACTGTAATTCACTTCTTTTCGGCCTCCCAAATAAGTCCCTCCAGAAACTGCAGCTCCTTCAAAACTCTGCAGCACGCCTGATTACACGGACCCCCATTTCTCATCATATCACTCCCATCCTGCAACAACTCCACTGGCTCCCCATCGAACAAAGAATCATCTTCAAAGTCCTCCTCACTACATTGAAGGTTCTCAACAACATGGCTCCATCTTACATCTCTGATCTCCTTCACGTTAGCACCCCTACCCTCTCCCTACGATCCTCCCACACCTTCCAGCTCTCCGTTCTCCCAGCCGTCTTGTCTCAATGGGGAACTGGGCATTTAGTCGCTCTGCTCCCCATCTCTGGAATTCCCTCCCTCCTGATCTCTGTACTGCTTCCCTCTTTTCAAATCCAGGCTCAAAACCTTCCTGTTCCGACAGTCTAATTCCTCCTAAGTCCATATGCATCACTCCAATGTTGTTTTTCCCCCATTTTATTTCCTGTTGTTTTGTTTTCTGTGGTACCTCTAATCCTTGTGTTTTTACTGCTTTAGCTTCCTGTTTTTAATGTTTTATCTGCCTGTACAGTGTCCTTGGGTGTTTTGAAAAGGCACTTTCAAATAAAATGTATCATTATTATTATTATTATTATATTCTGTGAACATTTTGTTTTTACAATTAAAAGGCAAAAAAGGTAAGTTTGGTTCTAAGACTTTTGCTTGGTAGCATGCACGTGCTGAGTGCAAAGAAATTTGACGTTCAAAGTGAGTCAGCCCTGCTGCACTCACAATATGAGTACACATTTTCAGACATTAATGCATTCAAGATTTGCCTGAGTCACATTAATAGCTGTCTTCTAACAAACACTTCAAACGACTTTGTTATGCAACAGATGCAATATGTAAGAGGAGTAAAATGAGTATATTGCCTTATGTGGTTGCAGCGCTCAATGGGTCTCATTCATGAAACGTTAGTAAATTTACGAACAGATTTACTCGTAAAGGCCTACTCCACTAAAAACTTACTCCAGATTCAGGAACATGTTCGGGAAACTCAGATTTGATCGTAAACATGTGTGTAGGATCATGAATGCCAAACAATCATAAATTGACAGCACGCCCCCAGTAATCAGTTGTTTTCATAAATCTCCGCCCATAAATCAGCAATGAGCTCCATAAAAGGAAGTTCAGATTGACGCCTCCGGCTTACCTGTCAGTCACAAAGCAGAGAGAGAGAGAGAGAGAGAGAGAGAGAGAGAGAGACGAAAGAAGGACTTCCCTGATAGAGATTATTTTGAGTGGAGTTCAAAAAAACATTTTTATTTTAATCAATTCATCAATTAGCAGTGGTGGGCAGGGACAAGCAAATCAAAAGCCTGGAAGGAATAACAGACGCAGTTCATGCGGTCTCTGCTGTCCCCATGCCCGAGGTAAAAAGAAACATATTAGTGCACACAGAAAAAAGTTGTTAGACGAGCGCAGAAATTATTAGAGCACTTAGCAGGAATCATCCGACTAAATGTTGTAACCTATATTTCTAATAGTTTGTCTTGTCTAGGATATGCCTCATCAGGGAGCAATTTGTGGAAATAGATAAATAAATAAATAAAAACAGAAGGGTGGGGGGGGTAATTTAAATTAACATTTTTAATCAGAAAAATGACCACATCATCTTTTTCACACAGACTTTTTGTTCCGTATTTGCTTTCTTTTTATGTGCCATACAGTAAAAAATTCTGCAATAACTAAATATACCTGCAGCAGCTATACGGCTCTCTTCATGCTGCTCCGTTCCTGCTGCAACAGGTCTCAGGGTTTCAGCAACGGTTTCCTATAACAAACAACAGAAAGACAAAGTCAGAAGACAAAGACAATATCATCTAAAATACCACTGCAATCAGAGCCGAAGCTATTCTGCACACAAACATCTATTGATGCGTGAGAGCCTGTAATCACCAAGTATGACCCTCTTCAACAACATCTACTCCAAAAATTCCTTTCAATAAAGCAGTGAGAGTGTGTGTGTGTGTAAAACACCAGCGCCCGAATATCTGTTACACAAGTAAAAACAAAGACAGACTTATGACAGAAACCCAATTCATATTCAGGTGACCCAAAAGGAAAGTCAATTAGGACAAGGACCTCTCTTAGAAAATAACAGATTCCAAATTAGGTCATCCACAGCTACTCATTTGTATGCTCTTTAGAAAGTGATGATACCTCAGAAGTGAGGATGGTCCAGCTGTTGTTCGAACCGGTGCCCCCAGACATGGCCCCCTAGAGGCTTTGCCCGTCTCCTGCAACACAAAGGCAGTGAGAAGAACTTATTGTGACCAGTAATTAAGGATGGCTCGACGGTCCTCTGGGCTTTATAGTTTACATCAAAGTTGTGTATGATTTTAAACCAAATAACACCTGATATTTTAAGGTGAAGTGGGAAAAAGCAACTGCTTTTTGGTTCATTTGCTGAACTGGCAGGTAATAAGATGCCACTGGTTCATGATTAGACCAGCTACTATGAGCCCTGCAACTTCAACAAATTTACATCCTCTGTTTACACATGGATTTGAATACCAGCCTCTTCTATTCAACCTCTCCCATTCTACTAATAAAGGACCTACTGTAACATGTTAACAACATTTTGTTAGTGTCTGTGTGTGCAAGTATGTGAGCAGGAAGTCTCACTGCCTGGAAGCATTGAGCTCTTCATTAGTAGTTTATGTGTGCTGTGGAGGTTGTAGGCACCCTGGCTTTTGACTGGCTAAAAAATGTTTTGGCACACACATGGGTAACTAAGGCCTCCACTATTCTGGAGATGCAGACAGCTAAACGGTTATCCATTACAAAGTCCTTGGTCTGTTCAGATGTTTACAATCCACTGCTCTTCAACTGTACCTGTCATATCTGTAAACTGCATGAGAATGACACCTATTTTACAAATGATTTTATGATTAATAGTTCACTTTGTTTTCAAGTATCAAGTTATTAAATGTCTCTAAAACTCTTTTTATATACTACAAAGGATAATATAAACAGGCATGCATACTTGGTGGGTTTGATTTTGTTCTGTGAATACAAGAACTAGGAACTTCACTTAAAACTATATTGGCTGGATAATGACACACTTCACTTTCCAAATTCAATTCTCTCCCAGCTCTGCAATTTAGGTCTCCTAATCGAGTGCCTCCCAAGAGAAGTCTACTGAATCTAGCCTGGGGCCCAAGGAGCATTGTGGAGCATATAGTGGAATGGTTTAAATAGATGCCAGCTAAATATAGCTACCAAGAGATTGACTAGAGACAGAAAGAGGGAGCATGCAGAAGATGGCCAAAGGGAATGCAACAGAGAAAGCAATGAATTCAAAAGGACACTTAAAAGGATTACTTGACATGCACCACAAAAACTGAGGTTTTTAGACAGAGAAAAGCATCCTGTGAGGTTTTATTCCCTACATTTTAGTTGTAATATCGAGTTTAACCTATCAATGCAGCACTGTATGCTGTAGTGCCGTTTTATTATCATCTCATCGAACAACAATTTCTTGTCTACTATGCATCTTTCTCTTGAATTGCACTGGAAACAACACATGCGTTTTTTTTCCCTAAGCAAAATACAACCAAACACATAGTTAGCCTACAACAGATCTTTCAACACTGGCTCCTAGTCTCTGCTGGGAAAACATACCAAAAATGGTCAAGAAATAAACTAAAGCAATGAGGCCTCCAGCAAGACCTTATCGCAAAGTTTATACACAGCATCACCAACACAGCAGCCACGTCAATCACTATGCAAAAGAGACTGGTTTGAGTTAGTGAATTAGACAGGAAATGTCACATGAAGATGGGCTCAGAAAGATTAAAACTTAACGCTGAACACAATAATGAATAGATTTTGAAACAATGCAGTGAAGACTAGTGTGAACATGTTTAAAACGCTAAGTGTCAAGTAGCCTCTTATATACAAATGGGTTAACATTGGCGGTAAGAAAGTATTTTCCACTTCAACCGAGCGACCAGGAAAACGTCAAACGACGCAGGCTTTGCAGTGACAAAAACAAACAGCAGCTTGACTGACGTCGTTCTTTTACGTTTAAAAGGAAAAATATAAGATGAATCAAAATTTAAATGGTCTTACCGTGGTCGGGTACTTTACTTCTGATCCCAGCGCATATGTCACAGAAACTGTAAGCACTTCACAGTCTTCCCATCCAACTTAGGAACTTAGAACGTGCCTCCCGAACTTAATGATCCACACGCCTCTCCTCCAATCACAGTCAGAGTTCACTTTGATCCCGCCTCTTATTATCCAGCTCAGCCAATAACAGCTCGAAGTCACTTTTTCTTCTGCAGGAGAGCTGCCAAGTTGACTGACACACGCAGGTGATGCGAACAATGCTGGATACTTTCAAATACAGCCAGGCTTAAGATTTAATTGTCCGCAGGCAGTTTGATGCCGCTGATTATTTTTTTTCCCATCCATCATATGTTTCTGTTTCACAGTATTTCATAAAATTCTAGGCTAATTTTGCAAACTTTATCGGAAAAATACAAGTCCTGTGCTAGTATCACTGAAGGCTGAAATAATTACTCTTCTGGACAAAGTGGATGACCATGACATCTTAACTTAAAAAAATAAATAAAAGAAACAACAATTCAGACATAAAGGTAATATTTTTTATGTTCATTAGCTCATTTATTCATTACCACACCATTTTCTGTTGTACAACATCAGGGTACCATCATAGTCCTAAAAATCTCAGAGCTGCAGACAAACTCTGAAAACTTGAACCCTGTCCAGCCATGGACTTCAGCAGCATCTTGAAATGTGCAGGTGTAATTCCTCAATCCTCAAAGGGGAATCCTACAAAATACTAAAAGGAGACAGAAAAATATTTTATAATTTAGAGCAGAAATTAAAATAATGCTTTCAGAAAGACTGCTCTGAACTGGAATACTTATCTTAAATATAATGATTTCAGTTTACTATGAGCTCAGCTATCAAGTTATAGAAAGCAGGTGTTCATACTTACCAATGCTTTGCCAACTGTGTTGATCAAACACTCCATTTTTGATTAAATTAACAGTGGTTGAAACTGCACTGTGGGAACCAACAGATAAATGGTGAAAATCAATATTTTGCCACTTGATATACTCTCTTTCAGTCTGTCAGTCCAGAATCTCCTTGATACACCAGCAGCAGAGGAGGAAATAAAGGCACTCCTTAACCGATTGGATGAAACCGTAGGCAAAGTTTCCTCCCAGTAAGTTTTTGCCTCGTCCCAGACCCATAGCCATGTCCCTCAAGTGCTGCCCCAAAGAGGAGGAGGGCATTGCCTGAGGAAGAGGTCGCTGGGGGTGCATGGCTTCAGATTTAGTAACCAGACAGGAGCAAACTGAGCACCGTTGGTGAGAGGAAGTACAGATAATTCCTGGCAAATAGGATCTGAGTGGGTCTGTGCAACAGCAGGGCTCTGCTCTGTATCACTGACAGTTTCCCCTCTACTTATAATCTCATGCCAGCTGCCTCCATTCATTCGTATCCAGCATTTTCTCGACTCCTCCTGAGTTTCAAACATCCACTGAATAATTAAAAGACCTGTTTACCTTTGCAGTGCAATGTCCCCTTGTGTTGTGCCCCACTACAAAAACTGCCTTTGCTTTAACAATCCCTGAATAAGCTTCCTACTGTCACAGCTTCATGTGTTCACAAACAGGAGAGTTCCAGTAGCTCCAATACAATTCCCACCACATCCCACTCTTTGTTTAGGACAGCATATGACAGACAATCTTTATTTTCTAGCAGTGTGTGTGCTGTGTGGTCTTACTGTCCATCAAATTTGATTTACTTATACCAAAACCCAAACTCACAAAGACAGATGAATGATATATGTATTTATATATGCAATCTATATTTTCAGATACAGGTGTAAACAGACATGTTTCCCTAAAAACAAAAAAAGTACTAAAACAGGAAAAAAAAAAAAAAAGTAAAAATTTATCTCTGTGCAAGCTAAAGTAACCTTTGGCTTTCAAAAACAACAAAAACAAAATAACAAAAAGCAACAGCATCATTAACACTTTCACCAACAACCACAAAAGTCTTTTGAAAGAATTTTCATGCAACAAAGGCAACTGTGATGAACAATGATAACACAGGACCAGTTCACTAAAGATACAGAGGGTCAAGAGTGTGTTTCACCAGCACAGGCACACACAGTAACGGCAGAACATCAGTCTGGTTTTCCTATTCCTGGCCCTAAAAATCTGAGCAGGCAGGGTGTGTCTGACTCACCCAGCTGTCGTTCTGGTATATGTGTCTGTGTGTGCATGCATGCTCGATAATATGAGCCCACTTCAGGATCTGCAGTCTAAGTTGACAGTGGAGGTTTAGGCTAGAAAGCTCCCTTCTCATACTTCAGGATTTTGGCTTTAGTCTCGTTGAGATTTAGGCTTTAAAACGAGCTTCCTTAATGCTGTGCCATCTGACTGTTATTCATCATAGAAGTCTTTAAATATACAACAGAAACAATAACCTAATCATTTAAAAATTAATGTTATTTACAGGTGATGAGGAAAAAAACACCCTCCCCAATGGTGACATCAAGTATCTGTGACTAGAAGCTGAATGCAAGAATGTGCATCAGAGGAGATTGCCATCACTCGAGCTGCTTTTTGTGTGTTCGTTGGAGTGTCATTTTTGCAGAGTCTAAGTTTAACTGAGATATTCTCCTGTAGTTGATTACATTTGAATTAAGTACATAAGGTGACTGCATTGAAGTGACATGACTGCATTGAAGAAACAAGGCACGATTAAAAAGATATAAAAACATCATGAACTGAGGGAGGAGAAGAAAACTAACACAGTCAACTTCTCCCTACGGATCCTTGTAAGATGGTGAAAACAGCACACTGAGGAGCAACATTTGGCTGAACATTTCATTATCAATGCTTCAAAAAAAGTGATTTATACTCAGAGACACTTTCTTGCAAGGTTTTTGTTTCTCTCACAATACACAAATATTACATAATCTGTTTCTAGGACACACTTTGCATCGTTTTTGCAGAGGGAAATTTGGTAGCTCCTCAGTCACCATTAATCTTTGCTTTAACTCTAAAGATAAACCCATAGATTGTCATTGCAAACACATACTAAGGTGTTAAAGAAAAGCCACCAGTCAAAAAGGATGTGGTCTCTGCTTCTCAAAAACGTTTTAGTTTTTGTGTTTGAGGGTGACATCAGTGTACTCTAAAAAGCTCCTTTTTGATGCTGGATTCAGGCACAATCACCTAGAATTTTTCTCTGCTTTAAAACTGTCCCACTTCACCATGAATTTTGACACATAACTTGATAGTTGTCATGGCTTCCCTCTCTGCAATTAGCAACCAAGTTCATGATCTTTGGCATGACAGGTGATGCAGAGTTTGTGTGATGTAAAGGTGTGTTTATATCTGTGTGCAAAAGGATTAGGGAGATACAGCTGTTTTGATCCTCCTGTACTCCAAATGTCCAGTGAATGATAAAAGTCAAGAAAACCGAGCAAAATGCACAAAAAAGGGAGTACATATGATGGTCTTTAGCATAGCAGTCCCAGTTTTGCATACAGGCTTTCCTCCAAGGGTCAAAGTTCAAAGGTCCTTAAAAGGGGAATGCTTGGAGGTGGGGTGGCCCTCCTGATAAGATGGGAAGCGAACTTGTGTACGCATATACACTAGTTGGAATAGTCTCAGAGTCATGTTTGCTGCTGAAGTTCTCCAGTGCCACTTGAAGGGAGAGTTTGAGCCTGGTGAAGTCTCTGAAACAAACAACTCATTCCATCCGGTTCTTGTCAGACGAGAGGATAATTTCCTTCCCAAATAAAGAAATACACTTCACATCTATTCACATTCCTCCTCAGTTCATCAATTTTAGTACACAATTCCACACATTAGTAAGTGTTCTGTTTTTCTATGTTTCAGAATGACTTGTCAAGATTTCTTTTAATTAAAGAAAGAAAAAGAAAGAATTGCATTTGTTTTCTGCCCCGTTGTGCTGTTCATAAGAGGGCTCCTCCCTGGTTCACAGTGCGCTGAGAATTTGCAGCAGTGCTTCTCTGTGCTGGAGGGTTGCACCTGATTGCTTGTGAGGCTGATGAGGGATTGCAGGTCACAGTTTGGCAGGAATATGTGGCAACAGCAGCAAATGAGTTATTTTGCAGAGAAAGTGGATTTTTTTTTTTTTTTTGGCTTTCTGCACTGTGTTCATATAATATGCTTTGTACTAGTTTCCTGTGTAGTGTCACTATATGTCTATAGCATATGAGGAGAGTGTGTATGTGTGTGTCTTGTGTTGATTTGGGAGTGTGTGTCTATTTTTGGTGAAGAATTTCATTGGAGGGAGTTGCGTCAGGCCCTGCGCTCTACTGGCTGTTGCAGATACACTTCACTTCCAGCAGACACGATGGGAAGTCTGTTGTCCATGTGGTAACTGATCAAGTGACTGACGCTTCCAAACCGATGGTCTTTAGTGCGCACCTAAAGTGGAAAAAAAAAACCAGTGTTACTACGTCAGGTTCCCACTCTTTTCTTGAAATTATTTGCCAGGAATTGACTTTTTTTCAGCTGTTACAGCACGAGTCAAGTTATCACAACATTAACAAATAAATTCCACCCCAAGCTTTGGCCAAGTGTTATTTTCTACAATTGTACTGAATATTTTGTACATTCAACCAGAATGGCTCAATGTTTATTCCTCTCCCATTTTCTCTCTTGTACTTTCTCTCGACAAAGCATTTTTTCACCCAAATTAATTTCCTCTAGTTCATCTGTTTTCTGTTTGCCTACAGTTTATATTTATATATTTTTTTTTTTATGTATTTTTGCAGTAATTTTTATTTTTACTTTAAGAATGCAGGCATCTGATGCAGAAAGTAAAGGTTAAAGTCAAATCCTAAACTATGGGTGGGTAAAAATATCAATTAATTGATGCATCGCAATACTTCTCTGCGCAATTCAATATTAATTTGGCTAACCCTCTGAATTGATTCACCTTCTGACCTGTAGGAGGTGATGTGCATCTTATTTAGGTTGTGTGGATGGAGGTTGCATTAGATCATACAACAAAAGGGCAACCATTTTAAATTTTCAGATGTTTTATTGCTAATAAATGTGAGGTGACATCCCATATATGTTCACATGGGCATAGAAAATAAATACTTAAAAATTTACCACAGAAACGAATTATTTGTGTATTTTTATTTCTTACTGACTGAACATCAAAGAATTTAAATTAACACTGAATCGAAATTGAATCGAAACCCAAAGAATTGAAATCAAATTGAATCATGAAGTTCTTAGAAATACCCAGCCCTATCCTAAACTGCAATTCATACAGTAAAAGGTCGATATAAAACAAAGCAATGTCATTTAAAATCAAATGCTTCTCTAAAAATAAATTTCAGTTTTTGTAGCCTCTTGACTTTCCTGCAGGTCTTTCAGTGGTTCTGCTAGACAACCGCTCTAAGGAAATATGCATTGCGATTGGTTGGTAGCGTCACGTGGAGTGTTGTGCCAGCTAAAGGCAGAGATGAAGCAGAGAGGCTACAGCTCAATGCTGCCCATTAAAGGCAGCTTAAAACAGACATACATGCATAAAATGTTCAACCTGTTTGTGTTCACCCACAAGGCAGAAAGAAACAGAGGGGGAAAAAAATCATTTTCCATGCCAACTCAAGCTTTCCAGGACATTTTACTTTTTTCTTAATTTTCCAGGTGTTTTCCATGACTGGAAAATTGGTTAATCATTTTCCAGGTTTTCCAGGACGTGTGGGAACCCTGTACGTACACAACAAGTAAAACTTCTCTCCCCTTTGATATTTCTGTTGCCCTTTTCAACCTGCCCCCAACCCGACTCACCACTCCTTCTGGGTCGACTAGCAGCAGGTGTTTGGCCTGGCCCCCCTGCTGTCCTGTAAGGACGTACTGTCCCGCCGTGGTACCAGACTCCCGCACTAGGAAGTCTCCGTCTCGGGTCAACAGCCTCTCTGCTTCCCTGCGATTTAAGCTGCCGTGGAACCAGATTTCATTCTGCAACTGCTGCACCAGAGAGGGCGCTGCTGTCCCCGAGCTTGGGCTGCCGTGTCCAGAGACCCCCAACGCATCATCAAAAGGCTCTTGAAATATAAATATACACATATGTTAGCTAAAATCCTCCAGGAGAAAAAAAAGAGATAATTTTTTCTGTTTAGTGATCTGCATTTTTGTCTAGAGCAACATAAAGTGACTGATATGTACATCTAAATGGTCCATGAACATAACCACAGATGCTGTATTTGAATACTGAGCGGAGTCTTTAATGGGGAAACTATGCAGCCAACCAAATGCCCCCGTTATGAACAAAGGCACTTATTCCCTTATCTTCCACCGAGGCTTCCCTTTGTTGAAAGCTGCTCTTCTCAGTTTGCATCAGCTGCATAGAATATAAAGTGCAAACCACTCTGCTTGCTTCAAAACTAATTATTAACTCTTCTATTTTTTCCACATGGCAAAATAGTACATCATCATTACCAGGGAGTTCTGCCATTTTGATTGCAACCCACACATCTCAGATACAAGAAATTATGTCACTAATTAACTTTCTTATTTACTTTCCCCTGAAGCTACTCACTCGTGGTACAACTGCATTGCTGACAGATGTCCATTTGAGATTTGTTTATCAAGTTAATACATAACACATTAACTAACCAAATGGCAGGAACAGATACATACTCATGTCAAAAGCGTCTCTGTGAGCATTTCCATTTGCTGCAACTGGAGGACGGGGTTTATCCACATTGACATATGAAGGGTCATCGAACAGCTCCCGAGCCCCTTCTTTGGCACCCACTAAAAGAGCAGAAGAAATCTGTAATCTTTGAATCATTTCCTATCAACTGTGCATAATAAGTGACATCTTTACCAGTCAAAAGAAGCTAAAATGGAGAGGTAGGGGTGGTTTGTAGATTTAAATACAGCTGAAAAGGGCAGGTTTTGAGGTTTCTTAAACATGCAACAAAAACAAACAGCTGTTTCATCACCTCACTGCATTCCCGACCGATTCTCATTATCTTTCCCTTTCAAGCTCATACACCATCAAAGATGAAAGTCAGAACCTGAGCTCACCTGGTAGAGGAGGCAGAGGCTGCTTGTGTATGTCATTCTGATTTGACTGTCCATAGGGCTGCAAACAAAGAGATATACAAATAAATAATTTTCCACCACATCATGAGGACATCCTCAAATAAACTGCTTCCTGGCCTGTTAGGCAGGAAAGCATTTAAAGGAGTGATGACATAGCAGTAAAAACTGGTGCATGTAGTTGACATTACTGCATATGTAAATACTCCAAAGAAAAAAGACGTCACTTTTTAACAGCGGGGGATTGTTTGGGCACGCTGGACCTCCCTTCCTCAGTAATACAGTTGGATGCGGTAATGATATGCAGCTTTACCCGGAGACAAGTTGACTTCATTTTGATTGGCTACATGTTATTTGGCTATAACCTTATTTAGAGAAAGTAGGTCAAGCTGTGGTCGGACTTTGCTACAGGCTATCTGTTAGCAACATGGGCACTTCAGACAGTGAGCTACGTTTATCAGACAAGACAGCATTTAGAAAATAAATAAACTTACAGGTAATGAAAAGGTTGTGGTCGCCTCCCTCAGTGTTGCTGCAGAGGTTTTCTTTTAAAGGGATATTGTGTAAGTTCTCCTGTGTTTTATTCACAAAAACTGATTATTTGGTTCAAAAGTGTTTTTTCATTAATCAGTAATCACTCCCATCAACAAACTGAAGTGCTCCTCTAAGTTCTAAATTTGCCGTTCGCATCATTCATTTACACATCGAGCGGGGCGGCTCGGTGAAGGCTGCCATGTCGTATCGCCATGTTTTTGCGTTCGGGAGAAGCGTGACAGTAGGAAAACCCAGAAACGCTGCAGGGGGAAGAAGCTAGCGTCTCACTGATGCTGGGTTCACGTGTAGTCGGGCAGATGGCCGTTGGTAACAAACCAGATGTCATTTTAATCAATGAAGCCGAGCGAAAGACGGTAAAACATGGGTCAGGGAAAACAATACGACATCGCCATGACAACAAATCAGATGTGGACTGATGTCACTGTAACTGACGGACCACATCTTCACATAGAGGCTGGTGATAAATTTACATGCGTCGGCTGTCGTCGGTCTGCCCGGTTTCACGCGAATGCAGCATGAAAAGTACGAGGGAGCTGCTTCAGATTACACAGTGTCCCTTTAAATCCACTTGTTTGAAAACCCAGACCTGATTGCTAACTAGTTAACCTACTCAGTTTGCTTGATAGTATGCTCTTATTGGAGCAACTAAACTACGTAGAATGATAAGCTGCTGTCTGATTCAACCGTTTTTGAACAAAGAAACAAAGCTGACAGACCATAAACAGGAACTTTGATACTCACTCTGGACATTTACATGGCCTCATCAGTGCACAACAGATCATATTATACCCCCAAAACCCCCAAAAAGTTAAATTTGATGTCATGGCACCTTTAAGCATTTATCAGTCGGGCTACGTAGCCTTTTTCCACACTTTGTTTAATATTTGTAATCATTGCACAATGGCCTTTGGAGTTCAATCTTGGGTCCAGATCAGATATACCTGGGACGCAATAAACATTAGGTAGAATATTTGTAACAAATTCAGAAACTGTGCTTCAGTTAAGAAATTGCTTCAAGATAAGCCCTATAGCTATCACCTTTTCGCAAAACTGGCAGAGGAAATTTTGTCAGCTAAATTTGGACACATTTTTACTGTGCACACAAGGGCTAGAACATTATGCTAAAAGCAGGTCAGTGCTGTACGAGAAGTGGGCGATTATACTCAGGTTTGAAGCTGACTGAACATACTTGGGTTTACCAGCCTCAAAACTATTTCTGAAACACAGTTTTCAGATCCCTTACAGGTGTGTCATCTCTAGGCCACACTACTGCCAGTGCTTGAAGGTACTGAACCATGTCTATAACCAGTTTGAACCACGTCTATAACCAGTATCTTCTATGCTGCATTCTTCTCACCAGTGTTGCTCCTGGGCGGGTCCTCATGTCAATCAGTCCACCAGGGGGAGGCTGTTTTCCAGGGAAATTATTATAGTAAGGGACCTCAGGAGGAGCAGCCTCATCATCCTCTTCCTCCCATGCAGAGCCATCAAAAGGAGCCATTCTGTGAGAGACAGAAATGTTACTAAAGCTGATACAGAAAGATAGTGTGGATAATAAAATATAAATGGTAAAAAAAAAAAAGCTCTTGCTTTTGCTTATCATTCACATGTACCTGTCATGGGGTGTGACCAATTTGGGAGGGTTCTTCAGGTACTGTTTAAAACGCAGCTCAAACGCCTGACCAATGGTGCTGATGACCTCCTGGGCTAAACCCTCTGAGCACTCCAGGATGTGACAAGCTACAATCGTGGAGAGAGAACAGATGAGGCTGCAGCAGTTGAATGAAATCCAGAGCTCAAAACACAAATAAATTCAAGTGGGGGCAGAGTAGGAAACCATGTAGGCATTTCTATTTTTGTTAAATGCCTTTCAGAAATATACATGGACAGCAAGAGTTTATGTCATTCACTTCTCTTGCTCTAGTTTTCTAATAGATTAAAGGATTACATGATGGATATTATGAGTGGGTGTTAGAACCTTAATGTAAACTCAAACAGCTTAGCTCAGCATGAAACTGAGCAAAATTCTTCTGGGGGATTGGAAGAGAGAAAAAACCCACATGCTAACATATACAGTCTAAGCGCATTTATTTAGGAGCCAATTCTTATGCTTATCTAGCAGTAAATGTGCCGTTTCTTTCTGTGGCATGCACACCGGGTCTGTGATGTCTCAGCTCTGGTGGGCGGCGAATCAAATTCAAAGGGGAATAAAACAAATGAAGGGATATTTTTCATGTGCTTAATGAGATTAATTCATACTTAAATGAAAATTCTTGCGCTTACTTATTTGTGGTACTTGCTAAAAGTGCAATTCCAAGCCCTTAATCGTCATACAGTGGGAATCAAAACAGAAAAGTAGTGGCTCGTGTACCAGCGAATTACGGTCAAAATTCTACAGAAAGGAAACAAAGCTCTGATGTCTTATTTTCTCTTTACTTTTACACCTCTGTATCAATTTTGCTGTTCTTGCTCACCTCTCTGGTTGACTGGATCTTTGGCCACATATGCTACGTACTCAGCTGTATCCTGAGGGAGTGAGACAGGGAAGACAGTTAGGGAGGAGGGGAAAGGGAAAAATCAATCAGAGGAAAAAATGAAAGGGTTGGATCAAGACTCAAAGGCTGAGAATAATACGAGGAATTATGTAAAGCAAAAGCTGAAGCCTTCAAGTCGCAGCAGAAGTTAAAACATACACTGAGCTGAAAAAAAGACAACAGGAAGTAATGTGATCAGGAACTGTGAGCCAGTGAGGCAGCAGTGAAGTTAAGTGATATTCATAGGAACAGACAAGGACATAAGACAGGAAGGAAGGAAGGAAGGAAGGAAGGAAGGATGGACGGAAGGACACGCAGGCAGAAGAGAAGATGGTAAAAGGCCAGAATGGGAGATTTGAACTGAGACAGAGGGTTGGGTGACTCACTGGGTCTCCTCCAGAGGCAAAGGAGATGGACTGCATGTGATGGTTGGCGATTATCTGTGGAGAGAAAGAAGAGAGAACGGGAACAGAGAAAGAGAAGGACAAGGAGAGCACATGGGTGAGATGAAGTGTGTGGAAGTGAAATGAAAGTGTATGGACGGAGAGACAAATATGGAGTTATTACTGAGAAAAGTGCTTTTTCCTCCATTGAGCACCATCAACTGCAGCAGGGATAAAAACATAGCGGGAATGGAGCACCTTTAACAGTCTGCAACAGCCACCCGTGATGGATCAATAAACGCATCACCACTTGCAAATGCTTTGTGTGCACCATGTGTGGGAACTGAGTCTTTATTTGAGGATGGATATATGTGTAGGACAACATGCTTCTCTGTGCTATGTGCTAATGTGAATGCACTACTCTACTGTATACCATCTCCCCAAAGATAGACATCACTCAGTGGCTATTAACTCATTAGAGGTCTAAGAGGAGGATCACATCCTGCCCTGTGGTAACACAAGAATGAAGACGACGGTTAAGAGGGATTTGTGCAGCATCCAGAGTAAATGAGGCAAACAAAGCGGAGAAGCTTTAAGTTTATCTAACCATCCTAGAATTTTCTAAAAAGTCAAGACACTGCTTTGATGAACACATAAACAACAACACATTCCCAGGAAGGTTGTTAATAGTCATGGTACACATCTTATAACATTTCAGATCCTTTGCAACATTTGAGCTGCTTTACCTGAGCCTGCGTCTGTCATTAACATGTGAAAACTGTAGAAAACGTCTAGAGGGTCACACTGTGATTGCAATTGATATATCAAACCGCATATTGACGACCTGCAACAAACTACTCCACATACTTGACTGGACTGAATGAGTTTCTAAGGTGGGGCTTTTCCCCTGAGCTCTAAATTTAATTGTCCCTTATGATAATTCATTAAATTTAGACATTTGACAAAGTGAGATATTCCTTCATGGAGTGCATGTGTCTCTGGCACATCTCTGTGGGCTGTGCAGGTATCTGCAGTCCAACAGAGTTCATCCGGAAGCGTTTCCTGCTTTTCTTGATGATAAACCGTCAATATGCAATAAGAAACCAATGGAACCGACTGATTCAGAGTGCAGCTTATCTGTTGATGCAGTTTCTATGAAAGAACCACAAGCAGTAAAATCCATAAAACCATATGGAAATCCTCAACTGGAGAGATCTCCATGTTTTTTCTGCCTCAGTCAACTGCAAAGGTTAAGTTAACTCTGGACAGCAAACAACCCTCCAGCCAAAACAGAGAGCTGTGACGCTCAGGTGCATCTCTGATTCTTGGCCTTCAAGGATGAATCTACCCACAGAGATTTTTGAGATAACAGCAGTATCTTTAGTAAGCTGATTTCAGTCTAACCTGTTTGCAGTCAGAGGCCAGCAGATTGAGGCTGCTGGTTGAGATGGTGAGGCTGATTGTCATGCCTGCAAACTGCAAGTTGCTCTTTCCCAGGATGGACGTCAGGCAGCGAGAAGACGGCTGTGAAAGACAGTGATACAAACCATGAGTCAGAATGAAAATATGATACATAGACAGGAAGCAGTGGGGTTTTTCTTTTTTGTACCTCACCAAGGTATAATAGTCCACTTATTGCCCCATGCCTGAACATGAGTCTTTTGGCGTATGAGTGGAAATGCCTGCGTGTGTGGGAGTGGGAGAACAGCTGCAATTGTGAAAATGATCCGGTCTCCAAGGCCAACTGTTACCAGCGGGGTACAGATACAGCAGTTCACATAATGTAGGCTTGGCCAAGAGCATCACACAGACCATGCCAGCACTATTGTGTCAGCCCATTTATCCAAATCCTTCCCCTGTTCTCATGGCTTTTATTCATATTTGTTCCAGTGTTTTGAGTATGCTGTGAGAAAAAAGCACCATCAGGACAGGATGCACATGCTCAACCACATTAACCTCAGTCCAGCCAAATCGTAGGGACGAGACTAGTTTAATTTATTCTAGTTTACTTTCTAGAACTGTATTTTGTCTGGTGTGCGATACTGCCAGACATTCCTTGGTCAAATCCTGTTATGGCAGCAGACAGCTGGATTTAGCCACCTGTTTTATGGACTGTTTGGGTGGATGTTTTTAGTTTTACAGGAATACTGTGCTCAGACACACACAAGTCTTTAAACTGCAGACTGGCGGCTCTGTCTGTTCATCTGTTGTGCTTCTTTAGGCTGACGCTGGCTCCACAGAAGCCTCCCTTGAGGCAGGAAGGAGGAAGAAGAGAGACCAGAGAGTGACTAGTAATTACCTGGAGTAGCCCACTAACCACAGAAGTGTACAATCAGCCTAAATCAAGATCTCTGTTTGCATGTGTGTGTGTACTTGTACTAACATCTTTGTGGGAGACAAGTTTTGGATCAGAGTATAGATATTAGTTCAAGGGTTAAAACTTGGTTACAGGGTTTAAGTATGGTAAGAGACTGGTTTCTGATGGTTAGGATGGGGAAATAAAGACAAAGATAGCCACACAGATGTGTTTACGTGGGTACTTTTTAGTCATTCAAGAGTCCTGGTTAGGGTTCAACTGTAAATGGAGGATAGATTAAGGTTCAATTTAAGGCTTGGATTAGGATTTCCACAAAAACATGACAGATGCAATGTTAAAAAAAGGATCGTCCACAAGCTCGTGTCTGTGTCTGCGAGGGAGAGTATACAACTGAACAGCGAACTGACCACAGGGTGGACAATGAAGCTAAATCAAGCTCTCGCTCAGAAAAACTCCCACTGCTGCCACTTAAGCCTTATAAATAAATAATGTTCCGTCAGGGTGTGTGTGCGGGTGTGTGTTGTATGTACCTTTCTCCTGCGGGCTCCTTTGGCTCCTGGTACTGCCTCACACACCACAGAGATGGCTTCCCTGAAACATTAAAACACACGCATGCTCGGCAATGATGTCATTAACCCTCACACCTTCCAGGATTCACATCTATGAGGATTAAAAGGAAATCTTGCATTGGGTGAGAGAATTTACTGTCCCCGGTGACCATGCTTGTCTTTGCCACAGAGACAAACATCACTACGGAAACCAGAAGGAAACCACCAGGATTCCAGAACATTCTAATTTAGGGCCTCAGAGAACAGCAGGGGTGTATATACACACAGATGAGCGGGCACAGTCAGATGGTAGCACAAAGAAAACAAGCAAGGAAAACAGAGTGGAAGTAGGACGGAGAGCAAGAAATCAAAGACACATGAGAGGTGAGAGGAAAGTGTGATGTTTGGCAGTGCATGCCAAACATGGCTTTAACCATATCACCCATTCATGTACTATGACAAATCATTAGCTGTGACAAGCCAGCAGAAGCAGTGTGTGACCTCACCTGGTGACCTGAGTTCTGGTGTTGAAGTCCAGTGCTCGCATTGACTGCAGCACCTCCACACAACCCATGTACTGCCCAGGAAACAGGAAGGCAACACATTAACATCCAACATTTCCTACATCACAGTCCCACTGGGCCAATGGAACAGAACAGAGGAAGAGGAAATAGTGCCCTACATACTGCAAACTGGACAGAGATGTATACAGCCAGAGTATGTAGCTCACTTACCCGTACGGTGTAGGAAACACCAGTGGTGCTGACCACACTGTCAGAGTGTAGCCAGCCACGGGTGGGCTTGTTGACAAAGGAGCCATGACGTGTCCATTCATCCCCTCCCAGCTGCCCTCCTTCCACCCGTGCCCTCCTGGACGCCCCTCCGAGCCGGTTCATGTCCTGTGGAGGAGGTCGAGGAGGGGGAGAGGGAGCAGTTAGGAGGGGAGCAGGTTGATGAAGAGGGGGGGAGGAGCTAGAGTTGCTCCTGTCATCTCCAGAGGACTCAACAGGCGCCTGAGCCTGCTGCGACCTGCTGGAGGCCTTGAGTCCTGGAAGAAGAGTCGTGGAAACATCCAGACGAAGTGATTTCATCCTGGGGAAGAAGGAGCAGAGGGTGGTGGGGCTGTTTTCAGCCGGGCGAGGAGAGGTGGGGGGCAAGATGGGGGTGAGAGACGAGGAGGAGAGGGAAGAAGGTAAACCAGGGGAGGGGGTTAGAGGGGTGGCAGGGCTGGAAGGAGGGAACGATGATGGGTTGGAGTTTGTTTCATCAGTTGAGCTCAGTGAGTCACTCCGAATGTGGCTGTACTTGGGTTTCGGAACGAGCTCCATTATGAATCTGCAGTGCAACTTTTTCTGCCGGCGCAGGTCCACACAGGCTGCAGCGATTTCAATCAAAGTGTCTTTGTTTCACAATTCAAAGTTCCCCTCTAAAAGGACACACAGCCATCTGTCTGTCTTGCTCAGAGTAAGAGCTCCATCCATCTGTCTGGTTATCTGTCCTCCGCTCATTACTAGGCAGCCAAAAGCAAACTGCTTTAAAAAGAGCTCTATCCACAGTGAAAGCCGAATGAGAGATGGTGAAGAGGAAAAGTGGGGTGTTCCAGATAATGGTAGAATACAGATGTAGAAAGTTTTTTAGTGCACCAGTTATGCTCATGTTGTCCCCTCATGTTTTTTTTTCTTTTCTTTTTTTTTTTTGTGTTTATTAAGTTCTTCAGACACTTCAGGATGAAGACAGGTCCTTAGCTCTCCACAAAGTGTTCATCTTGGTGATCTGCCATGATGTAAAACAATATCTGTGAGTATTTCGTCCCAGTTTAATCACCTCTGAGTGAGGGCCAGTTATTCAGCTGTCGCCAGCACCATGAATAACCAACATTAGTGATTGTCTCTGAACACCCACTGGTGTGTCTTACTGCACTTGGACTTGTCACATCTACAAATGTGAGGCGGTATAAACTTTCCCTGCCCCACAATGCTTCTTTGATTATTTGTGTATGTGTGTGCTGGCATGTGTATATGTGAAGCAGCTCCCCTTGACAGTTCTATCCCACCTGACATAGGCCCATAAAAATCCTATTAGCAGCCAACATGGGGATAGCAAGAGGGGCTGTGCACACTAACACAGCAGCGACGCATGCATCACACACACAACTTCAACTAGTCGATAATACAGCAAGCACCTGCAGAGCTCAATGAAGCCCAGCGCTGCTAAAGGAGAGAGAGAGGAGGCTTACGGATGTATGGCTAGTCTCAACTCTTGACTGAAGTGCAGATTCTTTAACGCCTACTTTTCAGGTACATCATATTCTCAAATCTGTCACTGGGTCTCTTTCTTTTTTACTCCCTTTCCCTTTTCCTCCAAATGTTGTCATGTCCTCTCTGAATGGCTCTCGCTCTATCCCTCCCTGTGTCTCCCTCTTCTTCTTCTCTCCTCTTCCAGATTACTTCTGGTGAAGCCTCTTTCCCTTTCTCTCTGCTCTTTCCTCCCTTCTCTCTGTCTTCTTTCTTATCCTGGAAGTCCTCCCTCTTCCTCCACACAATATATTCTGCCAACCTCTGTCTCTCCAACGCCTCCGCCCTCTCCCGCGCCACCACTTCCTCTCTCCTCTTCCAGATGATCTCTCGCTCCCCCTCTCCCCCTCCCTCGACTGCTCGCCCGTTCTCCAGGCTGTCCTGTTTAACAATCCCTCACTTTAATATGTTAACTGTGAGCCCTGTCTTTCTGCTTCTCTAACTTAAGGATTATGGATGGCTAGAGGCTAGACATGGTCTCTTTAGACACCAATAGAAAACCTAAGGAAAAAAAGAAGTTAGTAATTAAGACTGGGCTGGCACAGTTGAGCCCGTCCCTGACTGAGGTTCCTGATATGGCTAAAACAAGAGAGCCTGTCTGGGTTCAAGTGTGTTCCCTAAAACTGGCCACCTCGGTTAGGATTTAGTTTTTTTCCTGGAGCACCATTAGATAGCAGTAGGTTGAATCTGAGATGCTGTCTGTGTCTCATACAGTGACACACACTGCAGTAGCACGACGGTGATGTAATACTGCAAAATGTAGGTCATTGGCTGATGATGACTACCGGTGGGCTTGTTGTGATGGTAATGAGACCTGATTGGTCAGGTTTGAACTCCCAACCCAGGGTTCCCTGAACGGAAGCTCCTCGGTGTTCAACATGAACTCACTCACCCCTGCTGGAGAGAAGCTCAGTCGAAACTGTACTCTGTTGTTATGCTATCATCTCTATGCACGACTGCTCTCATTACTGGACAGGTCAAATTAACAAGCCCAGATTACAGTCATTTACCTGAGAGAAGAGTGTTGACACAGCCGCATATGATATGAACAAAGTATTATATTCCAGGACAACTTCCTTCCTCATCTAAGGCCAGGCTAATCAAACAGGAAGTTAGCTCACAGGTCTACTTTACAGACACCATGTAACAACCCATATTCTGCATAGTCCATCCTAAAAGGCAAACAGTCTGTTTACATTAACAGTCCCTCGCAACCCAAAATCCCACAAATGAAACAGTCAGTAACAGTTTGACCTCAGTAGGAGGCAAGGCTACACCTACAGTCCTGCAGCAAGCTAGCTGGCGTACACCTTAGTGCTGCTGAGGCACTCGTCATATTTACAATCTGCTGACCTTTACTCAGGCAAAGGAGAATGCACACCTTACCGAGACAACTTACACAAAGTTGTAAATTCTGCACCAATGCTTCAGTAATGTCAAGATAATCAGTGGATTTTCTTCACACACTGACATCTCAGAAAGTAACTAGGCCTCAAGTACTCAAGATTGTAGTGGGCGCTGGATGCATGGCAAAAGAACAGTCGCCTACACTAGTCTAGCACCACAGAGGGATTGTCTAGCAATTCTAGCTAGTCATCCATCTGGTCTTGGCCAAAAAGCACCATGTAGGATCCAGTTAGACTCATGCGTTGCCAGACAGGCTGGGATGAACTCCAGAAAGCTGGAAAGAAGTATGGCTGAAGAAGTCACAAAAGACACCCAGTACCTGAACAATCAAAAAGGCATGCAGAATAAATAAAACAGTTTGTCACACACCTAATAAAACTAAAACTGAGTCCAGAAAAAGGATTAGCACTTCAAAAAGGCAACAGATCCAATATAAATTGACATGTTGACAATAGTTAGGAAACTCCAGGTGTTCTTAAACAAAGGGCTGCTGAAAAGCTCTATGAGCACAGTCAGCCCCGGCCCTGGGATGTTTCAGTGCACAGAACACAGTGTAGGTCAGGTGACTGCAGAGGAGATGACCCTCTACATGAAGAGAAATCCTGAGTCACCAACAGACAAACAGTAAAAGGAGTAGACAGTCACAAACTCGGCACAGCTACTGTGATAATTCGAGGCCCCGGGGCCAAGCAGCTGCACCCAGCGATATATACAAATAAAATCAGAACAATAATCTAATTTATCCAGTCATGCCTGATTATCCATCAGCTAGACTGATTAAAATGCTTGCTGCCACTGATCAAGTGGACAGACCAGACTCAATGAAGGCAAACACACCAAGTGGGTAGGGGGAGACAGGTGACCTAAAACAACCCTGAATCTGAGAGCTCCGTGCAGCAAAGACGGTAAAGAAATAAAATCCTGTGTAACAAAGAAACTGAACACAACCACGACTAATCTGATCTTCTGGGTTTATGAAGTATATACAGTTATCTAATGGATCAGCACCAGTTTAAAAAAAAAACACAAGAGGAAAGTAGTTTACATCGTGTTCTGTCTGCAGCTGATGCCCGTTGCTATGGCAACAGACATTAAAAGAGATGCCTGCGGAGGATATATGCCGAAAAGTCCCGACAACAGCAGAAATCTTCAAAGAGATAACCACTTGGTCAAATCACATGGCAAGCAATTAGCTGCTACATCAAAGGCTCCACATTAAAGCTTTTCTCTCTCTTTTTTTTTTTCATCCAGCAGCAGGAAAAACTACAGACTCCTAGAAAGATCAATACAGTTCAGGAAATGATCAAAGTTTGACCGGCATAGCGCCAGACATAAAACCCAATCAATGTTGACATCTTGCGCCGGCTGCATGCACTGACTCAAACTAAGGCATGTAAAACTGATAATACTTACAAATGATTTTCCTGTCAACTGTACAAAAACAACAATTAGACTTCACTTAGATTTAAAATTCAACTAATGTTAAGAAAACTTGCATAAAAACAACCTGAATATTCTGTGCAGCAGCTAATAAAGATGATTGTATAACATCCCACAGAGCAGCGCCTATGCTCATAGAAAATAGAAAACCAGAAGTCACAAAGGGAGTGTATATTCACACAAAGAAAAAAGTAATCAAAACTGTTTTGTAAGAAGTGAGTCTAATGAATTTGCCTTGGTGTTTCTTCCTTTTTTTCAACAAATGGCAAATCATAAGTAGTTCCCTTTTTTGGTTTAGAGAGCATGCAGTTGATAATCCATGTCCGATCATCTAAAGCTAGGTTCCATATTCACATGAGAGCCACATTAATGTTTAAACAGCCACAGACTGTCCGATCATCCGTTCTCTCCTTCCTCTCTCCGGCTTTCCTTTCGTCCACTCCCCGAAAAACGTGCTTCTCCTCTGATCGGCTCTTCCGCTCGATTAATTCACAAAGTCACTGCCGGCAGTTCCTCTCCATCTACCCTCTCCTCCGTTTGGCTGCCTCCTCTTCTTGTCCCTTCCCTCTGTGTCTTTTCGTCTCTTTCAGCAGATGGTGAAATGGCAGCACTGCCAGGATGGACAATGGCACTCCTTCATTGTGTTCCACTTCTCCCCTCACGTCTGTCTCTCATGCCCACTTTCCTTCCACCTCTGTCTGTTAGAGGGATGAGCACGCTGTCTGCCCTCCCCTCCTCGCTGTCTGGGTGGGTGATGCTGCCTCCCATTTTTTTCTCTTATCGTCTCTCTCCCTCTCCCTCACATACACACACACACACATATATACGCGTGTGCCGCTGCATGTGCCCTCCCCACCTTCTTTTCTCCCATCCTACCTCCTTCCTGTTTCCTCCCCTTCCCCCAATCTCCTCTCTGCAGCCAGAGTCATTTAGCAGTGTACATGTGCATGCACATTGAGATGCTGCACTCCTGCACATTAATGCACACACTCTAGGGGGAGATGGGGATGTTGAAGGAGGACAGAAGGCAAAAGAGGATGTAAATGTATTTTTGTGTGGGAACTGAACATGTGGAGAGCCTGAGTTTTTCATTTTGGCTGCTGAAGACTCCAGCTTTATGTTTGGTAACCTGAGAAAAAAGATTTAAAGAGCAGGAGAAGGAAGAGCCACCCTTGCTCCATGTGCTGTAAAGAATAAAATGAGGTCATTTAGATAACCTTGATGAAAGTGGACAGACTAAACATAGAAATAAAAGAAGACTTGCATCCACTTAAATATTCACTATACGACATGACTACAGCACTCAAGGGGGAAAAACAGGAAGACAGAAAGCAGAGATCCCACAGATTGGCCTTGACATTCAAGCGTATCTGATGAGAAGGCAATGTTGCAGAAAGCAGAGGAAACCACCCGTAGAGTGCCACAGGAACCTAGCAGAGTGGATAGCAAGGGGACCTCAAATGACACCCCAACACAAAGTTCCTGCAGCACAGTGAACATGATGTCAGCACCATGTGGTTTAGAAGTGCGCTCACAGAAAATCAGGCAACTGCAAAGTGTTGCTCAGAAGGAGACGCATAACCATACGGAATGATATGATTGGTGATTTTTGCAATCAGTGGGGAAAGCAGGACCCTCCACCTATAGGCTACACCATTCCCACAACCAGTGAAACACAACACACTGTGGCTTAGGGTTGACAGAATGATCATCCTGAGTTCTCAAGGAGCTTTGAGATATTTCAGTGAACTATTTATGCTTGGATACAAGACTGTTGAATAGACCGAACCATCAGTCTAAGGTTCACCCAGCTAAAACTACCCCCTTCTAACATGATATTGTGCAAATAACAACTACATCCTGCAGCTATAAAGTCGAACCAGCAGCTCTTTTTAAACAAACCAAACATGATAACATTTATGATGGTAAAATGTTTTGACTAAATTTGGTTAACCTGTGTTAGGCTAAATATAGTCTGGGTAAAACCAATAGCTTTACATATACAGCGTTAAAATACTGCTCATGCACGACTTTATACCAATTTCAGTTTCACACAATTGTAGTAAACTGGTCTGAAATTAAATATTTGTTTTAGATTGCTGCTGTGGAAAACATCTAAATGACATGAGACAACTATGAGGTTGAATTTTTCACACCATTTAAATTAGTTTTTTTTTCCTATGCTGCTTAATTACGATCATGTTTCATGCTGCTTAGAAACTAGTTGCTTAACAGGGTGAAAGACCATAACTTAATAAAGCAGCTATGATAAATGCACAAAAATAGAATCTCAAATAATTCTTGTTTTAAAAGGTACAGTGAGGAATAAATTATATCCCAAGTCTCTCTAAAAGCTACAAGCCTACTTATGAGATATGAGAGGTTGGACTTTTTGACTTTTCTAATCAACTCCTTTGCCACAGTGGCATGTTATGTTTATGATTAGCTGGTTGATTATTGTAATGTCTTACCATATATTCCATTGGCCACCACAAGCTGAGAGTCTGTAACACTGAAAACACCAAAAGGCACATCAGCACACAAACACACAAAATACAAGGAACCAATTAAAGTGTGTTCCAATGCTGCCCTTGCAGCTACTTGACCCCCAGCATGCTTTGCTCCCAGGATCAGCTGTGTAGAGGATCATGGGACTGCCTCAATATCAACAGCACAGTTGATCAAGCATAGACACACAACGCTGGCATAAGACAAACAGAGCAACACTGAGAAGGAGAAAGTAGCAGAAAGTGAGAAGAAAACAAAGCAACAGTGATGGGAGAAAAGTGATAATCCAGCATGCATGTTGAAACGTACTCTGTGGAATGAAAGGAATTAACTGAAACGACCGTTTGTGTAGGATGTTTCTGTCTCAGCTTGCCCGATGCAAGTTAGAAAGTGTGTTTTGTTTCTATGGGTGCTGAAGAAGTCTGTGGAAGCTGTATCTAGTCAGTATTTATTAGATGAAACAGTCAGAGACAAACTAAACAGGCCTCTGGATCTAATGCACATGCTGCAGGGCTGTATCTGCTCTCTGCTCTTATACTGTATCCTTGTGTCTGTGTAATCTGATTTGACCTCCCTATCTCGACTCCATATATACTATAAGCCAAAAAAAAATTAACACAGATGAGTTAATGAGCCTAGACAATGACCTTTTCCTACAGGACTTTTGCCAGTCAGAGGCACAGTTTAATATCAGATCACATTATGGAGATGAAAAAGACAATGACAAATAACTCAGAGTACAGAAAGAGCAGAGAGAGGGAGAGCAACTGAGAGGGGTCTTGCATGAAAACACACAAGCAAACAGAAAATCAATCAACTTTATAGAAATTAAGCCGAGGGTGAACATTAGATTAGTCAGGCATCCAGCGGGACGTCTTTCTGTCGGTTTCATAGCTCACCACGCACACAGCAAACATGTGAGCTTGCTATTTTGGGTTGTGCCAGCCCCCACTCCCTCCACCAACCCCTCTAGCCACACTCCCTCTTATTTATCTCCTTCCATCATTCCCTTCCTGCTACCCTCTGTCTCACCCTACTTACTATACAACTTCCACTTGCAACAGTTTGCCATTAGCAGTGTTATTTTATCACTTATTGCTGTGAAATACTTTAAAGTCAGTGGTACTTTATTTATTAAGTACCACTGACTTCAAAGTATCTGTAGCCATAGAAAATAGTGACCCAAACTAAGAACACAGTAACATCGTTAGATTTTTTATGGGAGTTATAACAAAATCAAACCTTATGTCAATACTAACCTAACCAATATACAGTACTGCTAGCATGACATCACTTATCAGTTTGTAGTTTGGAATTCGGGCCCTTCCAGCTTGGTTTCAGGACACAGACACATGATACAATGATACCATAATACAATTACAGGGAAGAGCGCAACTTGTCTGTCCACAGTAGTTCACAAAATATTTAAAATATCAAAGATAAAACTGATTAAACTGAAAGCCAATTTTTGTCATGAATAATAACAATAATCTTGAGGGTCTCTCAGTCCAAATGAAATAAAACAAGCCATATATGGTGAAAAGAAGACAAGCCAACACAGCACAACTTGAAGGAAAATGTTTTGCTGACTCAAACACTGACATAATTATTCATGAACTAAAATAATGTGCCTCTGAACTAGGCTCATTGCACACAAACTGTTTATCAGCCACTTCTTTAAACAGAGTAATACAATCTAAGCCCTATACATCTCTCTCCGTAAGGCTAAATCTTTACATAATTTTGGAACTAGCTTACATGGAAACAAGTACAGTAAGTTTAGCTAATGGTATAACTTATGGAAAGAGTTGAATATTTTTTAAAAAGTCTCTGAAGGAGCATAAATATTTTGTCATCTACTGCTCTACTTTTCAGAAAACAGTGATTGAGTTATCATTAAATTATCCAGAGGGGGAAAAAAGAAGTTTTAAGCCTGCAAACAAAATTTCATAACATATACTGTACTGTGATGTACAAGCATACCATTTGATCCATTCAGATTGTATTATCCAATTTAAATACAGCACTTAAATTCATGGCAAATCTTTTATAATAGCAAGTTTTACAAAGCTGTTTTAAGCTACTAGAAATAACAGCTTTTATTTATCCATTTTGGTGTATGGAAATTATTTCATGCCTTATCTTCCTAACATAACTTGAGTCAATTGTTTTGTGGGTCTAAAATGTGTCATCAGTTCTGTTATCATTTCAATGTTATTGTCTGCATCGGTGCATAGTATCCTCTATAGAGATTGGTTGACCTTATTTTGGCAGAAGGACAAGGCTTTTAATCACACGTCCACTGCATTACCTAGTCTAAGGAAGGGCGGAGGAGCCCTGATCTGCAAGAACAAGGAGCTTCCGAAACTGCAGTCTCTACTTTGTGCATAAAGAACGCCTGATAGAAACACATACACTTGCCAGCATACCAACATACAATTAATAATAATTAAACACTGACTCATTATTTTTGTTAATTGCTTCATGAGTCAATCACTTCCCATTCTTACCTCGCTTGATAAGATTTTAATCAAACTGTTGCTCACATGGAGCTCTGAGCATGCAGCAGCAGCAGCAGACCGAGCACTGCAGGAGGAAACAAAGCTGCGACTGGGCCCTTTGTCTAAAAGGTAGAGATGAACGACCACATGCTACGACCTCAAAAACAAACTCCTACAGTTTGTTTCCAGGACATGCTTGCAGAAAAATAAGAAGCACTTATAAGCATACCCTGACAGACAAGAGTCACCCACACAAAACAGTTTGTTGTCAACTTGCCTCATGTTTACGATAGCTTACCTCGCCACTGTTTTGTCAAACAAAGGTTTCAAGCATTGAAAGCAATTCAAGGCTGATATTAACTAAATCAAAGATAATTGGTGGATCAACTGTGCATTTCTGTATTTATCTGGGATGTACAGCCATGTGCAAACACTCGTGCAAGTGAAGTTATAACAAGCAAACGTCACTTTGTCCCGTCAATCAGGACTAAAGTTTATTTTGTGGCTGATACGGTGCGAGCAGAATTGGACAGATCCAACTTTAATCAAGTAGACTTTAGACTGTGCCAGTGTTGTGACAGCAAGGCCATGATGCTCGGCTTTGACTGACAGTCGGAGTCTTGGAACGTCCTTCTGTCCGAGCCATGTTTGCCCTTGTATGTGTATGTGTGTGTAGACAGATGCGTGTGTCTTATTTGTCTGACTCCTGTCATGTGTGTGAATCTAACACTTTTTGGATCTCTTGTTGATTGGACCTTCTCTTCCCCTGCATTTCATCAGTGGCGATAACTTCCACCATTTAATATCATGTCAGGGGCTGCTGGTCTGAGCGGTGTGGCTGACCCTGATAAGAGCACTGAGCCCACTGCTTTCAGCCACCTCAATCATCCCACATGCCCTTCAGTGTGTTTCCATAATAGCGTGTCTGTCCTTCACTCATTCTCGCTGAACTTTAACTCTGTCACAGTGACCCTGTTTCAACACATCTGAGCAGTGTTTTGGTGACTCGTCTCCACAGATACGTTTAACACAGAAGAAATAGTGGAACCTGACCCAAGCTTTTTTTTTTTTCTCCTCTCTCAGATTGTGCACAGATTTGAGTCTGTGTGCACTGATAGACTATAGCTTATCTCACTGGGGATTTACTACACCCTGGAGCAATTTGGCTTGGCTCTAACACTGCCTGGACATTTCAGACAGCTTAGGCAACATTGGGAAGGTTACATCTGGAATGTGGAAGGTTACAGATTATGATTTACCATATTAATATGTAATTAATGTATTAATTTCTTTCAAGATTAGTATTTGATCATTTTCAATGTTTTGTACAGAGCGACTGAGCTGAAAAGTCTTCTGCAGGCTGTAAATGTTTTCCCCATGTAGGAAATTGAACATGCTAATGATGACAGTATTTTCAAAGCTACCAATATCAAAATCAAGAAATAATCAAAAGCTGATGCCTCAATATCAAGATTGGCATGGGCTGTTAATGTCAGTCACTAAATTCAAACTAAAGAACCAATCAAATACAAAATCTTGGTAGATATGCTGCCAAATCAAACGATTATCTCTGCATGTGTTAAAAGATCTATGCAAGCAGTGTGACTCTTGATGGTGTTGGAACAAAATTCCATGCTTTGCTAAACTGGATTGTCCGGAAATATGAAAGACATCATACTTTTGCAGGGATATGACGCAAACCTGAATAGTTTTACTATATACTAAAAAAGGTAATATGTTTAGACAAATGTATGGTTGTGATAACCCAATTTTGATTACATTAACAACCAAATTCACCTTTCACATCAAACCACTCATTAACACAGTTTAGGGCTGCGATTATATTCATTATCAATCACTTCCTTAGTTTGTCAATTATAGCTACTTTTATTTAGCAAAACTATGAATATCCCAAAATATTCCGCTACACATGTCCCAGTTATTTTTTTTTATATTTGTTTAATTTTTAAATCTAAAAATAATAGACTAATAACTTTTAGCTTAGTTGTAAGTGAACCAGTCTTTTAAACACTAGCTTCATTTGAGAATGCCTCATCTATTAAGACAGTGGGGAGAAAAAAGCTGGATAAATAGCCTGCTCTGGATTTATTTCCAAAGCTTTAGAAACTAAGCTGATTTGTGATAATTTCCTTTTAAAACTCTTTTCATGATGGCTACAATTAGGTTGTTTCACTTACAGCTACTGACTGTAAAACCTCTTTAAAAAGAGAGAAAAGAAGAACACGAGTTAAACATTTATCTAACGTGTGCACAGCTCAGTCTGATAAATGGACATTTTAACAACAACACGACAAACAACTCTCCACTGTCTCGTCTCAAGATAACAGACATACACTCAAGCAGAGCAACGCCTGCAAACACTCTTGCTAAAACTTTTCTAATGTACAATAATGTGAGAGACTGACGCACAGCACGCACCCTCCGCACTTATGCCCCCCAAAATTGCGGTCAGCCAACTTTAACGAGCAACTTACCAGCTCTCTTCCTCCCTTTCTCTCGATTGCCCCTCCTGCCCCCCAAGCTGTTGCTGAACAAACTTCAGTCTGGTATCATGTGAAACGGGACTACACGTCGATGGTTTCGTTCCTAAGACTTCTTATAATTTGGATTAAGTTAATATAAGATGAGTCTAAACTTCTTCTTTCCTCTGCCTTTCCTTTCCTTTCCTTCCTCCTCCCCCTCCTGCCTCCCCCCTCCACGGTCACGACAGAAGCCACTTCCGCGAACAAATGGCAACGTCATCTGGTCATGGGCCCTGCGTGCGTGCTTTTGTGTGCGTGTGTGTGTGTGTTTGCGCACGTGTGCGTGCACATGTGCATTTGCACCTGGAAGAGTCTAACACATTGCGCAAAATTAGAAGTCCCTGTCTTTAAGCCAAGAGTGCAGTTCGCTGGTAATTTGCGGTGGATAAATACAGCACACGAACATGTGTTTTTTGTCTGTTTCTGAACATCGGTTTTCCTCCGTTAGTTGACAACTAAACCACAGTTGATTACACTTTTTGACATTTTTTTTTTGTATCATTTACACCCGTTTCAATAACTGCAATGGAGACTGAAGTATTTTATTAGTAGTAGTAGTAGTCAGTAGTATTACCATCATCATCGTCATCATCATCATCATCATTATTATTATTAACGTACATAATTGTACATATGTCTCAAATGTAATCTTTTGTTTGTTGAAATCATGTTGCAATCCACAGGTTTCTGGGTATAATCAGAAATATATAAGTTTCATGGTGTTTTTAATTTAGATGGTAAAAACAGGTAACTTTTACAAGAATTTTCCTAATTGCTGCTGGAGTTTTATTGCATTCATGGGCAATATTTAACACTACATGCTAAAACTGATTTATGTAGAGAAAAAAAGAAATATGAATAACCTGACATTCAACATGGCAAATAAGAATTATTAGGACAAAAATATAAATAAACGTAAAAGTAATTTCAGTACAAAACATTCTCCATCATTCCAGAAATGTTGACTATATCATTTTTCCACCATTTATTTTTTATTTAATTATTTTTTATTTATGTTAAAAGTTATAATTTAAAGACTCCCTCTTAAAGTCAATATTATATCATAATTAATCAGTTATATCAAAATCATTTTTTCTGCTAGCTGAGGACTCAAATTCATCTGTAAACTTTCTGATAAAAAAAGACAAAACACGAAACATCACAAATAGCTTACAATGGATGTGAACTCATTTTTACACGCTGATAATGAAATGAATAAAAATATACTGTAAATTAAAAGATTGCTTGAGTTCAGTGTGTAGTGTGCTCTGGTTAAAAAAAAGTATATCTTCTATTTCTTCATATAAAAAAGTGGTCCTTTAAGCAAAAACTGTTTCAAAATTAATTAATAGGTTAAAACAAAAACAAACAAAAAAATATACAAAAAAAACCCAAGCAGTTCATTTCTCACTGCAACTTTATGCAAGCTATTAAGCGCCACCCCCAGGCCGATAAAGACATGCAAAAAGTTTTAACATGAGAGAATACAAAGGTCCTAGCCTTCATTCTTCCAACCAGTAGGGGGCCGCGAGTATCCGGTACATCTTGTTTGGTTGAAACAGACGAAGTAGTTCCCTAGCATCTTTTAGCATCCTCAAGACGTAGCCCTTGTGACAACGTTTTCAGCTGGCAGCTTAACGAGCCCCGAAATTTTACCACCAAGAGTTTACCAAATACTGTATTTATTCTGTCTAAACGATGCCGTATCACACATTCGTGCAACGATTCGAGCAAAACAGTGGAGTTCCGCATATATAACGTTGCTGACTGCTAAAAACCCACCTCCATAAATGTGATTGGCTGTCCTACGTTTCTTGAAAGTGTTGTTTCGTTTTGTGATTGGACGTTTTTCTTTAGAGACGTGTCATCACGGCTGTAGAGATACGTAACGAGGACATATGCTTCTCAGTAGTAAGTCCCCCCGGTTTTAATCTTTAAAATAGTGTGTTTATCAAAGTGTAGACACAGCAGTTCGTATGTGCTTTCACAGTATGTCTGAGACAAGTTAGAATGACAACACAGGTAGTAAACAATGGAGTACGTAAGAGTGGTCGAACACTTGTCCTGTGTCAATGCCCGGTGAAGTAACAGCAAGGAGAACCATCACAGTTAGCTCAGATGTCATAAATGTACTGAATGTTTTATTTCCATGCTTAGCAATCAAGGATTTCTCGAGTGCGTGGTAGCATGCTACTTTTACTGCAACCCCCTTCTATCTATTATGAACTAAATGCTTTGCGTTATCTAGACAGATATGCGGTCATGGGATCAAGCTTGAAATCTCTGTATGTTGACTCTTATACACAGAGCTTCGCTGACCCCTGCTCTGTAAAACTTTGCTCTCTTATCCAATTCTTTAAATGATTATCAAAACTATTTCTAATGGTTTAATCTTTTCCTTTAACTGCACTAATCTGTGACAAAACTTCACTCACTGTTCAATGACTTCTGCATGACAAAGTACACCATGAATAGAGTGCAATAACTGTGTAAGAAGCAGTTACCCTTGGTCTAAAAAATTCCCATACCAGCACTTATCCAATGTAGTTTCAGCATGTTTTTCCATTATTTTCCTCTACTGTTGCACAATTAATCTCTGTCTGCTTCAGTCAAAAACTCTTAGTTTAAGGATTTTCATTGTCTTTGTTTCCCTTTCTCACCAGCCAGGGTTCATATCTGCTTCAAACAGCTAACTGAAAGAACCAAAAACAATAAATTATTTTCCCTACAGAAATAAATTAACTTTCACCTGAGTGCAACATTTCTAATACTTGAAATCCAAACCATAAAAGTAGATTTTATGTTGGGTGTGCTGTGCACAGTTGAAATGCACAAGCTCAACTTTTAATTACAATTTTTCCCCCTCTTCCTACTACCTTTCTGTCTGTCTCTGTTGTGTACCTTCATGTGTCTCTTCCAAGACACTGCCTGATAGGAAGCGCATTATGAGGGAGAAGAGGGCCTGAGCTGCACTGAAAAATTTTTGGAAGGTTCATGTGGATCCATGTTGATGTAAGGATCTTTGTTTGTAATCGTAAGTGCTTGAATGTAAGGCAACTGGGCTTCTTTTTAAATTCTTTTTATAGACAGTTCACCTCACATCTAAAACAATTCTTTATTTCTAACTAACTACAGGGTAGAAAAGAAAAGCCTAGAAAAAAAAAGTCCATCTGCTTTCTATTCAAGCTCTTAAGATTACTGTGGCCTGGATGAGTGAGAATCTGCACCAACACATCGTTATTTGTCCACATAGGAGCATCTTGTGACTATTAAAGCATTCAAACATAACACAGAAAACAATATCCTGTATGTCTACTTAAAATCATGCCTTTACACTGAAAAGTTATTTTTTATTGTTGTTGACTAAAGTTAAATCAGTCAGTTATTCTACAGTCACATTTCAAAACAAGCATCGACAAAAGTGCTGAACAGCCAGAGATACTGAGTTTTTTTGTTTTGCTTTTTACTTTAATGTCAACACTATTCATTACAGTGCTTAATAAACATATTCTGTGTTTCTTAGCTTTTCCTTACCCAATCTGAGCAGAGCAGCGGTGCGTGTGAGGAGACTGGCAGCACAAGTAAGCAAAGCAACGATGTCCAGTAACAACTTAGGTGCCGGTTTGTCCTCTGCAGCCAACAGTGATGCTCCCACTGCTGCTATTCTCATCATTGGAGATGAGATACTCAAGGTAAATTTGTGATAGCTAGTTGTGCCCCCCGCCGTGCCTTAATGGTATGGGACTGAATGTACCTTATATTTAACATATACTCCCTAATTAGAATGCCTTGACTCTTTCTATTTCTTATTCAGTCTCATTCAGATTTCATAACCCCAGGAAACCTTGTGATGGCTTTTTGATGTGGCAGTGATGCTTGGCTTTAAATGACAAGTTCACCATCACTTCTTGACTTGACACAATCATGATTTAAACATGAAGCTTTTTGATTTTATCCAATGCCATGACATTTCCTCAAAATATGTATCTGAGTCCTTGAATTTCATCAAGTAGTTTGAAGTTTTTGAAAGTCCTTGAATTAGATGTCCAAGTAAGTATAGAAATACTGGAATGAAGCTCGAGTTTTGTATCTTTTTCAGGGTTACACAGTGGACACCAACAGCACCTTTTTAACAAAAGCACTTAGGAGACTTGGTGTGTCTGTTCAGCGAATAACCGTCATACCAGATATACAAGATGTTATAGCCAAAGAGGTGGTCCTCCTCTCCTCTCAGTACACGCATCTCTTCACATCAGGGGGCGTAGGCCCCACTCATGATGACGTTACCATGGAAAGCATTGCCATGGCGTTCCAAGAGGAGCTGTATCCCCATCCTGAGCTCACCCAGTTAGTTGAAGAATTCTTTGGGGTGACTGACAAAAGTAGTCCGGCTATGAAACTGGCCACAGTGCCACGCTCAGCCAAACTCAATTATGGAATCGACCCTCAGACCGGACAACCGCAACGCTACCCAGTGGTAAGTAAACTTTGGATAAGCTGGACTAATATGATGAATTTTATTTCACACCCAAGCTGAAAGTGAGAAGTTTTCGCCACTAAGTGAGTGCATAAATCTTTAAAACAGATTTCCCAAATAACTGTGAATGTGTTTTTTTTTTTTTATTTTTTTTTTTTTACTGTTTGAGTAAGCAAAATTCTTTCACTGAATGATGTTAACTATTTCACATATACTGCTTAATTTGGGAGAAAGAAAAACAATTCCACACAATGAACAGAATAGTGACACTTAACACACTGAGACACCAAATGTGAAAAGAATTCAACTTCCAGCTTGCTGAAATTGCATATTACTCTTTTTTTGGTTTGCAACAACATGCAAACAGGTTAATGTGTTTGCTTCTTTTGAACGTGTTTTCACTTATGATGCTAAATGCATCATGTATCTGTACAGACTGTAAAGTGACACAGTCAAATGAGCAACACTTACGTTTTTTCTGTTTCCTGCTGAATGAGAAGAATAATTGCTATTACTGTATTTTCACATCTATCCAAAAAAGAAAAGAGCAAAGCTTCAACCAGAAGTTTCTTAGAATTTAGCTAGAATTAAACTAATTCATCCCTCAATAATCAAAATCTGTCACATTTTGTCACATTTTGTTTGCTCAGCTTTCTAAAATGTTAAAAAATACAACTTAAGTTTTATGATGGATTTTGAGCCAGAGTGTATCCCACTGTCACAATGTTATAGCATGAAGTTCTTTTTCTATTAGATTTAAGAAGATGAACTTCAGCTGATAGAATATCAGACAGTGTTTACTGTTTTTCGCAGTTACTAACAAACACCAGTTGGGACAGCAGCCATTTTTTTTCTAGTCTCCTCATATTTTGCATTATCAGCATTCATCTTTGCCACAGCAGTTAATCTCAAATACTCAGTCAAATCACCAGAAGCACGACTTAAAGATATTTACATTTCTGTAGTTACAGATATTAACCCCCCTTTCCTTCCCAAAAAAAAAAAATTTTTTGACTTTTATTCTTTTTTTTAATAAAAATAAAAAAAGATAAAAACCCGCCCGCCCCGTTTTTAAGGAAATTGTAGCTATGAAAGTTTCGCTGGCGCTTTTCTCTGTGTCTGTTCTGAGCTTGCGGTTTGTCCACCTTGTCATAGGTCAGTGTTCGTAACGTGTACGTGTTTCCTGGTATCCCTGCTTTGATGGAGAGGGCTTTCTCTGGGTTGGAGCACCTTTTTTCTGCTTCAGGAACCACTTTTCACTCTCGTGAGGTAACGCCACACAACCTCAACTGTCATTTACAGATCTGACTACTGTGTTTTTAACAGTGCAGTTGTGCTAACCGAGCATAATCTTCCCAGGTGTTTGTCAACGCAGACGAAACTGAGATTGCACCTGTGCTGACCAAACTGCAGGCCAGTTGGGGCAGAAAGGTGGCTCTTGGCTCGTATCCTGACTGGTTGAGCAACTATAGCAGAGTCAAACTGGTCCTGGACTCAGACAGCCAGGAAGAGGTGGAGAAAGCAAGAACGCAACTGGTAGATTTGCTGCCCAAAGGTAGCGTGGTGTCCTTGGAGAAAGACCCAGTGTCAATCGCCACTGCTGAAGTGTACAAGCTTGCCAACAATGGTAAGGAAAGATAACCCCGGTTTTACACCTGGTCTGTGAGCGCAGCGCTGCGCAGCGCAACGGCTCTGCTGCGACCTGCACGGCACAAGCATTTACACTGTTCACTGTGCGCCCGCAAGCGCACCCGCGAGTGCACCAGCTGTTGTTAGATCCGTGACATCACAGAATCACGGGAGGATTGCAAAATCGCCTGTGATTCTCATCCAAATGGTTAATTTTGTCCACATGTTTGTGCGTCATGGTTTCTTATTTCACTGAAACCTTGCGGACACGGAGATGCTGTCATGTTCAGGTAGTTCAGCAGTTTAAAATCTGCTCAGTGGCTTTTGTTTAGGAAGTTACCGGACGTTCTACACTGAATCTGTCTGATTTCTTGTCTGGTTTGATCTGAACTACTCTTTACGTCAAAAATAGAGCTGGCGCGTATCTTTATCGCAGCGGCGTTACATGCTGGAGCGATGACAGACCGCTCACGCGCTGCGGCGTGCTTGATATATTTTAAACCGTTGACTACATGGGTGCAGTCTGGTGCGCATGGCGCGCCGCTGCGCTGCGCTCACGGACCAGGGAGTGGAGCGCTATGAGAGAATACTTTCAAAAATAAATGTTAACATGATTGTGGCTATAACATTATAGCGGACTACAGAAACGGAAACATAAATAACTTAGACAGGCTGAAGCACCAGCAGTTATTTTTTACTCTGAATTAGACTTAGAAAGAGATGATTTAAAGGAAGACTGGTAGCATTTGAGTCCATTTGCTGTAAAACATCCCCTTGTCATCCTTTCTCCACAGGCACACCGTTGGGGGAGAAAGTTCAGTCTGCATTAAAAACAATAGAGGCTGCACTCGATCAGTATCCAATGGAGCAAATCTGCGTCGGCTTCAATGGAGGCAAAGACTGCACAGCTCTACTCCATCTTTACCACGCTGCTCTGAGACGGTAATGGAGGAATAAAGAACTGTTTAATGGGGACTAAACAGTAGAAATGACAGATTAGGGATGGAAGGGGGGGCAGAATAACAGCATGATTATATCATTTCAGGGCAATGGGCTATGACATGAACAGGGTTTTAGTTTTAGGACTTTTTTCTGTACTGGGTAGAATGACTTATTTAATGTCTTGCTGTTTGCTGTTGTTTACCTTTTATTTCTCTGCCACTCCCAGACGGCATCCAGATGGAAAAGACAAGGTCAAAGCTCTGTATATCCGTATTGTATCTCCATTTCCAGAGATGGAGAGGTTCCTCCAAGACACAACAAAAAGGTGAGTAAACAGTTCATTTGAACACGTTAGGGAAAATAAAACCTAATTATCAATCAGGCAAGTATGATCAGCCCAATTGGTATTGAAGTTTTTTGTTTTAAAAGAAAAAAAAAAGTTATCTAATGGTCTCCTCTTGATAGTATAGCTCATAATTCCCTAATGTGTCTTCCAAAGATATGACTTGGAGCTGATATCTGTGGAGGGCAGTATTCGTCAGGCACTTAACGAGGTGCAGGAAAGAAGACCGGAGCTGAAGGCTGTCCTGATGGGGACCAGAAGAAGTGACCCGTATTCACACACACTCAAACCCATGTGTCCTACTGATCCTGGCTGGCCAGACTACATGAGAGTCAACCCACTTCTGGTAAGCATATTGTTTGTTTTTAAATCTTGCTGTGTTATTTTTTTCTTAACATATAGAGGTAGATAAAATTACTCTACAGGTGAAGGCCTGAGCATCAACTTTAAATGAAAAACAACACTTAACATCGCCATAACTGATTACTCTGAAGGGTAATCTGGGACCACATCAAAGGTTTCAGCTCTGTCCACACTTGCAGATATTTTGCAAAAGAAACTTTGCGTTCTGTTTTCTACAAGTCTCATCCACATCCAGGGTCTAACAATACACTTTCCTTCTTTTTTATTTTCATAAATGCTTTCCAAAGTAAAGATGAAATAAAGATGTAAGTGATGAAGTAAAGATTTTCTGTGTAAATGACACATGAAGGGGTTTGGGGAGGAAACTGACATATTATTTTGCACATGGCCATTATTGCTTTGTGTAATGTGTATTAGTAGTCCATTAGCAGCCCTGCATCTTAAAAACATAATGTAATAAATCTGGATTTAAAACAAAGTAAGATTTTTAGGGAATAACACAACCTCCAAAGCTTCTGTCTTAACTGGATATCTGGAGGCTGGTGGAAATTTCATAGCTTAAATAGGAAATGTTTCTGAATGCAAATGCATTGGCTGTCCCAGTATCACCTGCATTTTATTGTACAGTCCAGCCACCCTACTGTTGCAGCTCTACACACACACACACACACACACACACACCCCCCCCCCCCAAAAACACATGATGCACCTACACAGTATATTGGTTTCTAATGCAGCATCATGACAACAGGGAAACAAAAGTTAACAGATGGATATTAACATAGAAAATAGGGATTTGTCATATTGTATTGTTTATATCATGCCACAATAATACTGATGTATATATTTTAAATCAGTGGAAATTTTAATATTGTGACATCATGTGACCTGTCGTCATAGTGAAGCTCCACAAAGCCAGTGAACAAGAAAACATGGCAGATCAAAGCAGATCAGTGGGTATTGGCTTCAATTTATTTAAAAACAAACAAACAAAAAACAACAAAAATATGTGTTTACTAAAATAAACCAAACTAGAAAAAGCAGCTTTATTTTGCTATACATCCTATGTCAAGTTGGGCAAAAGGATTTTACTGTAGCTGTGACTTCTTGTGTGGCCATCAATCACACCAAATGTGACATCTTTATTGCAATATTTCTTTTTTATAAATATTTTTATTTTTTTTTTTGGGGGGGGGGGGGGGGGGGTTGATATTGCCAACTCCAAATGAATCTCTATAGTTTCTTAACAGTACAGAGCATCTGTACAGTTTTCAATAAAGATGCGTTAAAACTGGCAGTATTAAAAAACATCCTCTAAAAAAAAATCTAGATTAGACAACATCACATATATTGTGATAATTTTTGTTGATTTTTTTTTTTATTTTGCCATATCGCCCAACCCTAATGGAAAACTTCACAAAATAGACGTAACTGTATCACTGTTGAAATGTATTACCTTCTGTAGATCTGATAAAGAGACATTGTTGTAGCCGATCTCATCCATTGTTGCTCGTCCATGTGTTCAGTCTGGTTGATGAATAGAAAGTGTCACCTGCTATTTTTGTTGACCTCATTTAAGATAATTGATGTAACCGTTTATCATGAGTGAGTCTGAAAGCTCACCACAGTGGAAGAATGTAAGTGAATCTGTTGCAAGCTGGCTGAGTTAAATGTTTTCTTATGCTCCACAGGACTGGACATATCATGACATCTGGTCGTTCCTGAGGACGTTGTATGTTCCCTACTGCATCCTCTATGATAAAGGGTAAGAATGTGCTCATATCCAAGTTCTTTTTTCTTTATTTATTTCTGAACAGCATGATAGAAAAATGTTTTGGCATTACTCTTTTGTTCACTTGCAGGTACACTTCACTCGGCAGTATGGACAACACCCTCAGGAACACGGCCCTCAAGGTGGTGGATGAGAAAGGGGTGACGCGGTACAAGCCAGCCTACCTCCTGGAGAATGAGGAAGATGAGCGAAACTCCCGTGCCTAATGCAGTTTCTATTCTTGGCACATCACCTGTTGCTCATAGAGCTTTTTTTTTATGTCATTTGTCTGATGACCATCCACATTTAACCCATAGCAGTGGCATTTGTTTGACCTTGTATTTACAAAAGACTTACCATGTCTGACATGGATGTTACTGCCCAGAAAGTGTGTTTCTTGGACATCGGCTGAGCTGTTGAATAAAACATGACTGTGTGTATATTTTTGCTATTGCCACATTACTTTAAGAGGGATCTCACATACAGATGACAGTCTGCAGGGTTTTGAATGCATCTCTCGGCTTCTTTTATTCATGAACACATTTTGTCTTGTTTCAGAATCAAATAATACTCAGAGAGACTGCTGGCATCAAAGTTAATTAGCAAATAATACCAGGAGTTTTTTGTCAAGGTGAGAAAATCAGGTTTTAGAAACTCTGAGCTCTAGCATGGAGGCAGTGCTGAAGGTCACCCAGCTGATATTAATCTGTGTCCTGGTGAATATCAGGAGACTGCAGCCTGTTAACCAAGCTTCTCCATCTCTCCCTGACATGTTGTAGTTCTCCATGCGGACCTCACGGGCGCGTTGTTCTCACGTTTTCCATTTAGCACCGGTGATTACAATAAATTACCTTCTCTGTTTCCAGACATGATTGAATCCAGGCTCATCGATCTGCGCGCGCCCTCTCCCCGCCTGGAGATTAGTCAACGCGGCGCGGCAACGATCGATACCGGCCGATCTAATAAAGCGGGTCGCTTACGAGGCCACCGCGGGGCTGCACACACTGTTACACCAGCAATTACCACTTCTAGGCCGCCCCACATACCCCCTAACTTATCTGTCCGGGCTTCACGGCTTGCTTGATTTATTAATAATAACGGTAATAAAAGAGGCAATGAACAGAGGCTTCATAATCACAGCACCAATGTAATGGTGTGTGTTTTAGTGGTGCGACAAACGCACCGGGACATTGTCTGGAATGATCCTCGCGTGGAAGAAAATCATGTTATAGACTTAAAATGTGCCTGCCAATCATGACTCTAAGTTCTATCTTTGCAAATTAAAAATCAGCAATAAATGGGAGCAAATTTGTGTTTACTATAAAGAAAACAGTGAAATACAAATCAGAGGCTGAAGCGCAAGATGAACTTATAAATGCATGATGTAGTCATTATGATTGCCCATTACACCCTTTGGTTTATATGCTCTTCCTTACTATACTTAGCTCCAGGTTCAAATGAGCTGTTTTGTAAATATATATGTTTCATAGGGATCACATGTAGCATCGGAGCCTAATCACTGCTGCAGAGTTTTACTGGAGTATATTCTCCTCATGCATGGGTTGTCCTCATGTACAACTCTGGCTTCCTCACACAGTCCACAAGTATGCATATTAGGTTGAAGGTGTGTATGTTTTTTTGTTTGTTTTGTTTTTTTTTATTTGGTCTCTTTGTGTTGGTGGAGCTGTTGAAGCTGCAGCCCCCCTTGTGACCCTGAACTGGAACAAGTGAATAGAGGAAATGAACTGATGGAGTTACAGTACTGTGTTGCACTACACAGAGGCATTTTAATAAATATCTGTGTGGTAATACATTGCATGTACTCTTAAGAAGCAAATAAACCTTTGAACTTCAACACAGACTCATTTACCTACTGTAAATGCCAAATTTACCACAAAAGGATGCAGATGCAAGTTTTCCCACAGAATCGTTGAACTATGTTGATATTTAACAAATTTTTACATTCATCTGTTTTTGTTCGTCTCTTTCATTGGAAGACTGGTTCATGACATGGTCACTGATTTCATCATGGACTCTTGCTCTTTGCCTTTCACCTCTTCGTCTGTTTTGTCTTCCTGAACCACCAGTAAGCATTATCATACTTCTTTGCCCTACGCAATGAACATGCGACTATTGTACAGGTTTTTTTTCCTCTGTTCTCAAGCCCATTAGGGATTGATGAAAACTTGAGAAATTTGAACTTTAATTTAAATGATCATGTAAGAAGTGAGCTAAAACCATATTTAATCACATGCACCTGTTAGTCTTCCATCTCTATGTGTGTTCTGCCTCCACAGCCTTCCACTTTGCAATCTTATTCCTTCTCTTTGTTGACCCCATTCATCTCATGATCATTTCTGATTGATACCCCACCCCCACCCCAATTTGGTAAACCAAAATTAATTTACGTATCAATTCAGCACAACAAACAAGTTGAATTATAATCTAAAGAAACTGTTTGAACCAGTTTGCGGTGAAACAAACTTGTGTTGGGATTTTTTTCTCAGGGTTATTGGGGAAGCAGCCCAGCACAGTTTGACAGAAATAAAACAATTTTTTGTGATTATTTGATGTGATTATTTACATGAATGTTCTGATAGCATTTTCAATTTATGGTTTACATGAATTAATTGTGCAAGATGATATGGAGGTTGGACATAGTTTGGAGCATTTTAGCTCTGGTCTGAGAAATCTTTCAGTACAACAGTAAGAGCTGCATAACCGTAAGACTGTTTATGGGAAAGGTTTGGAGTTCATGTTTTCTCTTTTTAGTATCTTTTTCAATCACAGGAAAAAAGTTGTATAACATGTTTTGGCATTAGAATGAGATAGCATATATTTAATGGCTTACTTTTATGTAACTGCTTTCCTGTTTCATCTTCAATTTTTCATTTTCCTTCTGTCCACATTATGAATCTAAAATCAGGACAAACTGAGGAATAGCTTGAGGTAGATCCTGCATGAGGCTAAAATCTTTTGGACTCAAGTTCTTTCCTTTTTCCATGCAGATCTATTGCAGTACACTGATAACAGGATTGATTAACTACAAGTAAAACATTCCTAAAATCATTATAAAAACAACTTTTATCTTATCTGAAACAAAATGGAACAAGTAGAAATGAAGAGGCTATTTTTACCCCTCTTGCACATATTTTAACTTAATTGGTTCTCCAAAGGCTGACTTTAGGTCAGCTGAAGGAAGTGTTGGAAGAGCAGCCACTTAAGGTGATGTGAGGATAAGAAGCTAATCTAGCTGTACTCTCAACACACTCGTGTTTCTCTCCATATCTCCCAGGTGGGACTGGCTTATAAGAGAATCCACAGAGCTAACTGTGTCTGTGATTTGGTCTCAGCATGACTCAAAATTGCACTTGGCGTGACTTTGTGCAGAAACTTGTGTCAAACTTTGATATTGGAGTGAACTATCCATCAGATGCGACTGACTGTGAAGCTTTTCTCTAAAGGAATGTGTTCTTAATCCAATTCTTCAGCAGTTCCTGCGGTGTAAAACGAGACTTGAAGCACCATGAGACAGCAATTCAGGCGATGTCCTAGGAGCGATGCTTAACACAGAGGATGAATAGATGCTCCGTTGTCAAAAAGCATCAGGAGAGAAGGGAGACCTTTGAGTCTATGCAAATTACCACTCCATCTGCATGTAAAGCCAACAGACCAGAACACGGGAAATAGGATGTTCAGTATCAAAGTTTTGCGCATTAAAAGTGGATGAAAGCAAGAGAGAAAGAAAGAAAGGGAGGGAATGGGAGGGGGAATAAGGCGGGAACCCGCTTTGCTTTCCTGCAATGTGAAGTGTGACTGACTTAGCTCATTTGTGCTTGGTTTTGGTGTGTTCAAATAAAAGCCGGTTTCATAATCCTAAGTTTGTCACAGCTCTCAGTCCGGTACACAGAACCAAGACCCCCTGCTCATATCCACACACATGGGATGCATCCAGAAATGCCTTTCATTCAGAAGACTGGCTTTAATGTAAAGGGCCAGTGCCTGTGAAGCTTCAACCAGCATGCTGAAAACTGATGAGAAAAATTCTGCACAGCTCAACTCAGCTGGAGCTCATTTGCACTCAACAGCCATAACTTAAACATGGACTGAGATGTTTAACACTAGAAAGTCCTGTTTTATAGATTAGAACTGGATTCTAAACATTATGAAAACCCTTCTATTCATTTTCACGACCAATTTTAGGTATCAGTGGATAGAAATTATTCCATATCTGCAAGGGAAATAGCCTAATATTTATCTGTTTAACTGGTGAAAAACATATCTTGTTAATTTATTATGTATCAAAAGCTGGTGCAACCAGGCTTCTCCGCACTCTCTTTGAAACAGCACCTGAAGATAAATGTGAAAGAGTTGAATTGATGAGTCTGACTTGTTGTGGATTGGCCTACACAAAAAATTCACACCAAGAGCAGAATGTTCTGGTACAACAACCTCAAATTTTCAATGCAGGGGTTCTTGCAGCTGTTTGTGTCAAAGTTCATTGGATTACAATCAAAGCAAGATTGTACATATTTGCTTGAGCTGTCTGAGGAAAAGGCTTCTTCCATAAAAAGAATTCTGTAATAAAACTATAGTTTCTTTTTTTTTCCTTTAATAAAGGTCATTTGTAGCTTCTGCATGCTCACAGATCAAATGGAATATCGTTTGCACTGGAAACTACTGTAGATTTGCATGTCACTTTTAGTCACTTTTATTGTTGTCCCAGTGCACAAATCTTGAGCACAGCAATCTTTGTATTTAGCTACAAGTTTCATACATGAATAACTGCCAGGTATGTCAGCAGGTTTCTGAAATATATTGTTAAATGCGCAGACTGTATCAGATTAAACGGCATGTGAGCTGTTATGCTTGTGCAAATGCTACACAGACATCCATCCATTTAAGACTTGTTGTTAAATGTGTCTGCAAATTCTTCTCTTAAAACGTGCTGATAAAGTGTTCATCAATCTTTATTCAAATAAGCTAATTATTTTATACATCTACAGAGACTAATTATGTAGCAGAGTTGTTTAATTGCCTTTAAGTTGAAGATGGTGGTCATTGATTTAACTGTGAAAGTGTGTTTGAGTTATAGTGGACACAAGTCTCTCAACAGGAAGCCAATCGTACACAATGATTAGACAAGGAATGGCTGCAAAAGAAGCAGGAGGGCGATGGCATTAAATCAAAGCGCACAGCTGAGTCCCACTGAAATGCAATGAAGAATATCTGAAGCAGTCAAAACATGGAAACCCTCATACATCTGCAACTGAAGGAATTTACCACAGAAGAGTGGTCATAACATTTCAACAAGCTGATGTAAGAGACGTGGGCCCAGTTATGCAAAACGAGAAGAGAGATTGTTCCTGTCCCAGAGGGTAGTACTCGCTTCTGAGCCCAAGAGTGTTCTTACTTATTCCACAGATAGGGCTAACATTTATAGATATTTGTATGATATGAATTATTGAGAATGATATTTTTCACTCATGGTGTTGTTCAGTGATACGACATACTGTATATTAAAACAGGAACATCATATGTGTTTTTTTTTCTGTTGTTGAATTTAGCAAATTAAGTCAGTTTTATTTCCACTACTATACCTAAAACAAACAAGCAGACAAACAAACAAAAAAACAAAGACAACCACCCCCCCCCCCCCCCTGCACTTTTTCCCAAAAAACGCATTAAGTGGTCTGGTTTGTTTAAAAACCAAAAGAACTAATGTGTTGTTTTCTTTTCTTTTTTTAAAAAAATCATAATTTAATTATATATTATAAAATATTACAGTCTATATTTACCTCTGTTTGCATGTCTCCTTTTAGATTATACAGCTGTAATAATTACACTCTTCAGTCAGTTGTGTTTAGTTTGTCATCAGAAGTTTAATTCAGGGTGAAGAAACTGCTTTCACTCAGAAAAAAACTGGAAGCTTCTTCTGCTATTCGTAAATTATGGATAAAATGATGTACAAATTTATCAAGACTAAAAATGCTATATAGTGATAACTCTCATAAGGTTTCCAAATGCATGAAAAAACAACAACAAATAACCAAACAAACAAATAAATTTAGCTACTGTATGTGTTCAGTATATTTAGAAATGAAGGAAGGAGTTCTCTCCAAGGCTGGAGTTGTTCAGAATCTTCATGAATGAGTGTATCAGGTGCTATTCAAACAGACTTTGTGTAAAGTTTAAAAAGATTTTTTCCAGTCCTTTTCACATTTTGAACCTGTGATTTAGGAAATGATCACAAAAAAGAAAAGTGAATTTCTACTTTATGCATCAGATTCAAACTTTGACAACAACAGACAACAGCAGTGAATTGTTAGCGCTTGTGCTCACACAGTGACCATGCATGCTATGAAAGTTACAGTTTTTCTCAGTTGCTAAAACGCTAAATCCCATTCTCAAAGCCATTTTTTCAGAAGCCTAAACCACGGTATCAAATCAGTCCCCTTGTGATCAAAACCTAAAGCACGTTTCACATCACTAAACACTGCTTGCTAACACATTTGCATTGTGATACACTTGCTGTGCAAAATGGTGAACACATGCTGCACACTTTGATCACAACTAAGACACAGGTGTCAGCAGATAAACACAGTGACTCAAAATTGATTTCACCTTTAGCTGATGATGATAGAACCAATATAAACAAGTTGAGGAAGCTGTGGGAGGTCAAGATTTTGCGATGGATAAAGGAAACCAGAGAGGAAAAGTATGCATAAGAGGTGGTCGCAGAGGTGGTCGAGGATGGGGACGAAGGCGGCAAAATTAGGTCTGACGCAGAGCCTTCATTTCAGATGAAATCCATGCAACTGTGATCGACCACGTTGCTGTATTACCTCCGCCAAGGAGGTTGTGTTTTTGGTAGCATTGGTTTGTTTATCCATTTGTCTGTCAGCAACTTTACGGAAAAAGTTCAGAACGGATTGACCTGAAATTTTCACCAGCCATGTGTCTCAGCCCAAAGATGTACCCATTATATTTTGGTGGTGATCTGGATTACCTTCTGGATCCAGGAATTTTTGAAGGATTCTTTATCATTGCAAGAGCTGCTTGGTGGAGGTCGGCGCTCTCTGAGCAGTGGCGGAGCCAGACTTTTATTGTTGGGGGGGCCAGGGGGGGGGGGGGGCCAAGGCTATCTCAGGGGGGTCCACTGTAAGACTGAAAACTAACACAGAAACGGTACTTTCAATCATATTCGTGATGGGCACTGATTAAAATTTTCATTGGCGATTAATTGCATGTTTGATGCTCTGTTTTTCTCCTTTAAAAGTGCTGCTATATGAAGAAAATGCTGCAACCGTTGGTTTACCAGTTAAAAACTAACAAGACAGAAATCTGGGACTAGTCCTGGACTCAGACCTGAATTTCAGCATCACATTAAAGGACTGATGTCTCAGCAGGACTAAGAAAAATTTGTCCATGCATTCATCTTCAGTAGTCTACAAGTTCAGTAATGCTGTCCATACAGGTCTACCTATAAAGTCCATCAGACAGCTGCATGTAAAGATACACAATAATTATCGGGTCGATAATTACCGGGCTGATATCGGAATGACGTCATAATATCCTGTTAAGTCAGATATCATGACGACTCACCCCAATAACTTATGTCCGAGTAAAGTTGAAATTTTTAAGATCAGACATGCAGAAGTTGAAAATCCCACTTTATGCTTTTCTCGCTGAGATATTGGGATTGGGGAAAGAAAGCTGCTGCTTCACATGGGAGGCCCCAGACTGCTTCCAAACCACTTTCCCCATCTTATTTTAGACACAAACTAATCCATAAAGTTGGAATTTATCGGTATTGGCCTTTAGGAGCTGAAATTGATCGGTTATCAGTTTTAAAAAATGTTTATCGTGCATCCCTATTACAGTTTTTCTCAGTTGCTAAAACACTAAATCCCATTCTCAAAGCCAATTTTTCAGAAGCCTAAACCAAGGTATCAAATCGGTCCTCTTTTGATCAAAACCGAAAGCACCTTTCACATCATTAGACACTGTTTGCAAACACATTTGCATTGTGATGCACTTGCTGTGCAAAATGGTGAACACATGCTGCACACTTTGATCACAACTAAGACACAGGTGTCAACAGGTAAACACAGTGACTCAAAATTGATTTCACCTTTGGCTGATGAGGGAACCAATATAAACCAGTTGAGGAAGCTGTGGGAGGTCAAGATTTTGCAATGGATAGAGGAAATCAGAGAGGAAGAGTACGCATAAGAGGTGGTCAAGGGTGAGGACATAAGGGGGCAAAATCAGGTCCGACGCAGAGCCTTCATTTCAGGTGAAATCCGTGCAACTGTGATCTGCCATGCTACAGTCCAAGGAGGTTATGTTTTTGATAGCATTGGTTTGTTTATCTGTCTGTCATCAACTTTACGGAAAAAGTTCTGGACGGATTGACCTGAAATTTTCACCAGTCATGAGCCTCAGCCCAAGAATGAACCCATTATATTTTGGTGGTGATTCAGATCATCTTCTGGATCCATGAATTTTTTGAAGGATTCTTTATCATTGCGAGATCTGCTTGGCAGAGGTCTGCGCTCTAGTACTTTATGAGTTCTCTGTGTTGTGACATGATGCATTTGGCCTGATGTAAATAAAAAAAACATACATTTTGACAGCATGATGTTCTGAGAACTATGTTTTCCTTTTTTCCTTCTAGTGTTTCCTGATTGCTCTGTAGTGTTTTACATTTTGCTGTGCTTGGGGCATGATTTGACAATAGTGTCTCTTTGAGGCCAGGTGATGCTGTTTTGAGTCAGTAACTTCCTTTTGCAGCAAGAAAAAGAGGTTTTGGGAAAGTAGTTTGAGTTTGGGGTTTAGTGTTTGAAGTTGTGAAAAACTGAGGGGACATTTCAAAAATTGTGTTTTAGCAATTGAGAAAAACTGTAAGATGAGTACATCGCCACCTACTACATAGTGCAAACTACTGTACAGGAATGACCGGGTGCTGTGACATGTCAGTCATCTGGGGGCACCTGGGGGCCAATCCAATGTCAGGGGGTCCAGTGCCCCCCTGGCCCCCCTCTAGCTCCGCCTATGTCTCTGAGTGCTTTTCTTGTTCTTTATGTTATGAGTTTGCTGTGTTGAGACATGATGCATTTGGCCTGATGTAAATAAAAAAGAAAAACATTTAGACAGCATGATGTTCTGAGAACTTTGTTTTCCTTTTTTCCTTCTAGTGTTTCCTGATTGCTCTGTAGTGTTCAACATTTTGCTGTGCTTGGGGCATGATTTGACAATAGTGTCGCTTTTTGGGGCCAGGTGATGCTGTTTTGAGTCAATAACTTCCTTTTGCAGCAAGAAGCAGAGATTTGGGGAAAGTAGTTTGAGTTATGGGATTAGTGTTTAAAGTTGTGAAAAACTGAGGGGACATTTCAAAAATAGTGTTTTAGCAATTGAGAAAAACTGTAATGAACACAGTTGATTTCTCTGATGCATACACTGATTCGTTCTATCATTCTGTGCAACTGCTATTGGCTTAGCTCTATTCCACTCAGCTTTTTCTATTCGTGATGCAGGAACTTTCACTCACTTCCACCGGTGTTGCCATGACACACTCACACCAGCTCAACCTGCTTGCAGCTGCTCTGAGGCTTTATGTGATGTTTTTTTTCTTGGGTCTTGTAGATACTGAATTTTATTAAAAGGTTCTTTTTGGTTTTCAGATCTCACTGACTTTCTCTGACTAAAGTGGAAAAATTAAGCTGGAAGCACTGACATTTTTTGAAAGGCTTCCTCCACTTATAGGTATTATTCTATCCTCAGATCCCTGGTCATTTTCTCAGCTCGTGGCTCTTGAGTTTTACCAAAAGGTTTTAAGAGTCATTGGCTGACATTTCCTGACCTGCCATACAAGTCACAAGTTATTTGAGGTGCGTGATGAATCCTACATGAGATTCTGGGACTTTAAAAATCATGAGGTGCTCAAACTTGTCATGATGCATTTCACTTGGCCACAACATAAAATGAAGACTGGAAAAACTTGAGATAATCTTTTTCCAAACACAAAAAAGCAATCAAATTAAAAAACAAACAAAACAAATAAAATCAAGTTAAAAATCAACAAAAACAACAAAACATACTGTTATTTGTGTTGCTACAAACTGGGGTACCCAAACTTCTGCCTAAAACTGCATAGAAGAGTGCAGCATAACTATTGGTCAGCTCTGAGGGCCACTGAAAATGCTTTTAAATGAGTATCTGGGGGAAAAAAATGAATGAAGTGAAGCCTGTCAGAATAAAAATAGGATATCTTTGAATCAAATTTATATCTATAAAAGAAAGAAGTCAAAGTCAAGGGTCTGCTTGTTATATCCCACTTCACTTCACAGATTTAGCAGCTTAAATCTTTTACTCTCCACTGCATGAAGGGCCAAATATTCTCCCTGGGAAATATATACTGTATCTGATTAAAAAGTATTGAAAAAGTTAATGCAATATTTGCCAAAGATGTGAAATACCAGCTTTGTGATTGGTGGTGGCTTGAACATGATGCTTGATCCTGATATTAAGACTTCTTTTGCAGGAATGTATACAACTTGCACAGTTGGGGCATAAATAAGGAGTAAATAATCTTATACTGTATACAGACACTTGCACCCAAGAGTGAAATACTTTTCCTCTTCATAGAGCTTCTGTTTCCTCATACTGGAAGAGTCTTACATGCTGGAAGATGTGGTGTAGAGAGAAAAGATATTTCAAACTGTGACTGTCACATTTCCTAATGCAAAAGGTTTTGTTTGGAAGCTGACATTATAAAAACATAGATGACAACTGAAAATTTACACGGACTAATGAGCTGGAAAGATGTGTAAAGCTTGGTACTGTGTAAATCTCTGGCTATGGAGGATATTTCTGACTACATCATGCTGAAACAGTGCTGTTTTTGCAAAAGTCATGAAACCTCAGTTTAGCAATCCAGACTTCCTGACTTGACACACGCAGTTTAGCTCATATGATTTTTCCATTACTGTAATTACTGTAATTCCCTTTATGTTGGTCTTCCCCAGACTTCCCGTCTCCACCTGTTGCAAAATTCTGCTGCTTGTTTTTTAACAAACAGGTACATGGAAAAGAGAGCACATTTCTCCAGTCTTAGCCTCACTGCACTGGCTGCCTGTTCTTTTTAAGGTTCATTTTAAAATTCTTCTATGTTTTTAAATGTTTGAATGACCTCGCCCCACCCTACCTCTGCTAGCTGCTATATGTCCACGCCCATTCCCGGTCACTCAGGTCAGCTGACCTGCTGCTCCTGGATGTGCAGAACTCGGCGGAAGCTCAGAGGTGACAGAGCTTTTGCAGTGGCAGGCCCTCAACACACTGCCACAGCGTGTAAGACAAGCTTTTTTCTTTGGTCTTTGGCTCAGCTTGAGAGTTGTTTTTATTTAATTTAATTTTAATTTTAGTTTTCTTATTTCTTTACCTTTAATGATTTTACATTTTTACTTCTTGTACTGTTAACATTTTATGTCTTTTTATATCTTATTATGTAATATTCAGCACTTTGGTCAGCACTGGCTGTATTTTAAAGGGCTCTATAATTAAAGTTGGCTTGGCTTCCATGGGAAATGAGTTAATTTACTATGTACCTGATCAGAAGTTCGGAAGTCAAGTCACATTTTTTCATATATAATTACCAAAGCTCAAATAAGAGTTATGCACATGTTTAAGCATTTGCATGCTGAATAAACTCTTTAAAAAAAAAAAAAATCCAGTCATGACTCTTCACTTATGACTTCTTTCTGAAACTTGGCCACTATCATGTCATAAGTAATGGATTTCCTTATGCTGTGTAATTCTCCACACAGTTTACCCCAGCTAGGTGTGTGCATGCACAGTTATTCACCACAAAAGTTTTAAAAATGGGACTTTCTGCACTACAAGGACAGAGTGAATGATTACCATTTCCAGTTTCCCAAAAAAACAAAAGCTCATAGATCAGTGGATGCAGTTTGTTTTTTATGCTCAGCAAAACAGTCATGAAAATATTTGAATTTGCTCACGACTCATTAATAACTGTTTCATAGAGAGGATTTGTATGACACTGGCTTTGCAAAATATGAGGCATATTTGAATCTTAAGTTTTTTTGTCTGTGTTGTTTTGGCATTAGGCCTACTTATAGTACAGACATAGTAGATACAATGAGTAAAAAAAAAAGAGCTGCAAAAGGAGCCAACAGTACTCTGTTGATATTTTTGTTTCGGGAAGTAAAAGTAATCACTTGTTGCTTATGTAGCTGCCCACTCCTGATTTCTTACTTTTTTGCATGTTTGTCACCCTTAAATGTTTCAGATCATCAAACAAATTTAAATGTGTGACAAAGATAACACAAGTAAACAGAAAATGCAGTTTTTAAATGAATATTTTTATTAGTAAGGAAAAAAAATCCAAACCCACATGGCCCTGTGTGAAAAAGTGATTGCCCCCTAAACCTAATAACTGGTTGTTCCACCCTTAGCAGCAACAACTGCAATCAAGCGTTTGTGATAACTGGCAATCAGTCTTCTACAGCGCTGTGGAGGAAATTTGGAGCACTCATCTTTGCAGAATTGTTGTAATTCAGCCACATTGGAGGGTTTTCCAGCATGAACTGCCTTTTTAATGCTGCGTTCCATTTTCATCGGAACTGGGAAGTGGGAACTGGGGGGTGACGTCACACCCGACCAACTTGCGTTCCAGCTCACTGGTCGGAAAACCAGTTAGCAACCTAGCAAAACAACGTGTTTGCTAAGGCTATTGTTATTAGCCGTTGTTGGCACAGCTGGTGTTGTAGTTCACATATACGACATGAAAAATGTGAATTACACTACAGCAGCTTCCCCATACATCAGTATAAACCAATACTACGTGTACGTTGATTTATCAACAAAATATAAGTAAAAGGAAATAAATGTAACATTACAGAAGCTTCTAAAACTGCTAACACAGGGCGCGGCCATCTTTAAATCTGAACTGCTCAGGGCGAGCTGCGAGAGTTGTCCGACTTTCCGAGGGGAAACCAACTTCAGGGGGCGTCCAGTTGAAACTTCCTACTCGAACTGGGAATGTCCGACTTCCGAGTTCAAATGGAACGCAGCATAAGGTCATGCCACAGCATCTTGATCAGATTCAGATCAGGACTTTGACTGGGCCACTCCAAAGTCTTCATTTTGTTTTTCTTAAGCCATCCAGAGGTGGACTTGCTGGTGTGTTTGGATTATTGTCCTGCTGCAGAACGCAAGTGCGGTTCAGCCTGAGGTCACCAACAGATGGCCGGACATTCTCCTTCAGGATTTTTTGGTAGACAGCAGAATTCATGATTCCATTTACCACAACAAGTCTTCCAGGTCCTGAAGCAGCAAAACAGCCCCAGACCATCACACTAAAACCACCATATTTTACTGTTGGTATGATGTTCCTTTTCTGAAATGCTGTGTTACTTTTACGCCAGATGTAATGGGACCTACACCTTCCAAAAAGTTCAACTTTTGTCTCGTCAGTCCACAGAGTATTTTCCCCAAAGTCTTGGGGATCATCAAGATGCTTTCTGGCAAAACTGAGACAATCCTTTATGTTTTTTCTGCTCAGCACTGGTTTTGGTCTTGGAACTCTGCCATGCAGGCCATTTTTGCCCAGTCTCTTTCTTATGGTGGAGTCATGAACACTGACTTTAACTGAGGCAAGTGAGGCAAAGTTCGGAACACTTGATGCAAGGGTGGGAGAGAGGGAAAAAGGGGTGGTGTTGGATCTCTGGCAGCGGTTGTTCTGTTAACTCCCTGCCGACGCTTCTCCCTAAGTAGACATCCCTCATGTACACCAAGTAATGACACAGAGAGGACACGTTTCTCGGAACTTCATGCTGGCTCTCTCTCGGTCAGCATGCTCGATGCATGTACGTGCATAGATTGTCTATTAGTAACAGACATCGCACTCTAACAGGTGGACTGGAGTTTTGCCGTCTTTTTTACTTGCGTCAGCTACATGATTGCAGTTTTGTCCTCAAAACGTTTCAGAAAACCATGAGACCACGCAGAGTTGTCAGACCCCTGCTGTGAGAATCCAGATTGTTCAAGTCTAGTTCTTTTGAGGGAACCCATGAGACCATGCCCTTAGAAATGGCTTTGTAACCTTTTCCAGACTGATAGATCTCAATTACTTTTTCTCATTTTTCCTGAATTTCTTTGGATAGCAGCATGATGTCTAGCTTTTGAGGATCTTTTGGTCTACTTCACTTTGTCATGCAGGTCCTATTTAAGTGATTTCTTGACCGAGAACAGGTGTGGCAGTAATTAGGCTTGAGTGAAATTGAACTCACCTTTCCAAAGATATGATAAACCACAGTTAATTATGTTTTAACAGAGGGCACAACCACTTTTTCACACAGGGCCATGTGGGTTTGGAATTTTTTTTCCTCCCTTACTAATAAAAATCTAAATTTAAAAACTGCATTTTGTGTTTACTTGTGTTATCTTTGTCTCACATTTAAATTTGTTTGATGATCTGAAACATATAAGTGCGACAAACATGCAAAAAATAAGAAGTCAGGACACTTTTTCACACAACTGTAGATATTTTCTGCCTCAGTTGGTATTTTATTTACCACAACTACACCCTTTAATGTCCACACATAGAAACATCATGGCAAAAGAAAATAGTTTCTTTGCATTTTTTCTTATTAATTAATACACTAGAACACTAAAAAAAAGTTGAGGTGTCATTTATTTTCTAAAGTTTAAAAATGTGACAAAGTAATGGCATAAATGATCCCCCCTTTTGTTGCATCAGATCAATATTACTTGAAAAATACTGTTAGAAATGGTTTAGTGGTTTAGTCAGATCTACTTCCAAGAATTTTGAATGAAATAAAACACTTTTTGCTCAGTGTATACATGTTGGGAGGAACTGCAAGACAGCATAGTCAGAAACAAGCATAGTTACCATGACAATGATTAACGTTTTAAATGAATCTCCTGCTCAGATTTTACCTTCATCGTGTGATTTTATTGTTGATCATTTTAACAAAAGACTGACATCAGCCCTTGACTCAGTGGCTCCATTGAAAACAAAAACATTAAAAACAAAATCCAAAACACCATGGAGAAATGAAGAAATTAGAAATCTAAAGAGAAGGGTCAGGAGAGCAGAAAGGAAATGGAGGAAAACTAAACTAACAATACATTATGAAATCCTACGTGAACAACTCAAAACTTACAATAATACAGTCAAACAGGCAAGAACACTCCACTACTCAAACCTCATTACCGTTAACAAGAACAACCCCAAATTCCTTTTTAAAACCGTTGATCTTTTAATAAACACAGATTTTAACAGGTCCTCCATGCCACCATCAGATGCAGCATGTGAGAGCTTTGCATGCCATTTCAGGAGTAAAATTAATGCTATTAGATCAAACTTTTTATCACAACAAAATGTTAGTTTTAACAGATCTGAAGCATTGGTTCTACCCGAGGAAACACTGGAGAGTTTTGTCCTGGTTGATGCGAAGATGCTTGGTCGAGTTTTCTCCCAGCTGAACCCAACAACCTGCCTTTTAGACCCCATTCCCACATCGCTTTTAAAGACGTTTTATGGTTTCTTTGAATCAGAGCTTTTAAATATTGTAAATTGCTCTCTTCAGATGGGTGTCTTCCCATCTGCCTGTAAAACGGCGGTGGTGAGGCCCCTTCTGAAGAAGAGCAATTTAGATCCTAACATCTTTGATAATTACAGACCTGTATCCAACTTACCGTTTTTAAGTAAAATCATTGAAAAAGTTGTTTTTATTCAATTACACGAGTTTTTAAATAAACACAACATTTTAGAAAAGTATCAATCTGGTTTTAGGACAAACCACAGTACTGAGACGGCCCTTTTAAAGATTGTTAACGACCTTAGATGCAACTTGGACTCTAAAAAACTTTCTGTCCTCATTCTACTGGATCTTAGCGCTGCATTCGATACAGTAGACCACCAGATTCTATTAAACAGACCAGGAAGTCTGGTGGGCCTCTCAGGTACTGTTTTAAAATGGTTTTACTCCTATCTCTCAGATCGACAATTTTTAGTAAGTATGGATACATGCTCCTCAGAAATCCATAAAATGAAGTGTGGGGTTCCCCAAGGATCAATTTTAGGCCCGATACTTTTTAACCTGTACATGTTGCCACTTGGGGGCGTCATCAGGAGACACGGCATTGACTTTCACAGCTATGCTGATGACCCACCGTGTCCTGGTGGCTGGGGCCCCGCACTGCAGCCCTATCACTGTGGTGTGGACCCCGGCCTGCCCTGATCTGGTTGGCTCCTGCAGGGGCGCCCTCTAGGACCGTGTCTGGCTCCTGGAGTGAACGGATCCCCAAGATATCGCTTCCTCACAGTAGGTCAAGCCAGATGTTTATTAGTCTTAGTGTGGGTGGGTGTGGGGTGTGTGTGTGTGTGTGTGTGTGTGTGCAAATGTTTATAGTTTTGTGTGCTGTGTTTTGTGCTTGGGTGTGTGAAGGCCTGTTTTTATTTTAAAAATGTGTTTGTTTTTATTTTCTTGAAAAGCACTTTGGGTTGCCTTTGGCAGGAAAAGCGCTTTATAAATAAAGTTTGATTTGATTTGATTTGATTTGACATTCTGCTATAATCTTAGTTATGGTAATTTGTTATTCTGTTCATTATTTTATGGATCTGATTCTGGATTTATGGATTCTTCTTCGATATGAAAAACATATGGCTGAATTTTCAATCAATCTTTCAGAAATTTATCTTATTCAAGAGTTAGAGCTTGCTGACAAACAACACAAGTATTGCTGCCTCTGTCAGACCCTCTTGCCCCATCGCTAAGCCTGCAGTAGTTTGACCAATAAAACGATATTCTAGTCAAGTCCCCTTGTTCATTTGAGGACAGTTTCCTCAGAAGAAACCACACATCTTCTTTTTGGAGTCATAATGGAACAAAAAAATCATCCAAATTCTAACCAAGATCAACAGTTAAATTGGAAAATATCATGCCATGGACACTTTGGATAACAAACATCTTCATAATAACTATAAGATCAAAAGTCTTCACACTGGACAGGATAACCTAAACTTAGTTCTTACCTTAGATTTACACAATGCTGAAAAGAAGTTATCATAATTCAAGAAAATGCAGAAATAACAACCCAGTTTCTGTGTATTGATGTCAACTTTGGTTCCAACATGTGATGTTAAATACACAAATTTGATACTCTGCCTTCTTTTTTAATTCATTTTTCCAAAAGGTATAGGTGTAACTATCAGAAGATGTTCAACTCTTTCCCAGAGAGAGGTGTGGCCACAGGAAGTTAATCTGTTTTCAAAGTGACTCCCACTAAAATAGCCTGTTTGGACAGTCCTTGTTCAGGACTGTAAAATCTGTATGGTATTCTTACCTGCAACTTTAGATACACTTGTTTAAATAGGGTGAGCTCAGAAATCTTCCCGTTTATTAGAGTAAAAAAAGTGTCTTTGTACATCATTCTGTATGGTGACCATTAAATATTTGAGAGAAATAATATTGGGAAATGCAGTTTTAAGTCGAGTTGAAGTGTGCGGCCAAGTTTTCTTCGAGCAAGATTCGATTCTAGGTAATTTATATTCTTCAAATCTCCCCCACTCTTTTGCTGAAATGTGATTAAATCTTTCAAGGACAGAATTCCCAGAGAAAAACAAGCTTGACCTTGTACCATTTTCTCTTGAGCTTATTATCACTGATGCCTTAACTGTAGCAAAGCTGAAGTAAAATTATTCATTGAATTTAACGCATTTTAAGTGATGAGTGTATAAATCAACAAAATGTTCTGGTTTCTAGAACACTTCTTTTCTTTTTTTTCTAGCTCATTCTTAAATAAAATGTGACCACACAGTTAAAATATGAGGATTAGAATAATTACACATGTGGAAGTAGCTCGGAAGGAAAGGAAGCATTGTTTGTTTCTATAAATAGTTAATGGCTTATTTTAAAGATACAATCAACAGTGATAATCTAAGCCTTGAAAATTTAACGGGTATGCAATCAAATTAAGATCAACTTGTGACAGCAAAAGAATGCCGCATTGGGATTTCATACACTATAATTACAGTGCAATTTCTGTAGAGCTGCACAATGGATATGCAGGATAGATTATTTTTTTTGCCAGACACATAGTTAAAAAACTAAATTTACCACTTCAGAAATTGTTTATGATCCCAGTCATGCCAGAAAACCTCAGAAGAAACTTTAATTTTTCACAATCTTCTAAATTTATATTATACTGCAACATGTGTGTATAATTATGAAGTTTGTTTTGGGGTTTGAGCTCAGTTCCAGCTCTGGTGCATCACTACATAACAGATTTAACAAGGACAGAGAAATGCTGCAAATATCAGACTTGTAATTTTTGGTCTGATTGTTCCAGTGTTTCCCGTCTGAAATCAAAGATGAAACATAAAAGCTTCTGGCCTGTGCATGTTTTGCTGGAATAAACAGCCATACAGTTCAACACATGAGGAGGAGGGGTGGAGCACTACTGCTTTTAAAGTCCTTTTTCCTTTTACACCACCCTAAAAGTATCCATCTCTTTCTGCTGATTTCAGCACGCTCGCTTCATCATTCACAATGGAAAAAGAATGAAAACATGGGCTTTGGATTTTTATATGTGAAGGTCACAATCAAAGCCACTTCACAACATCATGCCTCAACAGTGACAAACATGTCATCAGAAGGGATCATAAACCATGAAATAGGAGCATTAGCCCCATTATCCAGGAAATTGCCTCTCTGGCTTCACAAGACGTTCTACATTACAGCCTATATAAATGGAAATGCATTTACAGCTTATTTGGATGTACACTTCTATATTTAAAACACAAAGAAACTCCATCTCTTTTTAAGCTGTATTGAACTTCAGCCCCGTGTTGACAGAAAATAACTACTTTCAGGTCAATGTATTGGCAATGATGCTTGAGAGTCTATTAATACCAGAGGTCCGTGGGGTATCTGAGTCTTATCAGGCCTTGGCGGCCCATAGATAAAAAGCCAGTTCGATATTCCACTAGGTTACTCACATTACAACAGCCTCTTACACCGCAAGGTCATTTTAAGTCCCTTAAGTCTCCTTATCTCCACACTGCTGTGTATTAACACTGAATGTGTTTGTTACACAAATAAAACCGTTTGTGCGAGTTGTCACAGACACCCGCAGTTACATCAGGAAAATCAATACATTTTAAACTTATATAGATAAATAAATCATTGACTCAACGAGTTAGAATGCAATCATTTTAATTTTGCTGTCCTGCCACATTAAAAAAGGCTCAGATTGCAGTCGGCTCTTCACAGAAGAAGCACCATTCTTCACTAAAATGTGAAAGAAGAAACTTGTTACACATATGAAGACTTTAAACTCTACCGCTACTTGACATAACTGAAAAATTCTACATGACTGAACAGAACTGTTTAACAAACATTCAACATTGGTTTTATCATCCTTTTTGAAAACACGACACTGGCAGGAAAAAAAAAAAAACAAAAACAAAAAAAGAAAAAGAAAGAAACATGGAGTTGTTTACAGCATTTTGACACCCATATATTTTTTGGAGAAAGAAAATTAAGTGCTAACAATGTTGATTTTAAACCAACAATACACTTCACAATTAACCTTTAGATTTTCTGAACAAGGCTTATAAAAAAAGAATGTGGGAAAATATTTTAAATGCAAAAGTATAAATACATAAATGGAATTTATTACAAATAAAACTGACACCTACAGTATATTATTAAATTCAAAACTAAAAATTTACATTTAAGAAACTGTAATTTCAATTATCCATTTCTTTTTTTGCACAAAACTGATCATTTTTGTGGGTTTTTATGCGATACAAGTGAAACGATTGATTTTTGCTGTAGCTTATAATGATATATGTATAATTTTCTTTTGCAGAATTTTAACTATAAACCAAAAAGATAAAAAAAACAACAAAATAATTTGTGCATCACTGTATATGTACATCTTGCAAGCCAAAAACAAAGCCGACAAATCAGCTTTCACAGTCTGCTCAGTTCAGTGAAGCTTGGCGAGCTGATACTCTCCATTTACCCATAAACCCCTCTTTTCCGCACTTTGATCTGAGGCAGGGAGAAGAGTCCAAATGCGGAATAATAGCCCAGCCAATCGGAGGGCAAACTCTGTCACAGGTCCCGTTATTACTGTACGGAACCAGACTATGGGGTCCAGTTTGTGGGTTTGCGGCCAACCCAGTTCAACTCCAGTACAACCAGTTTAATCCCAGCAGGGGGCGCAGCAGCCCAGTCTCTCTGTTCTGCAACATTCTCCAATTCCTCCCAAAATGCCTTTGTTTTTTTAAAATAAAATTGAATTAAAAATGTATAACAAATTTGTATTGTTCTGTTGCAAATGAGGCAGTTAAAAATGAGAGTCAATGTACAGAATATCAGAAAAAAAGTCACCCACTAACTCACTGACTTCCAACCTGAGCCACTCATTACAGTAGTGTGTGTTTATTTGGCCACTTTTCAACTGGATGAAAGTTCTCAAAAAGAAGAAAATGCAACATATTGAATCAAAACAAAACACAAAATAAAAAACAATGACGAAAAAAGTTAAAAAACCCCAAAAAGAAACAAAACAAAAAAAGCAAAAACAAATGACAAACAAAAAAACCTCAACAAAACTTCCTGGAACTCACGGTTCTCCTGACATCAGACAGAGATATGAGTCTTGACTAGTCCCAACTGTGTACATAGTATCCAGTTCTTCTACTTGCACAACAGATAGAACAAAAAAATAACAGGAAATGCAACACTGTGATTCGGTGTCACTCCCTGAGTCACTGTGGCCTGCTCTGGAAAAGACACGATTCTTTCTGGAATTTCACAGGTAAACAACCACAGGTAAATCATGTCATTAGCAACAGCTTACTGTAGCGCAGATTGCATTGAGTAATTCATTGCCTGAGTGCAGATTGCACCGTGCACAGAAACGTCTTTGTGCTCGCTCCCACGGAGAACAGGTTGATGATGAGGACAGCCAAATCAGGTAGTCAGCAAAAGAAGAATGAGGATGAGGAGTGAAGATGAAGCCGTCCTCAGAGAGGAAACTCTACTTAGAGCTACAGTTTCTGAAATGGACAAGGAAAGTTTGCGTGAAAGTTAATGTCTAATATGCAAGCACCAATAAACATGTGAACTCCAGTTACTTTTCATCTAGTAATCAGGGATACAATGGTATTGTACATGGAAGAATGAAAAGCAACAGCTTGACGCTATGGGTGTCCTCTGGGAGGACTATACTGGCTTCAACACAACGCAGACTAACGGCTTCCAACACTTTTAGGTCACATGGAGCACCGATTTGTGTGCGACATCTCCTCCCCCAACATCACTTACGGCAAATGGCAACACTTGTGGCTGATTTATATTACTAAAAGGAGTAAAGCTGGTAAAATAACACATTTATTTCCATTTACTTGGATTAATATTTAACAATCACGTTCTCCTAAACACAAATTTGTTTCATGTTAGCATGCAGACATGTCATTAGGATTTCTAAACTAAAACAGGAATGGATTTTAAGATGCTGCATCTCACCTTGTATTTGTTTTGAACCCTCTGATGCTGTAATAGGCAAGAAAAAGGGGGAAAAGAAGATTTAGATAAAGTTGAGGCAAGAAACAAGTTGCTGATTAGTCATTTCTGCATGCTTAACTTTTTCAATAAAGCTGATGCTTTGTGGAACAAAAGGAGCAAGAAACAGACAAATGACCAGAGGAAGGTATTTACCATTACTCACAGACGAACGCCATGAAAAATGAGTACTGACTGGCTGTGTAACCCTAAATATGTCCCCTATGCAAATTTTCTTAAAGGTCGGACAAAAAAAGAGCTTGAGAAGCATGGCAACAGGAAAAGATAGTGTTATGTAAATTAGAAAGAGTAAGAATGACAGAGATTATATAGAGGGGATACAGGAAATGAAAAAGAGGGGGGAGAAAAACAAGAAAATTCAAAATGACAGAGCGAAACCAAGAGGTGGACAGAAGATGAAAGGGAGAGTAGTGGAGACTCAAGTGAGAATGTACGGTGGAAAAAAAAAAAAAAAAAAGTTGGGAAGATTGAAACAAGGTCAGACAGAGAGAAAAGGGAGGGAGAGTAAGAGACGGGATAAAGGGGTGCTGGGCGTCACTTTCTCAGCAGGAGGGGGGTGAAAAGAAATAATGGAGGGATGTATGATGGAGGAATAGGGAGCTGTTAAAAGTGAAAGAGGAAAAAGAACAAAAAACATACACAGGTAGAGGGACTAAAAACGGGTAAATCCTTCTGAGGACAGAGCAGCCATATAATCCAGTAAGCAATGACGGAAGGGTCAGGAAACAAAAATGAAACTGAACAACTGCTTATTAAATCGATTGAACCCAACTCTGACACAGCAACCCTGACAACACATAAGTCAAAGCACAACCACACACACACACACACACACTCCCATGAAAACAAAGTGTGTTATTGATGACGCTGGAAAAACTACCACCTATCCAAACCCAATAGTCTCCTTCTGTGTGGCAGAACAACATGTGGCTAGGCTGACATGACACTGAATTACTCTCAGGTTGTGTACTACTAACAACCATCAAGGGGTTAACGAAGCATTAAATAGCATGCTAGGTCTGGGCCTTGCATTGAGCTCGCGTGTGTGCATTCATGTGTGCGAGTGAGTCTGAAGGAAGAAATTAAGGATTAACGGTCAATTTCTACTTTAAACAAGAAAAAAGAAAAAAAAGGCAAACGATTTAATCTGGTATTTTTCCGCTGGAAATGTTAATCCAAACTGAACGCTTTATTAAAACAATTATAATAAAAATAAATCAATTTTAATTTCTAATTCAATTTATACTGTAAAAAATGCGCTGAACATAAAAAGAGAAAATTTGAAAAAAAAAAAATCAATGTATGAAATTAAATAAAAAAAGAAACTATTGTTATAAAATTTAAAACTAAAATATGGATAGAATTATGACTGCTTAAAAAACTATTTAACATTTCAATTAAAGAAAAATAAATAGATTTAAATTTGCAAAACGGCGTAAAAATGAACTTTGATCTTTCGCTGTGCTCTGGAAAATACTTTTTTTCCTTTTAAATGCCTTATGTGTACCCAGCTGTGTGTGATTTGTGTGTTTTGATCTCACTCTAATCACATCACTTCCAGAAAAGCTGAACATTGGTGACTCATTTGTATCAACATCAGAATTTTTGGTCGTGGTGATTTTGACCACAAAATGGTGTCTGCGATGGCGTGACTGCAAAAAGAATACCGTCTCCAAACTGCAGTCCTGCTGCATGTGTGAATGCACATGCACAACCATTTTCAGTGTGCATCTGTGTGTGTGCGCATGTGTGTGTATGCAGTGGTGTGCAGAACGCTGCTCTGCAGAGACAATATTCCACCATCCCACCTCTCCTCTCGTGCCGCCATTTTACATACACACAGAAGCTAATGCTAACCAACTCTGCTTGCTAGCACAAACTAAAAATCAAAAATTGCGAAAATGAGAAAAATTGCCACGAACTTTAAACGCGGCTCGATAAAAACGGCGAAAACGAAAATTCGAGTTCTGTGTTCGGGATGCAAGACAACTCGCTGCGTGTATGTGTGCTTGAGTTTGTCCTTGTGAGTGGCGAGCTCAGGGGGTGGAAAGGTATTTGAGCAAGTGCGGAGGGGGGTTAAGGAGGGCAGGGAAACAAGAAATTAAAGAAAAAAAAGTTGAGGAAAAAAAAAGGCGAAGGAAAGCGAGGAAAATGGTGACGGTCTTCAAACTAAAATAAATGTAATGGACCGCTCACAGCAGGACAATGACAGAAAAAAAGGAAGTGAGCTGGAGAGGAAAAGGGGAATCAATTAGGGAGAGATGGAAGTTGCTCGGTAATGGTTTCTCACAGTAGGACAGCTCAAAAGAGGAAAGCAGAGAGGCAGAGCGACAAGAGGAGCAAGAGAGATAAACACAACAGGAGATTCAGGAAAAAGATACAGTTTAAAAAAATGGGGGGGAAAAAGGTAAGTATGGAGTAGGAGGCGAAGCGAGCTACAGGAAGATGCAACAAAGGGCTGCAGGGTGCCAGAAATTTCACGACACTCGTCCGCCGTTAACCATTCACAACCTAGTTTTCTGATGCAAGCTGGGCTTAAGCACCTAACAGCCAAGTCTTTCTTCTAGCATGATTCATGACAACGTTGTGCTCAAATAAACAACACCACACACACATCGTAATGTTGAACTACAAAACAAACCCTAAAAAGATAGTGCCTTACTCTACTTCCAGAAAAAAAACACAGAAACTGGTCAAAACATGAGGATAGGACGTCGTTTTGAGCCCTCTGTGTCACGAAATCCATCCCGCCAGGTTTTTTGTTCACTGCAGTTAAATTAAGGTATAACACACACACTTTCACACACAGGAGAAGAGACTGAGGGACCGGTTAGTGCCGGCTGACCTTGGAGCAATGACGGCGTACCTGATGGACTCTCACCGTCACCTCTGTCCTTCAGACCAGTGTGAGGCAGTTTGTATTGGTGTGTGTATGCTGATAATTAATTCAAACACCCATGACAGGGCATCCCCACGTGGAACTACCTTTTAATCACGCAAGCTGCTTTTTGAAGGAGGATAAAAAATAATGGGGGAGAGAGGAGAGGGAGGTGCACGGTTTGAAGTTTAGATAAGAGATGTAGCTGAAGGACAGGAGCTGCCATCACCGATGGCCACACACACAAACACACACACACACACTCAGAGTACACAGGGACGGCATGCCCTGCTGCCATGCTACCTGTCAGATAAAAGGCAACCTGAGCAGGAAGGAAGCGGGGAGTATACGAGGTGCTACCACAGGGAACAACACAACAGCAGCTGTGGTAAACTGCCACTCGTGGACAGCCGGCAAAACAGCCTCCAACTCTCCTTCATCTCCTTTCTCATCCATCTAATTCATTCTCCTCTCTCTGGCCTCATGTATGCTCATCCCAACGCGCTTGCCGCACAGCATGTGCACGACAGAGATGGAGGGAAGCAGGGAAATGGGAAGAAGGGAGTCAGTGAATAACTCTACGGCAGAAACAGAGGTTCAACAAAGAAAAGGTGGAACGAGGAAGGTAGTGGCGTGAGGAGGGGCGGGGTCTGAAGCGGGTGTGTGTATGTGTGCGTTTGGGGCCATGGATGGTGCCTAGATTAGTTTTGCTCCAGTAGCAAAAGATCATAAAAAACGAGAAAGGGAGGAGAGTTGAAGAGAAAGAGAGAAGGGGGGATTAGTGCCACTTCAAGAGTGACAGAAGAGTGAAGAAAAAAAAAAGAGTGGGAGGTTAAAGAAGAAGGGTGGGGGGGTAAAACACAAGGAGGCGCAGATCCTAAAATTTAGTCAGGATTAGTTTTGGTTAAGAAATAAGATGAGAGACAGCAGGGGAAAAGCAGGAGAGGAAACTGAAGACGGTGTATGTGCATCTCTGCAGATGGACCTCGTCCTGCTCACAAGCAAAGCTGATTTTATCAGGAAAGTAAAGCGTGTGTGTTTCTCCCAGCATTTATAATCCAGGTGATTTCTAAATATTTTGATTACTTTAAGCTCAGATAGGCTGATTAGGGAATACTGTCAGAAGGTCAAGAATACATTAGCATTTTCTCACAGAACAACTATCTGAGGTGTTTCTAATTAATGACAGCCGGATAATTAGCATATAAAAAAAGTCATCAGCCTTCTCTCTGGTAATAACAGCAAATTATTCCCCATCTCATCTCACACTGGGAGCAGTGATGGCATTTAGGAATTTATTCTAGATAGATGGAGCTTATCTTATCCTGCCCCCCTCCTTTTAAAGCCAAACTGATTATTCTAATCAAGGCTGCAAGATTGGGAGGTATTAGTCAGACAACCTTGCAACCATTTTTTCTGAAAGGAAAAAAAAAGTGTCAGATCAGTCTGGGACAGCAAAACAAGCCCCCTGCAGATAACGCTGGGATGGGAACTGGGACAGACGTCTCAGACATGCAGGCGAGGGCACACACACATAGCATCAACTGCCAACGACTGCACGCAAAGGTCCGTAGACTCACGCAGAAGTGTAGAAAAAAAAAAGGAAAAAAAGCGCACACACACATGCACACACATAGAAACACACATAGCAGACGACACATAGCAAAAAAAAAAGGTTGTATGCACTGAAGGCGCACACACTGACAACTGTACAGGGATTCCCACAGTGACTGGGCAGCATTCCCAACCGGAATGGGCAGCTCACTGGACTGGAAGACTAACATTACTCCAGGCGGGCTCTGGATTAGATCAACTCTGGGAATTTCACACTGGGAAAGAGAGATGGGTAGTGGGAGAATGAGAATGACAAGGAGGTAGAAAAAAAGAGAAGCAGCGGTGGGGTCAACTGTGCTTAAGAGGAAAGTGATGCTTTAAAAAAAAAACATTTTAATTAGGTTTAAAAACCAACGTGGAGTGGTGAAGAGTTAAGCTTTTAAAGGGGTCTCAGAGAGCAAGGTTAAAGAAAGTGAGAACAGAAGGAAGAGCGGTAAAGATGAGGAGCAGTTTAAACATCAGTCCATAGTTACAGCCTTGATGGCGGAGATGAGAGAGGCAGAAGAGACCCTTGGTGTACAAAAGGGAAAGGATGAAAGGAAGAACAGATGAAAAGAGGAGTGTACTCACTGGGCTCACAGCATACTGTGACACGCAACTTCATACATGGCAGAGGAGGGCCTTCATCTGTGGGGAGAGCTGTGGAGAACAAGATGTAAATAAGCTGCTTGCTTACCAAACCCAACAAACAGTTAGAATTAAAGATGCTAACTTGAGGAATAAAAAAAAAAGAAATATGCATATGCCGAAAAAAAAAAAAGGAAACTCTTGTCCTTGGTTTGAGGGTTCTTCTCCCATTGCAGCCATATCAATAAGTCCTGTTATTTCCCCCGTTGTCACATTCATCCACACTACTAACAACAATAATATCCACCTGCAGCCATTTAAGAATGCAACTGCTTCAGTACAAACTCTGATCATGGTTCATGTGGGAAAATGACTAGTTTAACCCTGCTTTTACAAAATAAATCTGTGTGGAAGTCGCAGTTCATGTGATTAAAATCTGAATTATTCACAATCAGCTGCTAATTCAACACCCACTTTACAGGCTGTCTGTGAAGCCACATATTTTATCCCACTTTGTGCTCACAGACGAAAATGGCGAAAATGGTAGAAAAATTTGGTTTACTGGAAGTTCTGACTTTCAAATTTAATATAAAATGTTTCATAAAAATTTTGATCTTTCCTCCATTTTCACCAGCCCCCAAATATCTCTAAACTAAAACTAAAAATTAACATTTGTAATATGAGGACGGAAACTCTTTGGAATGTTTTACCACACAAAGTTCTGCCTGTGTGTAGAGTTGAGATGCAGCTTTCTCAGACATGCAGGTTGTAATTTAAGTTGTTATTTTCACAAAGATGATTCTTTGAATGAGTTCTGAGGCATTTCAAACTATGTTTAGATATTCTGAAGATGAAAGAACCTTATCAGCAAAGACTGGAGGCAAAACGGTGAAAGTTGTAGAGACGTTGCAGCAGCACAATAAGAATAATTCTTTTTGCAAAGCTTTGACTAATAAAAACTTTTCTGTCATTTATCACAACAGTTTTTGATTTATGTACAAACCCATGCCGTTTCCCTAGAATATGTGCATATGCTAAGGGAATTGCATGAGTATACTTACTGGCAATAAATCCTACACCAACTGAAAGTCTGTTTATTTCCCTTAAATGTTTGTAAAAATAACGCATTTGTGGGATGAGCATCACAGTTTGGTATGTGGGTTGGGCCCATGGAAAACTCAAATCTTTCCTCTCAATGTGAAACAGCATATTTTACTGTTGATTCCTGTTCTGAGCTTCTGGTACCACAGAGCCTAAACTGCACACCAGCTTGATGTTGCCTCATGGCACAGGCCCAGTCCAGATTGGCCAAATGTGGCATGCTTGGAAGAGACACCAACTGACTGTGGTGACAGTGTCCACTCTCACAGGTGCACAATCAGGCACCTGATTAGCAGCACCTGGGGTAGCAGAAGCTCAACACAAGATACATTAGCAGATTAAGCTCTTTGGCATTGTCAGAGAGGATTAGACATGTTTTCATTGGCACAATCCCCACGCTATACTCTGCTGCTCATCCCACGAGTGAATTTTCCTTACAAATGTGCCACTTTAAAAGGAAATAAAGGGCTTCCCGAAAAGCTTGCCAAGAAGAAACTTTTTGCGCTACATTTAGATGACTTTCAGAAGATATTTGAAAAAAATATGCAAAAAATCCAGGATTAATTTATGTGTCTCAGAAAGCCAAAGCAGTCTGACAGCAAGCTAGCATTTAAAATACCAGGTTCCTCAAACTGAACTTACTGTGTTTGGCCTTTGGCGATAGGTTTTTGAGAATCTGATATACTGTCTGATATAATTAGATCAATGTATTTTCCTGTAGGTTATAAAACCCATATTATATGTAAGGGTCACTATCATCAAATACAATTAAGCTGACAGGTGAAGTCCATTTGAGCATCAATAACAAAACCGCATCTTTATCATTTGTTGCACCAAAAAAGTTTTTTTTCCTGGCCATTACCAGTGCTGAGGAAATCAATTGTGTGTAAATAGCATGCAGAAAGCCAACAAGAAATTTGTGGGAAATTAAATTTTAATACTTTGAATCAGCTCAAATGGAGAGAGATGTTTATGTACACTGTTTGCAAGATCACGACATAACTAAGAAAACAGGGGAAAATAAGATGTTATTTGCCTCACATTCTCAGTTGGTTGAGAGTAAACTGAGTAAATTAAGCAGACAGTGTTGGATAGAGCCCTTTTCTTTTATGAAATATTCATTGTACCCTGAATATTATGAAATACCTGTTGATCAGCCAGTACTGTATTTACTGAAACTGTGTTACCTCTGACTTTCCCCAATGCCTGCGTTTTCATTTCACTTGCTTGTGTGCTATAAATCATCTTGTGCTTTTCAAAAATTTTCAGACACAGAGCAGGAGTTGTTAAAGTAGTGACAGACAATCTGCTAATCGGCTTGTCTTCTCTTGTATTTGCTTTAAAGCCCCCAAACACTGAGCTTTCTTTGCCCCCCGTTACTTTCCCTTTAAATTGTTCCATGTCAGGAGTAGCTGAATATCAGAGGATGTCAAGGTGCTTCCTGTTTTTGATGACCCAGATATGGAGAAATTGTGGGTTTTAGTCAGCAGGTTGGGCAGTGTGACAGGGACCAAGCAGGAGTGTGTTGTGAGTGTCATAGTTTATGGCAGAAAAGAGCTGAGCCCAGCTCAGACTGAACCAACTAATGCCATTAGTCTTACTAATGCTATTGTACTGTTCTCTCAGGCTAATGCCATTATGCAGTATCCAGTGCTGCAGGCCAATTCAACACACACACCCCAGAGCCAGACATTTGGACCAACTTTACGCCTTATCTTTGATGTGGACAAAACACACACAATCATTCTGAGCCCACAGTGGCCCAACCAGGGGGGAGGCCTATTGTTGCTTTTCTGTGAACTGGTATGAACAACTACAATAGCTCAGTGTGCATGTGTGTGCATATATACGTGTGTGTGTGTGTAGATCCACTCTCTCATACCCTCACAATACTCCATTGTCCCCCTGTACGCAACAGTAATTTATGTAAAGATTCTTTCTCTTCCTTCATTTCATCCATCCCTTCTCTCCTTTGCTTTTGTTGCCGTCCCTTTCTTCTCCAGCGTGGATTCCTCTCACCCATCCTCTTCCCTCCCCTTCTCACTCCCTCCCTTCCTGTACTGTTAGGCTGTGTCCATCTTTTGCTCTCTCTCTCTCCCTCTGCCACTCTTCCACGCTTCTCTGCCTGCCTTTTTCCCCCCTCCTTCCTTGTCGTCCTGTATTGATCCCCAATTCTTCCTCCTAGACGCTACCACCCCTCTGCCTCTTTGTTGTCACTCTTCCATACTATCATTCGCTTGACTTTCATTCTCTGCCTTGTTGTTTCATGTACACTTCCTCTTGGAATGACACCAAAAGTTGTAAAAAGGTCAGAGAAAAAGCTGATCTTAAAGTCACTGAATCATCCCGTGTTTCTGTCTGCCCCTTTTCTCCCTCCAGTAGTTTGAAATAAATGAGGGAAGTGAAGTGCAAGAGGATGTCATGGAAAAACCATTACGTATAACAGCCTGCAGAGTTATGAAAAAATCATACTAATGCCATTCTGCATGCAGATACAGAAAATATAAATGACAGAAGCTGCAGTTTGCCAAAACTCCAGCTCATACAGACCAAACTGACACTTCTTTTCATCTTATAGATGGAGGACTGCCTGTCACCAAACTCTCTGCAATACTGGTGTCTTTGTGCAGACTGACGAACTGAAACATCAAATATTAAAAGCTTTTAATAATTTTTGGCTGGTGTCTGGAAAAAAAAAAAAAGAGAAAGTTGAAGAAAACTTTTCAATGTAAATTTTAAAAAATTCAACATGCAGCAAATGATAAGCAATTACTTTATATTAATTGCATCTTTTTAGTCTTTTAAATCACCTTTTGATGACGGCTGGACAGTGAACCATTAAAAGTGTTTCCTCCAAAATCCTCTGAAATGCACAACTTGTTCGACAAAACATTCTTAACCATTCTTGATTAACTAAAATAAACTATTACCAATCACTATGAGCAAAAGAGAAATAAATATAACTTAAAGATAAAAAAAAAAAACCTAAATTTGGCTGATATGTATAATACATACAATCAAAGGTTTGGACCAGTTTCCCATTTGATTTAATGGAAAAGAGTTTCCAAACTTTTGAGCGGTAGTGCAAATAGGCCGGTGAATATGAAGCACAGGTGAAGTGCTCTGACAGCTGCACTGGAAAACCTGGAAAATTTGTGCTTATTGCCAACATACAAATGCAGACAAATATTTTTTAAAACTTTGGCCTGAATGAAGATTTTCAACTTCAGAATTGTGTCCAAGCCCTTTGTTTTTTAATACCATAGCAATCCTCATGGTGAAATATCCTCCCCAACCAGCCTTTCAGACACACATCTCACCACACACACATCCTATACTCACAGCTGTAATAGTAGTGTCTCCCTGGCAGAAACTCAAAGCCCAGCGAGAAGGGAGTGAACCTTTGGATCTTTTCAGAGAAGCGCACCGGTCCATACGTAGCAAAGGGGTTGTTACATTCCCACCTCTTGATGGCCCCTATGGTTTCCACACATCCTTTGAAAGACTCCTCTGCTATCAGGTAGAGGGCAAGCGTCTCTGGCTCTTCAGTAGCTGGGGCACCCCTGTCAGGGTAGTAGGGGCAGTAGATGTCCAGGTAATCGTTGAGATTCATCTGGATGGACAGATCTCCTGCTAGTAACCTGGAACAGAGAAAGACAAGGACATGAATATTTTACATAACAATTACAGAGTGATACATGACTGAGGTGGTGATTAAACAGAGAGAGTGCCTGGAGGAATGTAGGTACCTCTGGATGACTGATAGCTCATCAATATAATGCAATTACAGCCAGTGATGAAACAAAGCTGTGCAGGTCTTCATGAACACTGCGGGACTTTTCATGTCAAAACTTCTATTTGCAGACCACAACAATAGTTTTTCTGAGTGTCATACAATTAAAATAAATCTAGAAAAATGAGTGAGAACAATTCCTCATGTGGTAATTAACACCACTGAGAGCAGTTGAGTGTAAAATAAACTTGACTCCCTTTGCTTTCTGCTTCGTACCACACAGAGAGGCAAGGAGAGTACAAACTTAAGAAAACGTGCATGCACACTAATGTCAGTTGAGGTTGACTGACTTCTGGCATAACGACAACTCTGGACAAGATGACATCATTAGAACAGAAGAGCTGCATAATGCATCTCTTTTCAGACTGAGAGCTCTGACTTCCTGTCAGCTAGAGTGTAAGGAGTTACCCATGTACAAGCTAACAGGAGAAATAAAGTAGGGAAGGAAGGAGGGAGGAAAAGGAGAAAGCAAGAGAAGTAAATGTGTGTGGCAAATGAAGGAAGTAATAGTGAGATATGAGGCAAACGTCAGAGGAAAGCAGACAACTGACATTAAGAGTTGTAGAGAAGGGCCGAAACAAAAGATAAAAGATAAAATTAAAAGGCAAAAGAAAAGTTGGATGAATAGGTGAAAACAGCGGACCAAAGAGAAACGAGAGTAAAGTGTTTTAATTAGTGACCCCAGAGAGTCTGTGTGCAGACACAGAGAGGAGAACAACGTAGGGCTGGAAGAGAGGAGACGGACTTTAATTGGTCTCCTCTTCACACGGAGCAGCAAGAGAGAAGAATGAGGGGCAGAATGTGGCTCAGGCAGAAGGTTCAGGTCCATCGGTGGGAGTCTTTATAGAGGGGTGACAGAGCGGAGGGAGAGAGGAAAGGAGTGCTGGGAGTCAGTGAAGGAGAACATGGGAGGGAAAAGGAGTGTAGAATGGGGAGGAGGTGGTGGTGCACGGCAGAGTAGTCTCAAGTTAAGTACTTGGACAAAGACAAGAGCACAAAAAAGGAGGAAAACGAGAGCAGGGAAGCAGGAGGAGGAGGAGGAGGAGGAGGTACAACTGATGAAAACCGAAATGAGGCGCATAGATGTGACAGGAAGCAGGGGTCTGTGATGGTCCGGCAGATCTGCAGAGTGTATCAAAGATGGATGGAGCAATGAGAGGAGAAATGACTAAAAACAGGGACCAGAACTAAAAAAAAAGAACTAAATAAACCTCTACCTTGTCTGTAACAGTAATGTTGAAGCTGGATGTGAGTGCAATGCAGCTGTATTTCTGTGGGAGATAATGGAGCAGAAAAGTGGAAGCTGAAGTTTGTGTGTGTGTGGGGTGTGTGTATGTGTGTGTGCTGGGGATGCCGGTGAGACCCTGGAGGCAGGGCTTACCAAAGCTGCTTCCTGCTCAACAGCCACCATATGGAATTGACAATTTATCAACAGGACAGGACACCATCGATCAGGATCCTTCACTCAGGACAGGACACACATACACAACCTGCTATGATCAATAACCCCTCTCTGATTGTGTGTATGTGCACAGCCATGTCCAATAGCTCTATTACCTGTGTGCACTAATTACAGAAGAAAGGATGCTTAACTGTGTGGTCAGATGCACACGAGCCAGCATGAGCACACGCACAGAGACACACACAATCTGTTTCTCTTCGTACCACCTGTGGTGCTTTTTAAGACACCTCTGAGGCAGAGAATGCTTTACTGTCAAAGTGTGTGTGTGTGTGTTGTAATAGACACGTGCTGTGTCAATATGCTGCACTCCCTGCTGTACATGCCAGTCACTTCAAGATTTCTTGTTGCAGCTCAAGTGCCCCCTTCCCTCCCACCCCCAACCAAACCTGATTCTGAATTCCTCCTCACCTTCTTCTTCAACTCCATCTCATCCCTTTTCTTTGCAACTTTGGATGACATGCACTCATCCTCCATCTGTTGCTTACTGAGACTGCATATCCTATATAACCTGACCCCCCTTACCTCCCACAAGCCTCCAGCCTCAGCCTGCGCCATATGCACGCCAGCAATTACAGAGTCGGTGTGCTGTTCTGATGTCAACCTGTCATCCCTCTTTCCCTCCTCTTCCCTTCCCTCTTCCCCCTTCTTCGTCTCTGGCCCTGGTAGGCTTGGGTACGCCCTAATTACACTCAGCATCCTCCCCTCCTGCCAGCCACTAAGCAGAGTGGTGACAGCACAGGGGCATCATGGGAGCTGTGGGTGTCAGAGAAGAGAGTGCTGAAGCAGCCTGTATCAGTGGGAGAATCCTCTGGATGCAACAAAGAGGACTGGCTGGGTCCAGTTAGCTTTAGCTGAGGAAGAGGGGGAAAACCAGCATACACAGTCCCTGCACACAAACACATGTTTACACACGCACACACAGCGGGTCATGAAAGTACTTCAGGAGAATAAAACATGCTTCATCCCTCTTGCCACAGGGTGATCAGTGACACCCTTGTGAGGACTGGTGCAAGCTTGTGGCTGATAAAAAATAATCTCACAGAGGAGTCGAATTGAAAATAACATGCGGAGCTCTTCAGTGAAAACCCTGAAAAGGCCAACATTTATCCCCTCATAATCACAGGAAATTGTATTCAAAATTCAAAAACTGAATGCAGCTGATATCCTGCAGATGTGAATGTGGGTGCACACAGAGGCATTGATATGTGTGTGTGCAGTTTTAATGAAATGCAGGGGGTTCACTGTGGCAGAGACCTTTGATCCTTTAATATGAGAGAATAATTAAAGGAGCAACAATCTTGCAACACAGCCTCAGGAATACAGAACAGATATTTGATCGCTCACAGAAGCAGCACACTGCGCATCCCAAACACACAGGGGCTCTTAACGAATGTACTGCACATAAATATCTGGGATAAAAATATCAAATCACAATGAAAATGCTAATATCATGCTTACTCTGTACTATACATCTCAAAGAAATGCAGGAAATGTCTGCAGCGTGCAGTAGTTTTAATGCACACCTTCCCTCTAATAATGGTACACTAACCAGACCCCAGTGAAAAAAGCCTTTTGGTTCTTTTCAGTAACGATGGGAGTCCAGAGGGCTTGGTTGAGCCTCAGTTCTTCTGTGGTTAATCACAGCAGGTTGAGTGTTAACTCAGGGTAGTATGCTGTCTGGGCACAGCACTCTGTGGTCACCCTGACTCTGCTGGGCAAACTGTAGCAGGACAGTTACAATCACTGTGGTGGGAGAACGGGAGGCTCTTTGGTGCTCACTAGGAGGCTGGCTTTGAAACATAGCATTATTTTTTACATACCAAGTGAGGATAACCTTAACAGAAGAGTCTCACTTCTCACATTAATTCAGGTTTCACCGCAGTGTCAGGATAAGAAACAGGGCAGACCTGCATTAAACAACAACAAAAGCTGTGCTAAGCTTTCACGTAGGGCTGGTCTTGAGTGGGCTTACACAAAATGTGCATTTGACTAGTTTGACAAAATCTTGGCTAGCTTTTGAGTGGAAACTATAATAACACTGGCTTTGTTGCACCATAAAATTTAATGACTTTGCATACCGTTTAAACGGTTCTATGAATTTAATAGTTTATAGTCAGTTTTCATGGTAAGCTGATGGTACATTCACCCCTGCTTTGTTCATTTTTAACAACTCAGTTAGCTGCCAAGCTACCTATGCTGTATAGAAGTAGGGAAATGCTAACGTATTCTCCTTCCAGCCATAGCTTGCCAATTATTCTGTCCTGTTACCCCTTTTCCATCATGATGAAGTAGTAAATGTATTTTCTGCCATTTTAAAATCCAGCTCATATTTTGCCAGGGCTGAGAAACGATTGTTACCTTGCATCACATTATAGAAGCATCTTGCCTCTAGCTACTGACATCAGTGGTTCCACCTTTGAGTGTTTAGTGAAGCAATACCAGCTTTTACTGCCCCAGCATTGGTCTTTTATGGAGACATACTACTCTCTTTTTCTGGGGGCACAACATTTTTTTTTAAAAAAAAAAGAAAGAAAAAAGAAATCACACTAGTCAACACAGGTATGGCAACAGAAAACTGAAAAATTCAAGGAGAATACAACTCAGACAGGTGTATAAATCCAGACTTGGGAAGCCTTTTCCGAGAGCAGCAGCACTACTGTTGGGTATAATTGATGGAAGGGATGAGGGAAGTCAAGACAAAAAAAGAGCCCAAAGATAGTACAGGAAGAAAGTGAATGTGAGGCAGTTTACCAAAGAGAAAAAAAGCATTTCCTTGAGGTCTACAAAGTTGCAGTGACCTCTTAGACCACAGGCTATCCTATGTTCAGAGGAAAAAAGAAAAAAGGAGACAAGTCAGAGAGAGGGGGATAGTTAACGCTACGCTTCTGCTAAGAGTTTGCCTCTTTGTTCACCATTTCCTCTCTCCTGCCCAGTCCAAAAAGATAGAAAAATGGAACAAAATGAGGACACCCCCACCACCACTGGGACTCCCCCCACCCCCCCGATTCACCTAGCTGTGCCCCCCTCCATACCCACACAAAGCTGTGCTGTGCTCACAGCTCAAACACCACTGTTGTGTCTACCGGGATGCTTACTCCCCTCAACGCACACAAACAAGGATGTTACCCCCCATCTATGACCATCTGTGTCCCCCCCCTCCCCACCACCACCACCTCGTCTGCCCAGCTGGCTCCAAAAATCCTTTTATAAAACACACACACACACACCCCCCATTCCACCTCACGCCCTCAAAATTCTGCAAACTCCACCTCTTTAGCCACAGTTTAATGAAACCAAGACTCTAAAGACATGACCAAAACCTCATCATGGACAGGAAAGACAGACCTAAGAGGAACAAGCTGTTGTGCTTATCTACCCTTTCCTGTTTGGTATGCCAAAGCAGGAGTGTGTGTGCATGCATTTGTGTGTCACTGCTTCCTTCAAGGTCAGCAGGATGTGTATTTGTGCGTACAGCAGGCTTTTTGCTTTCTTTTCTGTGACTTGTAACCTCCACAAGTGGTTGGTATGTGAACTTTCTTGTTACATTTCTCTGTCTGCTGTCTCCATCTGTGGTTCCCTTTACACGCCACTTCCGACCACTCATATTTGTATTAACAGGATCTTAAGATTTGAAAGGCTTATCTCCTCTGTGGCAACCACTGTGCCATCAGAAAAAACAAATACTACTGTCCTCAAAAGTATAGAAAGACAGAGGTACAGATTTACACACTTTGTCTCAAGTGTAGACATGAATTTGGTAAATGTTGACCTCCATGTGTCACTTTAATGAAGTGATTGGTTGCACATTTCTTTCTCTGCAGGCTCAATTAAAAGCACAGACCATTCAAACTGGTCTTCATCCAAACTGTGAGGATCAGCAGGCTGCCTCAGGCACCCACATTCCCCATCAATTTCAGACACAGATAAAACACACAGATATACACGCACCTGCTGCTTTAGGCCTAAAGGATTCTCAGCCTCAAGTAAAGACAGACCCTATTTTCTGCCTGTTACAGCGACGTCCACTTAGTGTGTGCGCTGTGTCCATTCTGTGGGACTCAGCAGCATAACAGGATGTACAGCTACAGCCAGCAGAGCTGAGGAAAATTGCATGATTCAAGCCCACACAATCCATCTGTATGGAAACCAATTCATCTGGACCTTTTTGATACAGTATGGCTGCAGGTCTGCAGAAACCATCAACCCCTCTTATGGCAGAGCTCTCTCGTGCAGGCATCATTCTTTCTGTGTGGTCTAGTCCGATCCTAAAATAAGCTTTCCAGTGACTTTTCTAGGGAGGTATGAAATTACCGTCCACAACATACAGTAAATGGACCAGAGTGCAGTCCTGCAGTCTCTTTTCTGTGTTTGACGAGAGGCACTGCATGGTGAAGTGTTGCCTTACTTTGCCCGCCAGCACTACAGCTGGAAAAAGTCTGACTTGACTCTTACCTGTGCTGTGTGGAAGTGGGTACACTTTAAAGCTTGGAGTTTCCGCTTAATGCAGGGAAAGTCTGTGCGGCAAAAGAAATGTGCACATGCTAAAGTGGAGTGTACGTACAGCAGGGGGTGTGCAAGGGGGTAAATAAGGTCAGACGTGCTGTTACCAAGACAACCACCAATCTCGAGCTGGGATTGGTGCCAAGCCAACACCCCACCCATCCATCCTTCGCTCCATCCATCTTTTTCCTGCATCCCTCTGTCGGACAGCCTAAACCTCAGAGTAATGAGTGCCCTCCATGTTTTTTAGCAGTCTAAATGGAGCTTCAGTGTAAATACAGGGCTGATTTGTACAGGTGCCAGACTCTGATACAAAAGCTTGAATATAGCTACTAAAACCTCACCGCTCAGACACCGACAGGGCCGTCTTTCGAGATGGGGGGGGGGGGTAAAGAGACGGCTACGAAAGGTGGCTACAAAAGCCACAATTCAGTGTAATAAAATCTATCAAACAGCATTGCTGATAAATGGCAGCTGAGCTGATTCACTGTGTCAACATCATTTGTCTCACGTTTGTGTGCTGAAATGCCGTCACATTTACGCAGCACCAGATTAGATCCTGATAAGGAGTTTATACTAATTAATATCTTTGAATCAGCACTTACATAAAGGCTGGTTTAGTATACATCTTCAAAAGGAAATGGTGTCATCTTGTTTAGAAATAACTGTTAGTACTTCTCCTTCCACCAAGTAAAAGAAATTTTAGAATAAAAAAAATTTGGGAGGAGAGTTTAATATGCAAATCAGGCACAAGGGCAGACAAACTTTGATTTACAGATGCAGAAATACAAAACAAAATCAACACAGATAAAAAGCTTTTCCTGGTTAAAACTGTTAAAAACATACAGAGGTGCTAGAAAATATGCTAGATTTCAAAACCTGCGCTCTCATTCCATCTGTAAATGCAAGCCAGTTTACAATACTGACAGAGCTACGCTTGTACTTTTACTATGGGACCTGCAAAGATTTTTCCTGCATCTCAACACTCCCAGGAAATAGCAACCACAAGTGTCATGAATGAACAGCAAAAACATGTTAATTTTACATGTTGTGCACTGCTATAAATACTCTATCAGAAAACTGAAACTGCAGCTCCAAATGATAGCCACTATTAAAGAAAAAAAAGAAGTTATGAACCAAAAAGTTTAAGGAAGGAGAATATGGCATTTTTAATGATCAAGCAATCAGCCCATGACCATTTTGAATATGCCTGAGATGCTCATGTGCAACTTCCTAAGAAAAGATCATAGGTGATCAATGGTTTGAAAACTCACTAAAGTAAAATTTCTAGGCTACATCACTGAAATAAGATGCTACAAATTAGCACTTATTGAAACAAAACCCCTCTTTGCTTAACTAGGCAGTAATTTTCATTGTAATTGTGCTTTTTCAATGAAGTGTGTACTGTTAGTACCATTTTTTACAGTGCATAACAAATACTGATACATTTGGCGCATTTCTTCTGCTCCATGGAGTTTGACCCAGCAGCATAAACCCTGTACTTTCTTGTATTAAACTATACTTAAACTACGCATATCTGTGGCTCAGGTCTTGCGGCCCCACCTTTGTAAAGTGGGTTAAGGAGGACAGGCAAGCCACCTCTCCAGACACACATTTACTCAGATCCAGTCACTACATTGAAAAGGGCACTCGCAAAGCAAATACGCTCCGCTAATAAATCAGACCTAGCTTTGAGGATCCATCATTTAAAAAGTGGGTCACAGTTTTGATGCTGTAGTTTCTCATTTTTGCTCACAGTTTGTCGTGTTGTCTGTGATGTGAAGGTCAGTGCTGGATGCATTCCTTCTTGCTTTACCTGTGGCTGATTATGTGGAGTTTGTTAAGCTGCTTCTCACTTTGCCATTCAAAACACACAGTTTGGACATGCCAAGGAAACATACTCCAACACATCCAACTGGCCTGAATAATTCAAACAGAGGGAAGATGAGGAAAGGAGAAGATGAAGAGAGAGAAGTCGTAGAAACAGTTTCCAGAGGAAAAGAGTTAAGAGTAAACAGTAAGCTGACCCCGTTCAGTCCCTCTGACTCTTGGTCATTTTATTTAAAAACTTCAATTCTTGGTTTCATTTCCTTAAGCTGTCTTTCACCCAATCCTCTACAGGTCTCATTTCCTTCCCCCAGTAAGTGTGCCTACACCTTCCTGTCCTCTCCTTTCACCACTATTTTACCCACTGCCCCCCCCCCCTCGTCTTTCTCTCTGTTTATCTAAGCACTTTCACGGTCACTGCTTTGGAATCCCAGGAGCCTAAAATGCCTCCTTCCCTCTCCCACCCTCGCAGCCGATCCATGCTTCTCTCTGGCTCTCCATCTTTCTCCGTCACATCGGTTGAGATTCATATCGCTCTGTGTGTCGGGGGTATGGAAGGTCCACTTTATTCCCCCTCAAGGCATCCAGCTTTGTCCTGTTCTAGTCACGCACAGCCACTCACCCGCCTCACCCCGCCCTCGTGAACATACAGCAGAGGTTCAATCAAAAGAGCCATGAAATGATATTAAAGGAATATTCTTGTGGCTGTGTGAATTTGGCGAGAGCTAGACTATTGATTCTGTGCCATTTAAAATCTCCATATAGTTTATTCAGCACCAATACATTAGCCTAATTTTGGGAATTAAAATTCATTCTTTTGACACTTGTGCTGATAAAACTGGATGGCATGGTCGACCTTGAGGCCCCTGACTTTCTTAGAAAGGCCAGTTCAGGCCAGGAGTTCCACAACACGGATGAAAGGTTCAGACACAATAAGAGGGAAGAGGAGGGGGGGCTTGGATTTAGGAGTAGAAAGGAAGGAAGTGGTGAGGGTCATGAAGAGAGGTGCAGACAGGATTAACTGATTAATTTGGGATTAAAGATGACTGGTCGGCGCTTTAAGTAATGAACCACGATGACCCAAAATTTACAAGATTAACACACAGGAGGTAAGGTATGTGTAACTGTGAGCGAGTCTTTTTTCCTAACAGGAACAAGAAGTCTACCATAAATCAGAAGCAAAACGAGCAAATGCCACAAATATCAATTAAATGAAGCTAAAGCAACAAAAGCAGAACCACCAGGACACCTTCTGAAAGGTAACAAAAGAAAAAAAAATGTGTGTAAGGAACTTAATGACTTTCATGACGAGGCATTTGTCACTGAGTGTATTTTAGGAGAACATACATATTAATCCACAAACAAGGAGCGTCTGCTACAGTGTTTTGAGAGGTGTACTGTGTACAAGAACTCCATTTGCAGCTGAATAGGGGAGCAATGAGATTCATGAGTTCTCCTGCTACAAGGCCACAGCTATGGAGATTTGGGACAGGGCTATTTCTCCTCTTCCTTTCAGCAGAAAATACAACTACTCCAGATGCTTTCAGACTGTAAAATTACAGCCAGCTGATGACCTGTGATGAATTTGAATAAATATACTTTGAACAGAGAAAAAGCATAATCGATCACAAAAACAACCATTTATATTAGAATGGTGAAAATATGACTTTAAAGAATATTTGAATTGGCAGCGAAAGAATGATTTAATCCCCCATCCTTATGTAAAGCAGCTTTATATGCTTGTAAAGATTGCCCAATGTTTCACTTCATGCAAATGACAGAGATGGTAAAAAATAATACAGTGCATGTAAGCTGTAGACAGTAGGGGGTTTAGTGATATCAGTCATAACTGCACAGCTGATCAAAGAACTAATTTTGAGGGAGAAAAAAAAAAGTCTACATTCCTCAAGCTCATAAATAAAATATTTTATTAGAGAAAAATGTTGAGGAAAAAGATGAAAAAACAAGGAAGCAGAGAGAAAATAGCAGTGAGTGTACCAGGAGACAGGGATCAAACTGTGCTTTATTGCATCCAAAAGAAAAAAAAAAAAAAAAGAGATGTGGTACTGGTGATAGCTACAGAAATAACATCTAAATATACTTGCACACACTAGCAGACATCTTCCTCCTGTTCAGCTCAAAGAATCTGAGCGCTGGCATGTTTAAATGAGCGTATGATCCCACATTTTGCCCCTTTTTTAAAGAAAAAAAAAAATCAGGTAAGACACTGCTGCTACACAAACCAAGCAGCGTCACTTCTAAATGGATTGTGATTCCTCCTCAGGCTCTCCCCTGAGTTGGAGCAGCCACGTGCGCATGCAGCCGGGGTGATGGCACCATTGGCAGCGACGCGAGTGTCTCTCTACGACACCTGTGCACACGCCTGCGTCACGGCTTGTGGAAGGGGTGGAAGAAGGGTTCGCTCCTCATGCCTTCTTTTGACAGTGATAGTAATACCCGCTGACACCCTTTCTTCCCCTCTCTCCCTCCCTCCTCATCCCTCTATCCCCGAGGGTCTTCCTGAGCTGTTTTGGGAGTTGAAATCTGTTGACTCTTTCCCCACCAGCCTCTCCTTAACGCATTCTCCATCCCTCTCTCCCTCCACTGCAGGTCTAATGTTTTTACCATCTCTAGGGGATGTCGGGGGGGAAAAAAGAATGAGGCAGAGAGGAAGTGTGTATGTTCATTTGTGGTTTGTGTGGTAGATGTGTGCCAGCATAGGAAACGAAGGTAAAATGTGTGTGTTTCATGTTATTTGGGGCTGGAAAAAGTATGCTGTGCTGCTCCACTTCTGGGAGGCAATGACAAAATAATATTGGGTTTGTTTTCACTGGAACACCCCTCCCTTACAAAAAAAAAAAAAAAAAAAAAAAAAGAAAATTATTGAATCAGATTTAAAATGTGCAACTCAGCATTTAGTCAGAAAAAGCAAAGACAAGCATGTCCTCCTAATAAAACACATTTTCACACCCCTTCTGGCTGTCTTTTTTTTTCTGTTACTTTGTCATTCTGTTCTGTGCTTCACTTTCTATCAGGTTTATTAGTCCACAAAGTTTGTTTTGGTGTGAAGTAGCTTTCGTGCAACCTGCTGGATACACACCATCTCAGTCCAGACACACTGAGCTGCAGTGTGTTTCCCAACATGTGCTCCAAGACAAATAGATTTACAGCCGACAGAGGACATAATTAGTCAAATATAAATCAATAAATAAAAAGTGATGAGCTTTGCAGGGCAAAGAAAACAGCTTCCATGCACAAAGCAGTCAGCTTTCTATCGTTTAAGCATTTTTCTGTTCCCTTCAGGCAGTGCAACCCTGCAATAGAGTTCATTTTTACTTAAAAGATTATTTTTTATCCTTCTTTTTGCATTTTCATTGTAGAATGCCTGATCAAATTATTCTTATCACTAGCACATCAGGCACATTCTTTTTTTGTAATCTTTACAAATGACACTTGAAACCTCCACTTTGTCATTTTTAAGACGTGTAAAAAGGAGCAGCTAAGCCGGCAATACAGATTTATTGGGTCTTTACTTTAATCCAGTGACATGCTGCACCATTTAAAGTTAACACATCACCCTCGTAAGCATTTACTTTAGCATAGCGGCTTCAAAATCTGTGGTTTGTAAGCTACCATCCTGCTACAGGACAACTGCAGCACCATGAGCAGCTTAACAACAACAACAACAACAACAACAACAAAGGGGGTTTGCTTGGAAATGTTCCAAAAAGCACCAAAAGCTCTGCACCGAAATTTCGATCAACAAAGATGATTTATCCGTTGCACAAGTCATGAGTGTCATACATCTCGTCACATGATGATCGGACTTGGACGTGGAAAATGAATAGAAATCAAAGCAAACAAAAGCTGGGCCAGTTTGTAGTAAATGTGGAAAAGCTGTTTTTATAGCGAACAATTACACAGTGAAAATAAATCCTTTATGGAGCGATTGGCCTTAAGCCCCTTTCAGCGGAGGAGGTAAGATGGCAAACATGTCTCAGTGTCCTCCTGGCCGTGAGGACTTTGTCTTGTACAATAATCCAGGCACCTGCTACAGCCTATTGCTCTGCTCGGGTCAATACTAATTCAATTTCTGTCTCGGGGAATTCCCAGGTTGCTTCTTGGTAGGATTTCTGAGCTGAGGGGAAGAGCATTGCATGGGCTTATATGTACTTCAAAGGATGTTTCTGTCTGCACACGTGTGTGAGAATTTCTACAATCCACGCATTGGCTAAAACAACCGGTGTATTGTGTTGTTTTGGTCGGGCTTAGATTGACAGCGTTTCCCACATTCTGTGTTTACACATTCTTCCCCCACCAGCTTAATTGCTGTTTTGTACGTCAAAGAAATACACAATTCATCTGACACCAGTAACAATGACAGCTCATTGTGAGCAATGAATGAATGAATGCGCTCCCACTCAGGGCTCACCAACAGCCGCTAACCACCATAACCACCCTCTTCACACGCACACGGCACAGCAGCCATTTTGTGCCAAAGTCAGGCTGCACTGTGCCAACCGAGCTGCAGACATCACTGAACCTCATTTCATTCCACAGCTGTTCCACCTCACTTGGAGACATTCATACAATGTAACTTATTACAGCTTAATGCAGCCTAATATTGATGTATGTGTGTACACAGAGAAACAGGGCAGCATGAGCAGAGAAATTGGGAAAAGAGATGGGTCCATATGCAGTCTAGTGATAATGCGAGAAGACGGCGATAATATCTGGGTGTTAAATTGGTATCGATTGACTAAATATCCTGACCAGGAGGAGAGAGCGGCCGTCCTTTCATGCTTGTACACCATGTCTGCTCCGACGGCTCCAAGCTGCACTGTGACTATCTGATCCATTTTAATACAGACATCCTCACTGCTAGGCCTCTGCCCGAACCTCATTTTCAACACAGTGTGCCTGAGTCTTCCTGTGTGTGGGTATCTCAGCTTTCGCTTCAATTGCAAAGATTATTTTTGTTGTGCAACGATGAAGCTGGTTTCATTCTAAGGTATAATATATCACTAAACAGCAAAATGGGGGATTATGGGTTTCACACAGATGCATGCATGAAAAGTGGAGGAAGCAGTAACATTTAGCTACTGGTAACCTGTAAATTTTCTCTAAAGAAATGGTTGCACAATTTATTCATTTCTGTATGCTCCACCTTTTAAAGAAAGAGAAATAACAAACACCCTAGGGCAATAATTCGTCCTTTCCCTTGAACACTTCAGTCACACCTAAACTCAACTAACAAGTGGAAACAAAACAATGACCTATTTAGACGAGGGGCCGGCACAGCGGTTGGTAAAAGTTCCCACAGCCGCGCACCGCTGGCCGGAAAAGAGGATTTTTTCCAGTTGAAACCACTTTCACTGCTGGCTGAGAGGAAAGAAATTTGGAAAACCTCTTAAAAAAGAAAAAAAAAACAAAAAACAAATCACAAATGAATTAATACCTCCAGTGTTTTAATAAGGCTGGAACATTTCTGGGTTTTGTTTTTCAAGAACTAAAATTTATCACTCTCCATCTCTTGTCAAGGAAACAAAGACTTCCCCTTTACGCAAACCAGCAGGTCAGCTCCAAAAGCACGAACACACAACTCTGACAGAACTATTGTTCCAGTTAAATGAACTTCAGCCAACAACAATGGTACTAAATGTCAATTCTCAGGCTTACAAATGACTAAAATCACTGCCCTGCATTGTTTTCTGACAGAGATGGAGAAGCTTGAGAGCACACAAAGTTAACTCATTCACAGGTAATACGCTTAAAACCCTAAACAAACATGCAAAGCACACTTACAAAGACCGATAAGGTGCACTGCTGCTCTTGAAAATGCAGCTCTGAATCTACACAGATCGCTGCACAGCAGTCAGTGAGACAATAGAGACACAATGAAAAGACAGAGACACTGATACAGCTACATGACAAATGAAGACAGAAGGAGGGGGGGAGAGAAATTGCTTTGTTAGCAGGACAGGGAATAAAGTGGTAATTACCTCACTGTGGGTTTGTTGATTATAGTTCAGCCAGGTTCTCAATGTTAATCATTTACCAGGGGAAGACAGAGATTAGTACAGACAGACACAGAGAGGAGAGATAGCAGACAATGTGAGGAATATATTCATTTGAATCACACACACACACACACACACACACACCGCACACACACACACACACACGCCACAGAGAAGGGATGGACTGCTGGATGAAGAAATAATGGGGAAAAAAAAGAGAAGAAACTGGCCGGGAAGTGCAATCATCTTCTCTGAAAGGACATAATTACAAACACTGTCTGCTTTCACTTTACTGTAAGGTGCTTGTGTGTCTGCTGCTTGCACGCTTACTGATCAGATCCGAGTGGGTTTGTGTGTGAATGTGTGAAGGTGTGGTATGCAGAATGTGATTTACTTTGGTCTTTAAACTAGATCCTTCGTGAGTGCACACAGAGGGAAATGATGCATAAACAGAGCAGAGATTACACGGGAGACTTATGAGGGCTGCTTTCAATAAAGATACAGAAAACCAATACAAATATTCATCTCCTCATGCGCCGTTTAAACATGCTTCACTGGCTGGGAGCTCACCCCCTGCATTCGTCTGAGGAGCTGCGAGATAGAGGCACAAAGAAAGAGGGAGTTCAGAGGGGTCTGGTCTGTTTCTTTTCTGTCTGCTTTAAGGTCTGTGTCAAACTCAGAGCAAGATGAAGTGAAGAAATTGGGAAGAAAACGTGGCTATATTATTCTTACTGAGATCGTAAAGATTAAAACACTTATTCCTCTTTTAAAGTAATTTGCTGCTCTATAGGAAAAGAAATCTGAAAAAAATCTGGAGAGGGGAAGGCAAAAGAATTTATTGGTTGAGTCTGACGCTCTGATTCTCCAGAGAAACTGTTGCAACAAGTTTGCCCCCTCCCTTGGCAGATTAGACAAGAACCAATAGCACAGGTGAGAGCCAAAAACAGTCAGAAGACAAGGAAAAGAAGTAGCCGAATTCAGGTTCAGGTCTAAGTGACATTTATTCTTGTTACTGGTGTGTGAGCAGCTCATACATCAGGGGAGAATCATCCTTAAAGCCATATCTTGCAGGAGTAATTCAGTTCATAAAGTTTTGGTGCTTTGAGCAAACTCTCTGACAGTTTCCTGAGTGGCTTTTATAAGGATGAATGCAGCACAAGACACAGACAAAGCTGCATCAGCAAATAGGCTGGTCAAAGTGTTTGGCTCAACAAGTTTAAACGCACACTGTGGCACACGAGAAGGGTCCGGATACAACAATAAAGGAGCTTGAGCTCAGGAGAGAGTTAACACTCAGCACACACAAACACATACACACATAAGTTCAAGAACCGTGGTTATATAATTTTACTGACCTTTAACTGCTCCAGGAAGTACAAAATCATTTCTCATCTAATACGGAACTATTGCTCCAAAGGAGATACAGCGGTAAAATTGAGAGCGATCGTAAACTCTGTTCATAAAAATCATAAAAGAGGGTGACCACTTGAGCCCCACAAAGAAAGAAACCAGGGTATCTGATTCCACAACATTCAGCGCTGACCCTGCAGTCGGTCTATCACTTCCATTTCAGGGCTCCATTTTTCAATCTAGAGGGTGCTAAATGTGTGCCTGTTAAAGTGTTTCACTGAGCCTTTGTTACAAGCATATTAGCCAGCCAAGAACAGAGCAACGAGGCTCTTCAGGCTCCACTTCACTGCCCCCGCTTCATTAAAACCATAAATCTACATGTCGTAGGAGAGGTGACGGCCAGAGACTGTCTTCTGTCATCCATACTGAAAAGAGCCTGTTTTCTAACAGCTACGGTTACACGACCTGAGCCTGCACTGTCACCTCTGTTGAGGCATAAATAGATGAGCTGTTTGCTCAGCATTAGAGGTGAAGTTTTAATTAGTGACACTTATAAAAATGGTTGAACTGAATAAAACATGCACAAGGCCAGATCCAGAAATCAGCAGTGTTAGCAAACAGTTTGCTATTTGCACATCCTGTAGATCTAAATGCAATTTAAGCATGCAGGTTGAGTTTTTGCCAGGATAATGAATCTATGTCCTCAACTACTTACTTTTAAGTCAATATTTGTCCTGTTGTCTTCTCCATCAACTCCTATGGGAAATAAGGTTATATAGGAGCAATAGTGCATGCTCCCTTCACCACTCTGCAGCTTTGTGCTGACCAAATAGCATACTGGCTTTATAGTGGGCCATTTCAATATCAACATCACATATAAAAAGCTGTGAAACGGAGTCAGAATAGTGAATTTTCTGGCTGGTCGACCACAGCAGTGAGCTGAAAGATGCTTAAATGCGCTGCAGAATGGCAATGTGGAGGAAAACTGCAGAGCTGGTTGATTATTTTCTTTAGGATTTGCCAGAAGTGAGGCTAGAGCGTGCAGTTGTTTAATGAAAACAAAAATATTCATTACAGATTCAAAGGAAGGAGTTGTGGTCAGGGCCCTGCAGAGCAGCGCTGAGCCAACAGGAGCATGGCTCTCTTGTCCCTGTGCTCCCCTCTCCTCCGCCTGGCTGCATTTACAGGCCTCAGAACAACCTGGCTGGCTTGCAGGCAGCTAATAGAAAATATGGTATGGGAAAATGACTGAAGCTCAACTAATCACACTGCCAATATCCATCACCGGGCAGGAGGGAGTCGTGAGAGATAAAGGGGCGAAAGGGGGTGCAGACAAAAAAATAAATAAAGGGTTTGTGGAGAGAGGAGAGGAGAGGAGAGGAGAGGAGAGGAGAGGAGAGGAGAGGAGAGGAGAGGAGAGGAGAGGAGAGGAGAGGAGAGGAGAGGAGAGGAGAGGAGAGGAGAGGAGAGGAGAGGAGAGGAGAGGAGTCCAGGGGATTCTGGACATCACTGCTCCACTGATAGCTTTGTGATTGGGTGATGTTGTGATGAGAGTGATTCTCTGCCACAGTGGGTTATCCTCCATCGTGATGCTGATGGCATTGTGATTGTGTGGTGTTGCAGCAGACTGTGTGGCCTTGCCACAGGCTGTGACCGTTCATCCTTGAATCTCTGGGGAACAAGAAGGTGCTTCCTAATCCTCACAGTGTTCCTCCCAAACCACATTTCTCTTGGCTTCCTATTACTGTTCTGGGTTTTACTCGCTTGGACACGCTGGACATAACCATGGCTGACTCAAGCAGAGGAGGAGCCCTGCAGAGCTGACAAATGAGCCTTTGGGGAAATTAATGCTCCCAGGAGTCATATTTTCTTCTCAATAAATGTAAAATACATCACAAAATTGACTCAGAGCTCACTAGCTATTAAGTAAAAAGATAATATGTAAGTGTTCTGGGGAATCAGATCTTATGGTTTCTCAATAAGCATGCAAAACAATGGCGGATGTGTTTTAGGCTTCACCTGCCCCTGCAGGTTTCCCACCTCAACCCTTTCATTAGCCAGACTGGAACACCTGGATCAGCAGGTGAGCCTCACTCTGCCTGGCTAATGGCCCTAATCAACCCATTACACACACTAACAAACATACACACCTTCCCATTACTCAACTACATATATTCACTTATGCACAGAAGTACTTAAGACTTTAATATACACCTGTGCCATGAGAACGCCATCTAGGGTATTAATCACAACAAACACTTAAGAAACCCTCAGTTCTGACTTTCTTTAAGTAGTATAATCACTAACTGCAGTACAAAGGGTAGTAGAAAGGTGAAAGGCAGGAGTGTGGTCATTATGCTGAAGATAACTGGCTGCAGAAAGAGGGTGTGATCAAGAAACTGTAACAAAACGAACCTAGGGTCCCACTCCGGCTTCTTTATTTAAGGTAAATACCAGTCTGATAGCTTTTGGGTTTGAGCAGGCTTTAAGTAATCATACCTGCTCTGCACCCCTCTTTAATTAAGCACACAAGGACGTGATCCACCGCATAGCTGAGATTCTTTAAACAAACTAAAGCCTGACTCATTCAGAAGGAGTTCAAGCTGTTGTGCAATAACAGAGCAAGTCCAGACCGGCTCCGCTTGTTCTTCGCAAAGGCCGCAAATCTGAACCAGTTTTGACCCTAAACACGGTGAGTCTCTGCGGGGAGAGGGACAATCAGCAGCCCCCTCATTTTGTCCCGAGGAGAAGCATCATTACGCGCGCAGTTTTCTCACCTTGTGTTTGTAGAGTTCCAAAAAACGACATGCCTTTTGGCTACAGCAGCTGGGATGATGTTGAGAAGCAAAATCGTGGTTTTCCAAACAGCCGCAGCTCCCGGTGTCCACATCCTTCCTTTGCTGGCAACCTCGGACAGATTCTGCACCCGACTGGGGGTGAATCAGGTGGAGACCCGCTCGGTGAACAACTTTTCCCTGCAGCTTCACCAACTCATGAACGAACTCGCGCTTCTACGTCATCTGCTGCAGCAGTTTGGCATGATGCATCAAGTTAAACTGATTGAAGTTGGTCCAGAAGAAAGATTTAACAGTAAGAAGGTGGAAGGTGCGCATCACGGAAAGCTCCTGAGAGTTTGTCCACAGCCCGCATAGTGATTTAGGCTGAGATCCCTTCACTGCAAAATGTAGGACTTAAAAAGGAGAGAAAATACCTGAGTTCAAAGGTTCAATTAACTACTGTAATAATCGAATAGATTAGCAACTGAAACTGCCAGCTGGTTTGGCAGCAACAGGCTGCGCTGCGGAGTGTTGGAAGGGCGGATGCCCGGAGCTGAGGGCGGTGCCGGGGAAACTTCTAACCAATCAATCGGGAAGGGTGTGGTTATGTGGGACACCGAAGTGTATAGTTAAATCCTAGTGAGGTGCGCCGACTGGTGTGGGGACGCCGTCTGCTCCAAATGTTTAAGAAGAAATAACACATCTGGCTTTACCCTTCACCTGAAAAAAGTATGGACGGACTGTGGAGGAAAGGATCCCCTGGGCACAAACAAGTAAGAGCCCCCCCCCTCTCATCTGACAGTGAACAAAAACACTCAGACTGAAAAGAAGCACAACAAACCAGAAAGCTTTACGTTTCCAGTTGTGTATCTTGCAGACGTTTTTTGTCATTTGGTATCTGGGAGCCTCCCCTGTTTTCCTTAGTTCTTGTTGCCATTTTGGAGCTATTTGTATAACTTGGTGTTTCTTTACTTGTACCTTAATATTTGTTTATTTATTTATTTATTGTTCATGTGTCTCTAGGGTCTTTCTGCAATTCCCCCCAAAATTTGCATTATATTTTTAATTTCTTTCTGGTCATTTGAATTTAAATTAGATTATTTTGTGTCACAGTTCTGAACTTTAGCTTATTTATTTGCTATGTTTCATTTAATTTTCACCAGCTTTCTAGCTGGTATTAGTAATTTTATGTGTCTTGAGATTTATTTATTGTAGTACAAGGGGTCACTACTTTGTGCTTTCATTTTCTACCTCTTCTAGACAGTTACGCAGCATATCTAAGAATTTTAAATATGCATGTTTGATTTACAAGGTGCTGCATGGGCTGGCTCCACCTCCCTTATCTGACTTTTTTTTTTAGATTAATATCTGACAGTGGACTCTGGACCAGGGCTTCTTCTAGGGGAGACTGTGAAATTCCCCACAGAAGAACTGCTTTTGGTCAGAACACACTTTCTGTAAAGGGTGGTAAATTCACTCTACCATCTGCAATAAGAGAATTTTCCACAGTTTTAGTTCCACGACTTGTCGTATCCAAAAATGACATCATAGTGGCTTTAACAAATCCTGAGAAAAGTCATACAAGATATAAATCTTATATGTGGAGACACTGGTACATGAACTTGTTTTTTTTTAATGCAGTGTAGCACGGTGTGCTGCATAGTTTTTAGTGTTTTTATGTATTGTATGTTTATGTATTATTAACTGTTTGTGTGTTTTTTGTTTTGTATTTTGATATGGACCTCCCTTTTGTGTCCGGAATAAAGCATTATATATATATATATTAAGAAACAACTTTTGTGCTGGCTAAAAAGAAACCAGTCTTGTGGTCACTTGGGTAGACATATGTGTGCATGTTTATATGCATATGTGTGTGTATATCTATCTATCTATCTATCTATCTATCTATCTATCTATCTATCTATCTATCTATCTATCTATCTATCTATCTATCTATCTATCTATCTATCTATCTATCTATCTATCTATCTATCTATCTATCTATCTATCTATCTATCTATCTATCTATCTATCTATCTATCTATCTATCTATCTATCTATCTATCTATCTATATGTGTGTTGTATATATATATATATATATATATATATATATATATATATATATGTGTGTGTGTGTGTGTGTATATATATGCATGTATGTATGTGTATATATGTATAATATATATATAATATATATATGTATAGGTCTATGTGTATGTGTGTGTTTGCATATGTATGTACTAGGGATTTAACGATTACCGGTAAAATGGTTAATCGTGATAAAATTGCGAACGATTAGTAATACAGTTTCAAATTCTAATTATCGATAAAACCGTGACTGATTACTGCATTTTGAAAAACTCCCAATGATGCTGCTCAGTGGCTGGAAGCAGCTGTAGTTCCAGTTTACAATGCTTAATTTATGAAAACATGGCGGAAGGCAACAAAGGCACCCACGTGGACAGTCCTCTTGAGATTTTTCTGCCTTTAAAAAGGGCAAAGTAGACATTTAGACCCATTTTGGATATTTTTAAAGATGCTGGTAGGTATTTCTATAATACCGTGATGAAAATGATAACCGTGATCATTTTGGTCACAATAACCGTGATATGAAATTTTCATATCGTTACATCCCTAGTATGTACATGTACTATCCAAAAAAATCTGAATATCCGGAAAAAGTTCATGTATTTCTGCAATTCAACTTAAAAGGTGCAATTTACATATTATATAAATAAATAATATATAAATCAATATATTTCAAGCTTTTATTTGTGTGGATGTTGCTGATTAGGACTTGCAGCTTAAGGGCGCATTCACTGAGCTTTTTTGATTCGAATCAGAGTCTGTTTGCTTGGAAAGTCCGCTTCGTTAGGGGAGTTGTGAATGCGCAAACGGACTCTGATCTGGAACAAACAACTGGACTCGGTCTGCCTGCCAACGCAGGTCTCGGTCTGATTCAAGTGAACCAACGACAGGAAGTGGACTACAAATTGTCAAATGTTGGGCAATGTGGGTAAATGCTACGACAAAAAACACACGTGTGGGACTGCAGTACTTTTAAAGATGGCTCGTGGTCAGACGTGGAGTTACGAGGAAGTAAAAACTTTAATCGATATTTGATCTGAAGCATATCCAGCTCCTTGTACAAAAATAATGTTGCTTTGTGGAGAGAACAGATGTTGTGAGAACCTTCTTGTTCGTGGGTCTTGTCCTCGCCTGCGGTGAATCAGAAAGCAGCCCCTCCTGAGATTCTCATTCTTGTCCCGTTGGGCTCTTTTGGCAATACGTGAAGCGATCTCGGCCCGGAAGACCACCCCCGCCCCCAACCGAACCGAGTCCCCAAATGGACCGAGACTCGCAGACTATGCTTTCTGAATGCGCCCTAAGAAAACCTCAAATTCAAAACCCCCCAAAATTTGAATATTGCATGAAATCAATTTCATATAAAAAGATTTGAAAAGCAAAAAAGTCTGGCCTCCTAAAATAAAATCTTTCATCTGTACTTAATACGTGGTTTGGGTCCTTTTGCATGAATGACTGCCTTAACCCGGTGTGGCATGGATGCTACCAGCTTGTGGCATATCTCAGCTGTTATGGAATACGAACACGCTTCCATCACAGCCTTGAGCTCTTCTTTTTTTTTTTTTTTTTAAAGGATTTTTTTGGGCTCTAGTGGCCTTTATATGACAGTGTATAGCGACAGGAAGGGGGCAGAGAGAGTGGGGAGAGACATGCAGCAAAGGGACCTGGACCGGGAATCGAACTGGGGCCAACTGCGCAGAGGAATTGTAGCCTCTGTTCATGGGGTGGCTGCTCAACATACTGAGCTAAACACCACTCCTTGAGCTCTTCTTTATTGATTGGTCTCTTCCTGTTAAGCTTTCTCTTGACAATACCCCACAGATTTTCGATGGGGTCCAGGTCAGGTAAGTTTGCGGGCCAATCAAGCATGGTGATCCCATGGTTGTTGAACCAAGATTTTGTACTTCTGGCAGTGTGTGCAGGTGCCAAGTCTTGCTAGAAGATGGAGTCTGCATCCTCATACAGCTGGTCCACTGAAGCAAGCATGAAGTGCTCCAAAATGTCCTGGTAGATGGCTGCATTTATGCTGGACTTAATGAAGCACAGAGGACCAACACCAGCAGCTGACATGGATCCCCAGGTCATCACAGACTGGGAAACATAACACTGACCATCTTCTCCGGGCTGCGATCAGCCCTCTGGCTTGTACACAGTTTTCTTCCACACTTCTTCCTTCCACTTGACTGTCCATTAATGTGCTTTAAGACAGCACTCTGAGAACACCCTCCTTCTTTTGCTATCACTTTTTGTGTCTTTCCCACCTTGTGCAGGGAGTCGATGATGGTTTTCTGCACAACTGTCAGATCAGCAGTCTTCCCCATGATTGTGAATTCTTCTAAACCAAGACAGGGACTTTTTTAAAGACTCAGGGCACTTATGGAGGTGTTTTGGATTACTTACCTGATTAGAATATGACACTCTGAGCCTACAATACTGGCACTTTTCACAGTATTCTAATTTTTTGAGTTTTTGAATTTGAGGTTTTCTTAAGCTGCAAGTCCTAATCAGCAACATCCAAACAAACAAAAGCTAGAAATATATTGATTTACATATTATTTATCTATACAATATGTAAATTGCACCTTTTAAGTTGAATTACAGAAATACAAGAACTTTTTCCAGATACCTGTATACCTGTATATTATTTTTCTTTGTCCTTTTTTTATATTTAATATTTTAGTCTTTTAGACTGTATACGTATTTTGTCATCTCACTGTGTTACTGTTTTATTGTGTAATTGTTTTATTGCATTGTGCATCTTTTACCTGCCTAGGGACTATGGATCTAAAATAGCTTCTTAGCTACAATCCGACATGTTTACATTTCTTATCGTAGATGTTCATCAATATGTGCTGTCCCTATCAAATAAATAAAATGAAATGAAATCTGTATCCCAAAAAGCAGCAGCTTCTGATGACAGCAGTGAGGCACATGTGAGCAACTACTTCATAAAGTTTGACAACAACAACCATTATGTTATTCTCTGCTGAACCTCCTCAGCTTCTCATCTAAAGTGTAACACCAAGTAGGGCATGGTAGAACAATGTAAACAAGTAGCCAACTCATAATAAGTAACTAGTCCAATAGATCAGTCAAAATAATTGATCTACAGTACTCTAGAAGAGACTCACACCTCCCTGAAAGTTGTCTGCAGAAGCCACTTTTAATTCAGCTCCACTTAGATGCATGAGGTTGTTGTGGTGTGTGTGTTTGTTTTGATACGTATTAATTTTCTAGTTGTTGTCAGCCGCCCCAGGGGAGGGTGTAGCAACAGTAATCACTACGCCTCTGTGAGCGAAAGCCACTGGTGGTCCTCTCTAATTATCTGATTCTATAATGTGTGAGTGTGTGTCTGTGAGATCGCTAACCCTGCTATTCCACCAATGCTATCACTCATCCAGGCGAGGTTACATTGATAGCTTTGTGTTATTAGATGCTGCAACTGCATGTTTGGCTATTTCCTCTCTGCAGGACCTCCTCCTTGTCTTGCTTTCTTTATCTTTTATTGTGTGTGTGTGTGGCTGATAGTGTACGCGTGTGTGGCACTAGGACTCATTAGCTCACTTCCTGGAGGTCCTGATCATTAATTTCCCATGATGCCTCAGTGCTCCTTTGTGGCTAATTTGTCCCTGGTGAGCTGGAGCCTCCTCAGCAAACGTGGAGCGGGCCACAGAGGAGTACCTCTCTCTACAGGGGTCCCTCTCTCAATCATTTTGATTGATCTACAGGACAAGAGACCTCCGTACAAATTTTGTAAGACTGCCAGAGGTTAATAATTCTTTGGGAAAATTCATTTTATTCTCCCTGTCTTCCTCAGAGAAACCTTTCTAACCCACAATTCAGGATTGTCTTGAGAATATAGCAGTTAAAGTATTCACCAGCCCTGCAGCAAACTCCTCAGCTGCACGCTATAAATTGACCAGATTTCCCCCTTGACTCAGATTAGATTGGAGAAAAAGTGGGCTCATTTACCTCATGGGAGTGCCGATTGAAATCTCAAGTTATGATGCATGAAATTAAAAGCCATGTTGATTGCAAAGCTGATAAATTCTACACGTACTAATTGATATTGTTTTAACATCTCAGACAGGAAAAAGCAACCTGACTTCACACCCGCATCTTTTCCCTCAAACCTTTTTCCCTTTCTCTCCTCTTTCATATTTGTTTCATCTCCTGCCTGTCTATTCATCACCATCAGCAGTGTTTTCAAAATGTTTTCTTTCAGTCTCTATCCATCATCCATCCTAATTTTCACTCTTATTGATCTTCTCATTTATGGTCAAATGTGTTTGTTTTTTTCCTCCTTTCCTTTGGCACATAGTATTTTGGTAAATAGTCTCTGGTGTCCCACAGAGTTTTTCATCAGCATAAACCCACATGCAGAATTACTGTACACATAATTCCTATAATTACAGTGCTAGGTGAATTTGTCAACCCTGAAAAGTTTTCTATATTTTTGCTTAAACATAATTAGTGGCTAATGGAAGTGTAATTAAATAAATGTGAACAAAAACATGGAAAAAGATCCAGTAATGTATACTTGTGACTAAATATCTGAGTCTTTGCCTGTGCAAGCTTTTTGTGCAACAATATCACTCATTCTTCTCTCGTGGTTATTGGTGGGTTTCCTCACATCAGCTGCTCACCTCAGGCTCTTCTACAAAATCAACTTTATTCTTCTTTAACCATTATTTCATTGAACAAGTGTATTTGATGTTGTTTTGCTTCATGACTTGTTTTTTTTCTTTTATAGATAACTTCTCTGTAGAACTTGTTACAAGAACTCAGGCTCTAGTGCTCCATGAATTATATTATGACCAAGCATGATATTACCGTCTCGTTTGCCTTCCTGAAAGTCACTTTCAGACTTCTGGGAAAATAAAGAGTTAACTAACTTCAGCGTACTGCTGCAATTTCACAAGCCCCTGAAGCTCTTGCAAAAATTTTAACCTTCCACCTAAAAAGCATAATTTCAGTAAGTTTTACAACAACCTTGCGATCCATGGAGACATTTGGGAACATTTTGAAATACACTGAGTCTTCTTACTAGCTAAATGTCATGTGTGATGTTGCAGAGCTAGGCTTCTTAAAATGCTCATAGGTAGGTAGGAGATGGGGAATGGAGCTGTTGCACCACAGACTGTTGTGCAAGGAAATCAAAATTAGGGCTAACGCAATTTTTACTTGAGAAAGGAGTTCATGACAGATACAGCCAGAGCACTGCCAGAGACTCCAAAGAGGAGGGAAAAGTTCAAGGCAACCAAATATTAAGTATTTCTTATCCATATCCAAAAAAATTGATTTAACAATAAAATATTCAGCATTCAACACCCAGAGATTTAATCCTTTATTTGTCAGCAGTAGTAAATAAACTTTTTGTCAAAAAACTTGACTGGTACATTAAAGAATACAACATAAATACTTGCCCAAGTTAGTTATGCCCCATAAGGATGCACAAAGACAGAGACTGAAACCACAAAATTATAAAAACTGTAAAAACATTGGTGGAGAATAGTTCATGTAAGACAGTGTGTCTCATACTGAAGTTAGAGGCTGATTTTTACATGTTCCCGAGAAATTTAAGATAAATTTAATTTGGCTTAAGATGCTGAAAAACACATCAGCCTTATGTTCAAGTTAACAATATTTTCTGTTATTTCTTTAGGCAAGATTTACTATTACACTTTTGGTATGTGCATTATTATCATCAGGTCTGTTTGTGTTTGGGATTTGAATATAAGAAGAAAATCAGCTGTTTGTTCTTTTTTGTCTTTTTCTTAAACATGCACAGGCAAATTTTAGGCTGTGCTGACATCTAGCAAGTTCAGTGTGAAAGCAAACCAAAGGAAGGTGTGTAATTTGTTGCAGTTCTCCGCCCAGTTGAACAGAGTCCTCGAGATTATCCGTGACTGCGCCCTAAACTACAGCATAGGTCTGCATCACTGAGACGACAGCTGTTCGATATTTACCGCAAAGTGCTTCAGACATGTCATCTTATGCAATCCTAGCACTTTGTTACAGAGGCTATATCTAACCAGGGATTTCCAGTTCCACAATCCTGCAGGTTTTAGGTCTTTCCTGCTTTAACACACCCAGCTAAAATAAGTAATCATTTAAAGGCTTGTACAACACCTGACTGGCTGAATAGAAGGAAAAAAGTGCAAAGTTGAAGTGCATTGTCACAGAGACTGTTCACATTCACACACCTTCTATTGACATATCCCAGCTGAACGAAAGTAATTGAGTGTCACTTTGAAAGTTGCTACTGGATGGAATCGTGGGTCAAAAACCTTTTTTCATCGAGGAGGCTCCAGTGTTTCCTACGCTAAAGAAAATTATACGTAAAGGAAGTACCAAAGCTCCTTTCCTAATTTCATATTTGTGGGCAGTACCCCTTTAAAATGCTTCATTTGAACTTTTTTCTCTATTTTTATTACAGTATATCTTCCTCTCACATCACTCCCTTTCCTTTGTCTTTTTATTTTATACAGTTGTGACAGTCAGAAATCCTGTTACCTTCACATATAGACTGACACCAAACACTTTGACAAAGCAACGACTATACACTGTTACTACATACACACTCAGCATAAGCACACACACTCAGCATGAGCACACTTTTCTTCGTCTCTCACCTGATATCACTTAATCTTACACACACATGCACAGTGGCCCCATTCTCTATAGAATTTCTATTTTTGGTCTCTTGCTGTTTTGATCAGCCATTTGCCTCCATGTTTCACCCTCATCATTTATCCCTCATCATCAAGGTCTGCTTCCTCCCATAAGATAGATGGTATTTGCTTGCCACTCTTTTCTCTCCTCATTTTACTTCGCTCCACATCTTACATCCCTGCATGTGCCTCCGTGGTCACTGCGACAAGACTTTTACCTCCATTTAATATGTCAAGTGCTTAATTTTTTATTTGGCTTAGTGATCAAGCATATTTTTGTTCTTTTTTTTTCATGAACAAATGAACAATAACTCACTCCCACACACATTTACAAATGAAGCCCCTTTCTCAACTTTCTCTTTTTCTTTATCTTTGCCATTTTGTTCTGTCTCCTGCTTTTTTTTCTGTCTACCACACGCCCACGCCACTTATTTGCAACACTGCCAATTTTGTGGGGTCGCCACTTTGCTTCTGTGTGCGTGTTTTAAAAATTTTTTTTTTACCTTTTTCCTTTTGTAAAAGTACATTTCGTGCAGCTCTTTTCTTTTGTGTACCTCTGCTCTTTTCTTCCTTCTCTGTCGCTGCGTCTCACTTCCGTAATTACAGCTCTGGACTCAAGCAGGGATGGTAAATGCTTTTCTATTCCCTGCTCTCCATCACTCTCTCAATCTCCATCATTCTCTTTTTCTCACCAAGCAAATTGCATCTTGGTTACTATAGAGACGAGTTTATTGAATGCTTTTTACCACACTTTCTTACTTCCCCTCAAGCTTTTTCTCCCTCTGTTTTTCTCTGTTTACTCTTTTCTTCCACTCTCCTGTATTGATGGTCACTTCTTCTTTTTTGTTATCTTGAGAGCCTCTTCAACTTCTTTGGTGACTAATAGTTGCTATTTGTACAGTAAAGCTGAGAACTGGGTATGCAGGATAGATTTTCGATGCAGTATTTGCAGCCATTGTAGCTGCCAGTTCCACATGTATACGGGTAAAGAGGCAAGGTCTCGTATTATACTGATTCGAAATGTGCTATCCATTACTATTGACTTTGTAAGTGGCCCCCACTGAATACAACACTCTGAAAGGTGAGCAATCTAATTGTGTCTTTGCTGTTTCCTCATCACAGACACACTGACCAGTCGGCTTTTTTCAGGTTCCCATTCCAGAGATGCCGAATCTGTTCTGCTCAGGCACAAATGTCACTTCTCTTTTAAAAGTCAATACATCAGTGAAATAGATCAAATTAGTTTGAGACTTCAATAAAAATTCAAAGTTTATATTTTATTTAAAAAAGGTGTCACTAAATGTGCACTTGCACATGGTGCTGTGCATGAATAAAAGAAAAAACAGATTTTAAAAAAAATATGTTTTGTCCCTTACTATAGTGTTTTAATCCTTTAGCTGCCTCCTCCACCATTTGGTCAAGCAAATCTTTCAGTCTACAATGAATCTCATCAAGTTTTTGTGGAAATAAACCTGAACCATTTCTGTCACTTGGTTCGAGTATGTCACACTATAGTATTTGTTATTCTCACTATTATTATGTCATTAACTGTTATCTCAACCACACAGAGACTTTTTTCCATTTTTTTTTTTTCTTGGTGTGGACATTTAAGGGTCATGTGTGCAACCTTGTGTCTGTTGTATTTGCTGCTGCCATCTTGGTCAGGACTCTCTTGAAATAGATGTTTTTAATCTTACTGGAATCACAACCTTTTCTACAGGAGATAATTGTACCTAGTCTAAATAAATCCAAAGACATTGCCACTCAAAGTAACTTTAATACAAAGTCAATATGGAAGTTTTTAAATCAGGAATGTATTGAAGCAATTTAACAATCTGGAAAAACTTAATGCTGGGATGTCTGGCTCCAGTCCTTGAGGGCCAAAACCCTGCAGTTTTTCAATGTGTCCCTCCTCCAACACAGTGACCCATTAATTTGAGTCAGGTGTATTGGAGCAGGGAACATTGAAAACCTGCAGGACACCACTGGCTTAAAGGAGAACTCAGTAACTTTTTTACCTCAATAAATGCTTTTCGGAATCCCTGTGGGGCTAAACAAAGTGTTTACGGAGCGATTAGATGTTTCCTCCCCTCCCGCCGGGGTCTCTGGCCTGCGAGCAGCACTTGCAGCCTGAGCCGACCCGACACAGAACATGCGACAACAGAAACCGCTGTACGGTACTCAGATCCCCTATCTACCGAGCTGCTTCCAGCTCTGATTTTAACCAGACTACCGGCGCTAATTCGAAGAAAACATTTCTTTAGCTTCACACCACCTAAACACCGGCTCCTGGCTCTCATAACCAACTCTTTGCTGGACCAGAGTGATTCACGTAGCTTGCGCTGCCTGGGCGCCGGGTAAAGCATCACTGCTTCAGGCTCAATAATCACTTGTCATGTCCGCAAAAAGTAAATAAAAGTTTGTATTCTTACCTGCTACCCGCCAACACCAGAGAAAAATATAATCCACGGCATATTTACCCATAAATCGTGGGTAAAACGTCCCATTGCAGGAGAGACAGGACTCTGCCTTGAGCAGAGGGAGACGAGGTGCTGCTACCAACGCAGCAAAGTAGCTTCAACAAGCTAGTAAACGCTTAGAAATATATCCAGGGATCAAAATAGGAGAAAGACAGGTAGAGAAGCCGTCTGTGTGCTGTGGGGGTGTAGGGGGGTACGAACTTTACGACAGTGAAAGGACGCCACTAGGGGGAGCCCCAAGCTGAAGTTACTGAGTTTTGCTTTAATGTAACCTTGACACAAAGTCTTAATGGGTTATTTTTCAGTCACAGTGTTACACAAAAAAAAATGCGAGAAACACACAGTATGATTAAGAGCAGCTACAGTACAATGAAAATTACTTTGCATTAATGATGACTGCTTTCACCAAAAGATGTAAAAGTATGGAACTTAGGACCATATGAAGAGCACAGAGGCTGTTTTGAGTCTAGTTGAGCGTGTACATGCAGGAGTGACTGACTTTTATCTGCGTTACCTGAGCGTGTAAGTGTAGTTTTGAGAGCTTCAGTTTTGTACAATTTCAGCTGGACTAACATGTTAATAATTTTTCTTTATTAACCCCAATTAGGAAATTCATTCTCTGCATTTAAACCATCTCAAGTTTAACTTGAGAGCAATGGTCAACCAATTACAGTGCCTGGGGAGCAATTGGTGGGGTTTAAGGACCTTGCTCAAGGGCCCATAGTGGTTCACCTGAGTGCTGTGATAGAGACTCAAAGCCAGGTCTGCCGCGCCATAGCCTGTGATATTATCGCTAGGCACTCCCAGCACATGCAAACATACATTTTAAAAGTACAGTTTCAGCCAACCAAAAGTTTTCTTTCCTGGTGGCATGTAAACATGTCCCCTACTGATTAAATATACAGCCTACATGGATGAACAACTACATGTATAGTACTCGTGATGCAAAGGGTGCACAGCACTGTGTATAACCGTTGAATAAATGTTGTATGTGACAAGTTAATTTAACTTTTCATCCAGAGTTGTTCATGGACAGTAAAATACCAAGTTAAGTGAAAAGCTCAAAGTTAAGGTGACCTTATTTCCAAAAGATATGAAGATGAAATTTTATTAATATTTCATGTAAGATCTTTTTTTTTTCTGTTATGTTTCAAGATAAAGAACATGGCGCTCAAGTCAGGGTATCTTTGCCAGGTATCATGGTTTCTAAATGCTAGTTCTACTGCCAGTATCTGCAAATGAGAGAGCAGAAAACCTCGTTGCATGGGTTGCTCTTTGGTGGTCTGTCCACAGATTAGTGATGTTTGGGTTGAGGGACTGTACATGTAAGGGTCAGAACCTTCACATTAAGCTCCATGAGGTAGCCCAAAGGGTTTTTTTTTTGTCATTTTTGTGTTGTAGAAACCATTGGCTATAGTCATTTTTTGAAACAGATGATGTGACATTTAGATGAAATATTCTTAACTGGCTCAAACACAAGTCCAAAACATTAACTTTTATTTATACTTAACAGAATGAAAGGATCTTTCCCGATAGAAATCTGTACATCTTTTAAATTTAATTTTCGTCATCGTTGTCATCCTCAAATTAATCGATGAAGCCCTTTTCATATGGAAAGCAACACAAAGTGCTTCACATAATATAAGAAGAAAAGAAGTTAAGACCAGTTAATCCCATTCTTGACTAACTTTTTAACATAACAGGAGTCATTATTATATATTATTATTGCACCTTTGTCAGTACAGTTTACAGTCTACACCGAGATTCTACCACATGTATGTTTCCATAACTTTAGGTTTGACTTTGCACTGAGCAAAGGACAGATGTTACCATTAACATGATGATGGATGGCAGTGAGACGTCAAAATATAAAGACTCACAAATGAAAGTGGTTAAATGGAAGTCAGACTTCATCATTTAGTCATTCACAATTATATTGTATATAGGCTATACATAATATTCTAAATGATCGTCAGTATAGTTGATTGTATGGTTTATTACTTGTTATGATATGTCTCCATGACAAAGGAAAAATTGTTTACCACCAGGACCAACTGTCAAAACTCTCTCAAATCAAGATTATTAGCTAAATAACACATTAAATCCCAGCGGAGTTAAAGAGAAAGAGAAGAGGATGCAGGGCAGGGTTAAGGCAGAGAGAAAAACGGTGGAGATTTAAAGGAATAGTACACCCACAGAATGATATAACTTTATTTTCCACTTACCCTCATGGTGAGCAGGACTGTGGAGCACATTTTAATATCTGAAATGCAGCCGTCGATCAGGACGGCTTCTCGTTTTCCACCCAACTTTTATGTAATAGAGTTCGCTGGGGCCCAAGCCAAAAAGGTCCATAAAAGTCCACAAAAACTTGTCAATATTCCTCCATACTGCTAGTCCAATGTAATCCAAGTGTCCTGAGTGAGCAGTGTCCACAATTTACTTGAAACGACATCATTTAGTATATTTTTAGAGTCTAAACCAGGGATCCCCAATTCCGGTCCTCGAGGGCCGGTGTCCTGCAGGTATTAGGAGCTCCCTTGCTGCAACACACCTGACTCCAATCAGTGGGTAATTAGCATACTTGTGCAGAGCTTGATGTCAAGGGATCCCCAATTCCATTGGGGATCCCAGGTCTAAACATTAGTACATCTTACTTTCGTGAAGCACGCATATGTGCGTTCACGAAACAGTATCTCCTGCAAGCACGCTGATGCGTGTTCATGAAACTACGGAAGATGCGTAGTCTTTCTTGGTATTAAATCAATATCCAACCCCTTATGGACCCTCTTGTGTTTGTCCCGGTTCGTCTGCAGCTTGGTTGCTAGCTGTAAACAGCGAATTTCTTCTTCTACGCTTGTATTATTGGCAGAGTAGGCTCAGAACACTAAGGCTTCAGTAGTTTCGTGAATGCACATACTGTATGCGTGCTTCATGAAAGTAAGATGTACTAATGTTTAGGCTCTAGAAATATACTAAATGATGTCGTTTCGAGTAAATTCTGGACGCTACCCACTCAGGACACTTGGATTACATTGGACGAGCAGTATGGAGGAATATTGACAAGCTTTTGTGGACTTTCATGGACCTTTTTGGCTCAGGTCCCAGCGAACTCCATTATACGGAGGTTGGAGGAAAACGAGAAGCCTTCCTGATTGCCAGCTGTATTTGAAATATTAAAAAGTGCTCCAGAGTCTTGCTCACCACAAAGGTAAGTTGAAAATAAAGTTGCATCATTCTGTGAGTGTACTATTCCTTTCAAACATTTCTCCCAACTGGGTAACGTGAGATTGCTAGCTAAGAAGATGGACGAGCTTGAAGTGCTAACAAGGTCTCAGAAAGTACAGACAACGCAGTATTATGTGGTCACTGAGACATGACTGCATGAACACATCCCAGACTGTATTGTGTCTCTACACGGCTTCAAGACGGTCCGTATATAAATAACTCTGTGGGAAGCTAAAAGGAGGTGGAATTGCAGTGCTGGTCAATCAGCATTGGTTCCATCCAGGACACGTCACTGTCAAGGAGATCTGTACAAGAGACATCAAACTGTTAGCTGTGAGTTTCCGTCCACATTATTTACCCAGAGAGTTTGCCTGTGTTATTCTGGTAGTGGTTTATATAATAACAGGTACAGCACCAGAGACAGCCTGTGATGTCATCAGCTCTGTCGTGGCTAGACTACAAATACACCAACCAAACTCATCAATGGGGATTTCTGGAGACTTCAGCAACGTCTCCCTCTCTGCTACGTTACCAACTTTCAAGCAGTTTGTCAGCTGCTCCACCAAGGAAAATAAGATGTTGGACTTATTTTATGCAAATATTGAAAATACATACAGCTCCTCTGCCCTGCCGCCTTTGGAAAGATCAGACCATAATCTGGTTCTTCTCATCTCCACCTACAAACCCATCGTTCAGCAGTAACCAGTCATTAGGAGGACTATTAAAACCTGGTCTACTGAGGCTGAAGATGCTCTGAGAGGGTGCTTTGAGACCACAGACTGGAATGTCCTCTGTGAACCACATGGAGACAACATCAACACCATGACTGAGAGTCTGACAGATTATATAGACTTCTGTGTGGACAGCATTGTTCCAACAAGAACAATGAGGTGCTTCCCCAATAACAAACCCTGGATCACCAGTGACCTGAAAAAGCTGCTGAATATCAAAAAGAAAGCTTTCAGGGATGGAGACAGGGGAGATATTGAAGACCATACGAAAACAACTGAAAACACAAACTAAGAAGTGCAAGGAGGACTACAGGAAAAAGTTGGAGAGCCATCTACAGCAGAACAATGTGAGGGATGTGTGGTCTGGAATGAAGAAGATCACTGACTTTAAGTTAAAGGGAGATCAGACAGATGAAGGTCTGGACAGAGCTAACGAACTGAACATGTTCTTCAATAGGTTCAGTTCCCCCCCCTGCAGTCAACCCAACACACCACACACCCTCCATGAGCTCACAGCTGTCCTGTCCCACCTCCACTCTGTCACCCTGCAGCTCAGTCATGGACCTGAACACAGCCTCATCTCCCTCCACATCAGGACATCCTGAGAGCTCCTCTGTCTCCACCTCCAGCCTGTCTCCAGCAACCAGGTCAAGAAACAACTAGAGACGGTGTCAGTCCCAGAGTTTTCAAGACCTACTCAGAACAACTATGTCTGATTCTCCAGCACCTTTTTAACACCAGCCTGAGACAGAACAGAGTTCCGGTGCTGTGGAAAACATCCTGTCTTGTTCCAGTCCCTAAAAAACCACAACCAGCTGAACCAAATGACTACAGACCAGTTGCCCTGACATCTCACATCATGAAAGTCCTGGAAAGAATCTTAGTGGCTCATTTCAACAAGCAAGTCAACACCTTTCGGGACCCATTACAGTTCGCATATCTAATAGGCTTGGGGTTGAAGACGCCATCATCTTCCTGCTTCAGAGGCCCACTCTCATCTGACCAGTCAGGCATCACTTTGAAGGTCAAGTTCTTTGATTTTTCAAGTGCTTTTAATACTATTCAGCCTGCTTTGCTATGTGAGAAGCTCCAAAACTTCCAGGTGGATCCCTCCACGACGTCCTGGATTTACGACTACCGATCAAACAGACCACAGTTTGTGAGACTGAGAGGTTGTGTATCTGATATGGTGGTCAGCAGCACTGGAACACCACAAGGAACTGTACTCTCACCATTCCTCTTCGCACTGTACACCTCAGACTTCCAGTACAACTCTGAGTCCTGTCATCTGCAGAAATACTCTGATGACTCTGCAGTTGTGGGGTGTATAAGTGATGGACAAGAAGCCGAGTACAGAGAACTGGTAATCAGTTTGTGAAATTGTGTGGTAACAATCACCTCATCTTAAATACCAGCAAGACATTAAGAGATGATTGTTGACTTCAGGAGGAGCAAGAACAATCAGCCCTGTCTGCATCCTGGGAGAGGAGGTGGAGGTGGGGAGAAATACAAATACCTTGGAGTTCAGCTGAACAACAGATTAGACTGGAAATGCAACACTGACTGCATCTACAAGAAAGGTCAGAGCAGACTCTACTTCATTAAGGAAGCTGAGATCATTCAACGTCTGCACCAAGATGTTGCAGATCTTCTATAAGAAAGTGCAATCAGCTTTGCTGCTCAGAACCAGAGACTTGAAGAAACTAAACAAGCTGATCAAGAAAGCTGGTTCTGTGCTGGGGAGAACTCTGGAGCCGCTGGAGTTGATTGTTCAAAAAAGAATGCCGCACAAGCTAATGAAGGTGATGGAGGATTCTACCCACCCTCTCCACAACACGGTGAAGAATCAACAGAGTGTGTTCAGTGGGAGGCTGCGTCAGGTTCACTGTGGAACGGAGAGATACATAAATTCATTCCTGCCAGCAGCCATCACCTTGAAGAACAAGGCAGATTAATTGATGATTATTGTTGTATTAATTTTAGAAATATCCTATATTGTTAAAAAGAGAGAAAGAAAGAGAGAGAAAGAGAGGGACGGAGAGAGAGAGAAAGAGAGAAAAAAAGAGAGAGAGCCAACATGGAATTTCCCTTCTGGTACAATTTCCTTTTTTCATTTCATTTCATTTTTCATTACATTTCATTTAAAGTCCAATAGGTCCCATTGGACCATGGCAGTGGTCAGGTGGAAGAAATTTCCGCAGCAGTTTATAAGAGAGATTTTACAGTTGGAGTTTTTATTGATATAAAAAAGCATTTTATACCATTGATCATAAGCTTTTGATTTAAAAAAATGGAGAGATATGGTATCAGAGTCATAGCCAGCTACAAAGCTACTTGGAAGATAGATTCCAAAATGTACATTTAAACAATGAAAATTCCAATTTATTAAAGTTACATATGGTGTTCCACAAGGATCTGTTTTGGGGCCCATATTGTTTATTTTCTACTGTATATCAATAATATTTGTAATGTGTCCACACTGTTCAAATTTGTGTTGTTTGCAGACGATACCAGTATATATTGCTCTTCTGAACATCTTCTGAGTGCAGTGGAAAAAGAGATGAAAGTTGTTTAAAACTGGTTTGAAATAAATAAATAAATTTGTTTATCACTGAATCTCTGCAAAACAAAATTTATGATTTTTGGTAACCAAAAAGTGTGTTGTAAAGCTCAAAGTTATGCTGAACTTGAACGAGTGTGAGGAAAAAAAAAAAACCTTGGGTGTGATAATTGATGATGAACTTAACAGAAAAACACATATAACTATATTCAATCTAAATTGTCCAACACTATTTCTATTCTTTACAAGATGAGAGAATTTTTAAATCAGAAATCCACACACTGTTCACTCATAGTTTCATACTCATAGTTACCTACTATGTGGAGGCATGAGGGAACACTTATGTAACAAACATGGATTTGATTAACTTTTTTTTTTTTTTTTTTTTTTTTTAAAAAAGCCCTAAGAATGGTATGAATAAAAATACTGCAATCCAACAAAACCATTTTTCATTAAGTTAAATACCTTCAAATTTAGTTTAGTTCGGAGCTTATACAGTAGTGGGCAGGGCAAAAATAGCCTTCTTCACTGCATTCAGGAGATGTTCTCACCCAGAGAAAGTTCATATGAACTCAGGGGGAATTGTGTGTTTAAAAAGTAAAGGTAAGGATAAACTTCAGAAGTTGATATATTTCTGCTAAGGAGCAACATTTGTGGAATGATCTCTACGATGAGCTAACTATGTGTAGTTCAATTTACAAATTTTAAAAAATGTTTAAACTTATGACAATTGGCAAATAGAAGCTTTTTGGTTTGATCTAGTATGTTTCTTTACTCTGGATAATTTCTCCTATAAATCTTCAATATCACTTCTACATCAGCTTTTGTTGTAATTGTTTTCTGTTACTTTTTTGTTGTGTTTCAGCGTGATTCTATGTAAAAGATATAAGGGTATGCATTATGTAAGCTGTTGCTTCAGCCTCCATCTTTTTGGCTCATTCGTTTATTTGTATAACTTTACTTGATGTAACAATATTTGACTTATGTTCCCAAATAAATAAATACAATAAAATATATATATTCTAGCTGTTACAACATGTTAAAAATGTCCTCACAGTGGCAGAATGTCTACATTCTGTTGCACATTGACTATTGTATGCTTCAGTTCTGGATAAGTCGCCGCTTATCCAGTTCAGGGTCGTGGGGGTTGCTGGCGCCTATCCCAGCTATTATCAGGTGAGAGGCAGGGTACACCCCGCGGCAGACTGTTGGGGCAGAGACAGACAACCATTCACACCCACATTCATTCTTAGGGGCAATTTAGAGTGACCAATTAACCTAACATGCATGTCTTTGGATGGTGGGAGGAAGCCAGAGTACCCGGAGAGAACCCACACATACATGGGGAGAACACGCAAACTCCGCACAAGAAGGCCACTGTTGGAATTGTTTGAACCCCCTCCCCAGCCGGGAATTGAACTAGTGACCTTCTTACTGTGAGGCTGCGGTGCTAACCACCACGCCACCATGCAGCCCACGTGTATGTAAAGTAAAATGAAAATGTTTAGGATTCTTGCATTTTTTGTCTCTTTACCCAGCACACTATTAATGTTTTAGAACTTTTAGTGAATGATAAACAGTAGAGAATAACACACTCTATTTTCTGCCACTCTCTCACTGTGTTTCCTTACTGTATTGATCTGCTTATGTTCTTTTTTTTCTCATCTGTCTTGTGAATTAGTGGGTGATTATTAAAGTTATTTGGAAGCAGGAAGGGGACATGTGGCTCGCTGCATATTAATCTGTCCTTTTGCTGCCAGCCCATCCACTGCAGTACCCTTCTCTCTCTGCTCTCTCCTCTGTCTTTCCATCCTCTAACTGTCCCAGCAGTCTAACACCTCCACGATTTATCCTATCCTGTCCCTTTCTGTCCCCCACTGCACTGCATCTTTCTGCACTTCTCCTCCATCCCAGATGGATCGAGCAAACTCTCTGTAGAGAAATTAACTTTGAGATGAACGAGGCTGTAGCAGTTTGCGTGTGCAGTTTGACATTCTGCCAAAAATCCAGTGAAGGTTATGTCTTGATGTATTTACTACCAGCACACTTTTGTAACATCTACAGTTCATGCTCTGCTATCTGAAAACACACACTTCTCTTCACTGCCAAGAATCTATCTTCATGTAGATATAGTGGCTTAAATGGCTGCGCCATTCCCATTTTTGGACTAAATGAGATAAAAGACTAAAATGAAAATAACAATCCATCTTTCTTTCTTGTTATTCTTTACCTTGATGAGAGCAACCACATACAGGTACACAATTGTTGTATTTTGTATTTTCATAAGAGTTTTTGATAGATATTTGAAGAGCTAAAGTTATGGAAAAGACTTTTTTATGCGAGGTCAAACAAAGCTCCATTTAATACAGCTGCATCATTTATATTTGTTGAAAAAAAAAACTAATTTTTGTCTTGTTACAACCATTCAGCCACTCACTTCTTGGTGTTTCATTGCTGTTCTGCCTTCATTAATTGCTTCTGTTTGTGCCTCTATGTGTATGTAATTTCTGACTGTCAGTGTGTTTCTTGTGGGCAGTGATCTGATGGGGATTTGGCAGACATGCTTATGTGGTAGGAGCTAAAAGCAAGTTAATTGTTCCCAAAGGAAATGTTGAAACAGGCTGGACCACTTAAAAATTGGGAGCTGGAGATAAAAATGCAGATTTTTCTCTTTATTCCTTGTCAATGACTTTTCCCCCTCCATCTACAATATTTCCTGTAAATTATTACTGTAGAATCAGAGACTAGTGTGAAAATGTGGTGTGTGTAAATGTGGGTCTGCATGTCATTACATGTCCCCTCTCTGCTGTTGTAAAATAATGTTTGACATGGTTACAATAAAAACCTGCAAACATTTAATTAAATGGGAAATGCTCACATGTTTTCCAATAATTGCACTTGATGCTAAGTTGTAATTAACTCTACATACAATCTGACTTAATTACTCTTTAAGGAGACATTCCGTAAAAGGAAAAAAGAAAACATAATGATCCACTCATGGCTGTGATACATAATTACTTTGATCAGGTAGATTTACCTCCACTGGAGGCTGAGAATATTAAACGAAGCTGAACTGAAACACTCTGTTGAGAGGTTTTCCTAAGTCCTCTCAGACTGGGTGGTGGTTTGTGATTTGAATTATTAATCACTAGTTATTGTCTTATTCTCAAGGATGTGGATTCTCAGTCTGCGTCTGTCTGCTGTGCAGCTCTTCCCCTCATCAGAACATGGGTGAAAGTGATATCGTCTAATGATTGCCCTCTCATTCTCTCTTCACCCCCGCTCCCTCGCTGTCTTTCAGTAAATGAGGAAAAGTGATATGGTTCTCTAATGACTAGTAAGAATAATCACCATCTAAATAAAGATTCTGTTTGATGCTAGAAACTTCCCACTTTGTTTTTCGCTCTCTTCAACTCTTCAGTGGTCCTTTTACTCTCCTGTTTCTCTGAATTTTACACTTCAAATTGAACTCTTTACAGCTCAGTTTAGCTAGCAAGTGTGTTTGTTACAATATGTGGTTGTAAATGATGAAATGATAACATACCCCTAGGCTTCTGTCTTATGTATTGGAGTAGTTTATGGACCACAAGTCCAATAAATAGTAGCTTCAGAATCCAGGTTTACAGCATTTTAGTTGTCTTATTAGGGGCAGTGTTGCATCACATGGATCACAACCTGTAGGTATAAAACTTTGTCAACCATGACATTGTATAGTTTCACAATAGCAAGTGTGTATTTTTCACGTTTAAATGTAAACAGGTACATTAATTCTAACTTTGATAGCTTTAATAGAAAAATAGCTGTGGAAATGCCACAGAGAAAAGAGAGAAGACATGGATTAGCCTGAGCAGGGTGGGATTTGAAAGTAGGGTTTTAATCTACCAATCAGCTGCTTGTACCTTCTTATATGACTACTTATCTCACAAATACATTGCGTCAACATGTTCATATTGCGGCAAGACTGGAAACACGTGTCGAACATAAGAGCTTTATCAAAGAAAACAGAGAAAGGAAAATTAAGTGTACAACTTTTGAACCTTTACTTCCATGTTTTTACCCCATGGATCATCATATATGTTTTACCATCTGTCTATGCATTGTTTTGTGAAAAGAAGGGAATGGCAGCCCACTTATTTTATAATTTGCAATAATACACAGTGCAGAGGGCAGGACTGAAGAGTTCATTTGCAAAAACAGTTAACCACCATTTATATTATAAAAAAAAAAACGGAGTTAACTGCTTCTGCAAATAAACTCCTCATTAACTTTTTTGAATGTTTTCACCAAATCACACTCACATGAAGAAGAGGGTTTTAATGATGTTAAATGGAGATAGGAGGTTTGTACCCGATCGCGACAAAAAGCATTTAACTCTGTTTTTTCTAAATGGTGGTTAACTGTTTTTGCAAATGAACTCTTCAAGTCCAGGACTAGGCTTTTTGGCATGAGGGTTTATAAATCAGCACCTTCCACCCTCCTCCTCTTCCTTTTTTTAACCATTTGTGGTCAACTACTTTCACCACCATAAAGTAGTTGGTGTCATGTTGAAACATGTATGGTTTCGAAAAAATTGGCATGGTTGTAAATTGAAGCTGCCTGTGTGTGGGGAACAGAGTGAAGAAAAATGTAATAACTGTACAACTTTCAAGTCTTTCTAATAGCAATGTTTCATAATCGTGCTGTAGGTCAACGTGGCCGTTTCACTCTCTGTCATGATGAGGTTGGCCTCCGAGCTCTGTTGTTTCTTTATCAATGAGACTCAAACTTTTTTTTCCCCTTTTTATGATGAGATAGTCCCACATTTTCTTCCCCTTCAAACCAGATGCTTCGTTTTTTATGTGGCTGTCAGTTTTCACATCCCCAATACATTACAGCTGTTGGGAGTGTGCACGTATGTGTGTGAGTGTTTATTTTTTTCTTTCTCTCCACAGATCAGAGAGCAACTCAAATTGACATCCATTTCAGCTGCACGTTTAGCTTTTATATCCTCAGCCGGGGTGCACGGTGAGAGGAACCGGAAGACATGAAAGAGTGGGAGAGTGCCAGGGAGATAAAAGGAACACATAAGAAAAACCTTGCTGTCTGTCTGCACGTTTATTTTGTGCTTACTAAAGTTCTTCTTCTAGCACATTCTCTCCCTCTCTTCGTTCGGGTGAGGAGGAGCTGAGTTATTAAAACGCCAACCTTTCCAACAAGAGGCAATAAATCAAACTAAATATCCAGGGGAGAGAGAGAAAGGAGAGAGACAGAGAGTTAGAACATGAAAATGAAAAATTGGGAATGTATAAGTCGAGGAGGGGGATTTGATGAGCAGAAGGCTTGGGAAAGAGGGAGCGGAGAACGCAATGAGAACGAGGTGTAAATTGATGTTGGGGACGAGGAGAGAAGAAAGTAGAGGGGAAAATAATGAGAGTCTCATCCGGCTGGTCTGATGTCTGCTCTTGCCTCATCCACTTTGATTACAGACAGACAAGTCGGCCAATCAGGGTTAATATAGCATCAGTGCAAATCAGTCAGTTGGTGAGCAACTTATTTTGGGGGCAGCAGTAGCTTCTATCCCTGGTTTGTGGATAATATATTAATATGCTGCCAAATACATGGATTTGATGTGCATTTAATATTAATCTAATGGATGTATTGTTGTTGGATACCAGAAATGGTAGCATCAGTACATGTTTAGAATCTTAATACCAGTTTAACTTAACAGAAATAGCCTTCTGTTGTTTTCTATGAAAACCAAAGCCTTTTTTTTGTTTGTTTGTTTAGATATTGTTTGTAAATTAAAGCTGTCTCCTCCCTATCTGCTTTCTCTTTTAAGATAAGCTTGGGTAATTCTCAAATCATATTCCTTTGTGCATTTCTTTGAAGAAAGACTGTTTATAGCGCATTCTGAAAATATGCCATCTTTAAAAATAAACTTACAGGCTCTATACTGTTGATTATTTGACATCTAAGTCATTTCTCCAGTGTGGACAATTTTCCTTTAGGATCTCGGGGTTTCACTTTTTTTCTTCAACCTAAACATAAGGCAATGTTTAGTAAATCTTTGGGAAAGAACTGAATTAGTCAGTAAAACTTTTCAAAGCGCATCTTAGCCTGAAGTGGTTTTTCATCAAATTTTTCCTGCACTTTGTTTTATTTAATTTCCTTCCTTCTTTTGATCTCCATATTGCCATTATTTTCAACTTTTTAAGAACTCGTAAAGAGGCCACCAAAAACTTAACAGCCTCTTTCAGAAATCTGAAAAACAGGTTAAAAATTAAATGCAACACTGACTGCATCTACAAGAAAGGTCAGAGCAGACTCTGCTTAAAGGAAGCTGAGATCATTCAACGTCTGCACCAAGATGTTGCAGATCTTCTATAAGAAAGTGCAACCAGCTTTGCAGCTCAAAACCAGAGACTTGAAGAAACTAAACAAGCTGATCAAGAAAGCTGGTTCTGTGCTGGGAATAACTCTGGAGCCGCTGGAGTTGATTGTTCAGAAAAGAAAGTGCTGCGCAAGCTGATGAAGATGATGGAGGATTCTTCCTACCCTCTCCACAACACGGTGAAGAATCAACAGAGTGTGTTCAGCGAGAGGCTGCGTCAGGTTTGCTGTAGGACGGAGAGATACAGACATTCATTCCTACCATCAGCATCACCCTGAAGAACAAGACTGATTATTAACTATTGTTATGCTGTTGTTTTTTTTTCATAAACGTATTGTTATATTGTTTAAAAAGAGAGAGAGCTATCACAGTTTTGAATTCCCCTTCCGGGATAAATAAAGTATTTTTCATTTCCCACCAAAATAAAACAGACCATAATTGCAGACCACACTTGCGTAAATTCAGAAACAAATCCTGACAGAGTGTATTCATTTACACTATTTTATAGTTTATATAGAAGCTGGCTTCAGTTCAGGAATTAGTGGAGTTGTGCATATAGCCCAATGCACGACTTTCAGTGTTTTGATTATAACATTGCATAAAATTTTTAAAAGGTGATTAACTGCAAAAAAAAAACATGAATTAGTTATTAATTGAAACATTAATTTATCACTATGTTTTGGTTCATTGGTTGGCATTCAATGGTAATGATGTCAGGATAGCATCCCAGAATTTTCTTAACAAATTTAAACAAAAGTTAATGTATATAATATATATAATATATACATATATATATATATATATATATATATATATATATATATATATATATATTACAGCTGTATGTATATATATGTGTGTGTGTGTATATATATATATGTATATGTGTATGTATGTATGTATATATATATATATATATGTATGTATGTATGTATGTATGTATTAGGGGTGCAACCGTGTCACAGTTCAATATTTTTTCGATACAAAAACAATTTTTCAAACCATTGTACTATTGTCCAAAACAGGGCTTATCATCAGGGTCATAATTGACATGAAGACCAAAGTTGTTCCAAATGCCAGACCTGACTGTAGCCAAATGAGTAGCAGAAGATAGATCCTCTGAGTTTTCAACACAGAGCTCATCATCAGAGCACAAGTTGATACAAAAAATAAAAAAATTCTGTATTGTTCAATATTCGATGCATGGTCACTGTTCGCTACCTACCTGTATGGTGTGGTTCGGTACGAGCTGCACCCCTGATATGTATGTATGTAATAAACTGAAGACATCATCTCAGGAAAGTATAAATCAATTTATATTATAAGGAAATTAAGTGTGAATTGAGTTAACTGTTGCCAAGTCATTTTCTTAATTCAAATGGTCATAATATAATATGCTGTGACAATACTCAATTATAACCATGCCAATAAAGTAAATTAGAATTGGAATTTTACAAGGGGGAACAATGGAGGATAGAGGAAGCAGTGTCAGCATGACATTGAGAATGCTTTGAGGTTAAATAGTTAAATGGTTTAAATGGCCTTCTTAAGGCCATTGTTTTTTGTTTTTCTTTTGCCTTCCACTGGCGCTCCATTCCTCCATTGGTTCCACAGTCACCCTTAAATGCCCAATAGAAAGAGAGGGACATCAATCGTAGCTCAGCCCTAAACACTCAAAGAACCATACACATGTGCAATATTCTCATCTATATGTACGGTTTATGTAGTTTTCACAGATGGACACTCAGCTTGTGTTTCGTTTTAGAGATTTGGGAGACTTTCAGGGTAATGGAGATAATCAGAAAGCGTGAAAGAGAAATGGAGCAATAACAGATACACACTTGCTCTCTCCCTGACATCTCCTCCCTCACTGGACCATAAGATGGGCTGTTTTCCACAAAATGCTTCTCCTCTTTTTGTCTGTTGTTTTCTTAAAAGTAATTATAATTTGCCAGGTCTTTAAATATTTAGGCAATTTTTAAAAAGCTCTTTTTGTAAGGTTTTGTCTTTTGTTTTTGAAAATAACGTACCTTTTCTCTTTTTGATGGTCTGACTTTCTAATATACTGAAATAGAATTTAAGGAATCACTTTGTGAAGGTTTCATTTAAGAAACAATGATGCAAAAACAGTCCTCTAAATCAGAACAGGCATGTAGGTCATTTGTTCATGTCTTTCAATATGACTCGTGATGTTATCCTGTAAAGTACCACCCCCATAAGCGGCAAGAGGGAAATACAACTCATATGAGGGTTTCCACATCAAAGCAGATGTCATTGTGAAGTCTTCGCTTTAACAAGCCTCAAAATCTTCATACAGAGGTAGGAGGAGGGGTTGGATGGTGCTTCACACTCAGTGCTTTCAATCTAACCCCTGCTTGAAGCTTGTGTTCAAGATCAACAAATCAAAAGTTACTTAATGTTTTTTACATCTGAGTTATGTTTATTTACTCGCACTTTAATAGAAAAGTTTAACATTCACTCAACTTTAACATCAACTTCAAAAGCTTTAACATCATTTGGTTAGACTTATAAGCCAAAGCTACTTGAATCAATCACACAGTTAATAAAGATTCTTTTTTTATAGCATAATTGCTACTTTGATGGTTGCTATTTTTGCATGTGACTTGCAGTTGCTCTCATGACCACTTGGGGTTGCATATTTTTCAGAAGTTATGGACAGTTTTGGTGTGCATGAGCAAATGATAGAAGGGCTTGTATTTGAGACTCCATGGCCAATATAAGGCAAACAAACACGAAAAATATTAAATTACATAGCAAACCTCAGGGTTTTTCATTCCCTTTTTTATGCCTTTGAAAACGTTGTTTTCCTTCAGATCATTTACCTTTGTATAATTAAGTTTGTTTGGTTATTTTGATTATCAGATTGCAGATATATTGTCTTAAAGTAGACTTCAGTCAGAAGAATGGCTGACTCTAACAGGTTGTGTGCAGTCAAATGCAGTGACCTGCCTGGAGTCAAAAAACTTTTTCAAATATGGAGCGATTAAAATCCAAAGGTCAGATCTGAGTGAACTTAACACCTCTGGTTTGTTTGTGAAGACACTGGATTCTGGGGCAGGGGCTGACCCTTAGGAAAAGACTGACATCATCATAGTGCTGTGAGCATGGAAAACAATGAGTGCATGAAAACAACATTATGAATAATGGAAAAGCAGAGAAAGATCATTTTGAAAGAACATTAGTATGAGATCATGGTTATATCAGTGTTGGTTGCATGGACAGAGGTTGAAATTGTATTTCTTGTCATTATTAATTTAAAAAAAAAACGAACTCGAATTGTCTCCTTCAGTATTTGTGATGGCCTTTTAGCTTTAATTTAGTGTACATATCTTTGCTTTTTCTTTCAGAGATGAATTGTCATGCCTGAGGATCTAAGCAAGATGTGGGACTGCACCTTATATTATAATGGTTTAATTTTAATGGTTTTATATTAATGAATGAGCTTAATTCAGCAAAGCATGCACAAACACAGGTCCATACACACACAACTAAATCCCACACAAAAGATAGCTGGCACTACATGCTGCTACTAATTCAATCACATATTACATTTCCTGGAGGATTAGCTTAATATGAGATACTGGTGATGGCATGGGCTGTAAGACAGTTGGTGTTTGGGCATCTGTGTGTATTCTGTAAATTTATTGGGATGGAGAACCTACACATCAATTATTCATCATGTGCGCTGCTCAATCAGATACTCAGGAATCCATCTCTCTCCCTTTCTCACCTGCAGGGATTACAGAAGGTGCAGTGTTGGGACACACTACGGTGGTTTCACAGCAAATTAGCATGCTACTGTTGTGCTGGCCAACACGTTGTTGGTTACTGACAGAAGGGAGAGATAGGTGAAGCTCATGGTGCTGATTTTCATGGATAGGTAGAATCCCATCTAATAGCTCAAATCATTTCAACCTTGAGGACCTGTGGGAACATATAAATAATAAAACCTGCCAGTATGTAAGCTTAATACAATGTTGCAAGCTTTGTAAACTGGTAACTCATCAGAGTTCTAGAAAAGGATCTTTAAGATGTAGCAATAAAATATCTTAGTTGAAGACAGTGCTATTGTTTTGTTGAATATTGCAACCAATTTCATCATGATGTACATATATCTGCGCTTTCAAACTGAATCAAAGGGTATATACAGTAGAGTATAAGACATAGCCAGGCACTGTTACAGCATGGAGGACCAACTATCATGATGATCAGCCGTACAATCTTATTTTGTTTAGGCTGTAAATGCTGAACAGTGTTCTGCAAGTGTGTTTGCAGAGGGGCGGTCTAAAAACCCCAGCCTGCTAATCTTCTGGCAATACTCTCCTGTGGTCGTTTCCAAGACAGTCATGTCATTGATTTGCATTTTTTTATTTAATTAAAAGGACCCACTGTCTATCAACACGATGAACAAGAAGTTGGGATCATAAAAGACTATCCCATCTGAGTTACAAAGTGGTGTAATGTGATGAAACACAACTGAAATTATCTTTCACATCATTTATTAAATGTATTTTTCTTTTAACATTTTCTTGATCATTTCAGTTATTTTTGAATGTTTAAAAGCATGTTTGAATGTTTCAACTCATTCATTCCTCTTCCATAGCTGCTTTATCCCAGTCGGGGTCTGATGGGGGGTTGGAGCCTATGTCAGCTCCTACTGGGAGAGTCCATCACTGAGCCTATGAGACTAAAAGGCACACTCACCATCACCCCTACGATCAATTCAGAACTGCCATTTAACTTAACGTGCATGTTTTTGGACTGCAGGCAGAAGCCAGAATACCTGGGGAGAACCCATGCTGCCACTAAAAGGACATGGAAACTCTGCAGAGAAAGGCCCCAGCTGTAATCCAAGCCAGGAACCTTGTTGCAGTGAGGTAACAGCAATGACCAACACAACACACCGCACAAACAAATGTTTTAACAATTTATATATCAAATCTCTAAATACAACACAGTATATATGGCACTAAAAGTGCTGCATTAGGGCCATTATATAATAATAATGTCTCAAAATAGTCCCTTTCGAGGCTGTTTATTAAAAATCTTCTTGACTAGCTTGCCTGTACTGCCTGAGTCCATAACTTAATTGGGTTTTTGTATCATGCCTATTTCCATTGATAGCTAAGCTGTGAATAAAGCTTACAGATAGAATTTAATTTAAAACTGTTCAACCTTACAACAATCCAAATTTAAAATGCAGCTTTAAAGAAATAGTTATACTTGTTTATCTGCTCTCTTGTTGAGAAGTAGATGCAAAGATTGTGTTCACTCTTTGTAGCTTACAAGTAGCAAAAATCTGCCGACCACCGTAGTTATTTCTGAAATTCCTAATTTCCTTCATTTGGTCTGAATCTGTTCTAAATCATCACTGTAATTTCTCTTTAGGGATTAAACAAACTTTTTCTTCACAGAATTGTTACACAGCTTTTGCTTGAATTCTGACATTTACACATGTGTTGAAGTATTTTGTAGAGACAAAGAAGTGTATCTAGAACATTTATATTCTGAGAATGTTCTGGGGTCATCAAGATTTGATGGGCAGGTGGACAGTAGCTTGTTAGCAGGATCCAACTGTGAGCGTACTGTGACCTTTGACCTGAGTTTGGAGCTTCAAACAGTTGGGAGTCCCCTGCTCTGTCAACTCTGTGTCTGTGACCCTGAAGCAGGAAGCCTGGGTTCGGTTCAGAGGTTGGAGGGCGAGAAGTAAATAGATATTCTCACAGGGATACCTGAAATGAGTTTGTTGAAAACCATTTTACAATATTAATGTTTGGTGGTGGTATGTTGACTGTTATTAGTGCTTTTCTGCTTTTTGTTAATCAGGTACTGTAACATCAACACTTCACTCACTTCATTAGCAGCAGTGGCTGGTGGCTTTCACAACTGAGGTGGAATACTTTACACAATGCATGTTTGTGAACATAAAGTATTGTTTATTCCACACCAAGACCAAAGTTTTTATTATGAGCCCAAGACTCAATGTTGCACACATCGATACTGGAATGAGGAACTCTATATCATCAACACAAAACTGAGGGTCTTTATCAAAGCTTAATTAGATTGTGCAAAACAGTTCTGGAGGCCAACTCAAAGCCAGTGGCACAAGTCACCATCAAGTCCTGCATTTACCAAGAATATGCCCTGTCCCCACTCTTGTTCTGCAAGAAGGCGTGTTAAACTAACAGAAGGCAACATGCGACAGCTACAAATAATTCCACTGGCTAACAACAACTGTGAATAGACTAGAAGGAAGACAGCCACAATCAAGTGCCTACAAAGAGTAAGGCAGGTCCTGAAGAGTCAACTTAATGGCAAGAGCAAGTCCAAGCCATCAACATGTACGCCCTGGCAATAATCCGACACACAGTTGGAACAACAGCCTTGCTAAAGGACATTTAGAAGTCACCAGTAACAAGACAGGAAAGCTCCTCACAATGCATTGCAGGTTTCATCCCCAGTTTGTGACAGTCAGAATCACCACGCAGGGATGAAACACCAAAGATCCAAGACTACCTTTGGAGGGCAGATGGAATAATGTGGTCACAAAACAAAATCTTACTTATTATAATAAAAAATAAAGGAGTAAGATGATGCCTGCTTCCTGTAGTGTGTAACTGAAAAGCACTCGGCTCTATAATAACTCATTCATCATACATTTTCTCTGACTTAGTGTCTGGATCCTGTGGTTAGCAGTTCAAGCAGAGACCTATCTCTGTTTACCTTCTTCAGCTATTCCAGCACAACTTCACCAGGAAAGTGTCCGGGGTATATCCAACATATATGCCACTGCTATCCCAAATGACTTCCTCCAATGCAGAGGAAAGGCTTTATTCTGAGTCGTAATGAGTGAACGCTTCCCACCATCTCTAAAGGTGAGCCCTAATCCTCAAGGAAGGAATTTCATTTTCTGCTGCCTCCACAATCTTGTCGTTTTGTTTATTATCTACAGCTGGTGAGCAAAGGTGAAGGTGGGAATGTATAAAGCAGTAAATGAATAGTCACCCCCCCCTTTCTGACAACAGAAATGCATAATGTCTGCATCACTGCAGATGTTGCACCGATTCCCCTGCCAATATCCTGTTCAACTTTCTCCACTCATAAATAAGACCCCAAGATACTTAAACTCCCCTTCCTCACATGATGCAAAACCTAATTTCCAACCCAGGGCAGGCACTCCACCTTTTTCCAATTGAGAGTTATGGCCTCAGAGTTGGAGTTGCTAATTCTTGTCCCAGCCGCCTCACGCTTGGCTGCAAACAACCCCGGTGCAAGCTGGAGGTCACTGCTCAATGAAGCCAACAAGACCACATCATCTGCAAAAAGAAAAGATCCTGAGCCCACTGAACCGCACAGCCTCTGCCTCCTGGCTCTACTTGGAAATGTTGTCCCTAATAGTTATTACCAGAACTGGTGACAAAGGGCAGCCCTGGCAGGAATTTAACACCCCTCATGAGTCTGTCGGTAATGTGAAACAAACGCTCTAACTGCACAGGGACTGAAATGCCCATAACAGCAGGAGAGGTAAACCTCACACGGAACATCCTGAGGGATGCAGTCATGCCTTTTTCAGCTCCATAAAGCACATACAGATTGGTTAGGCATACTCCCATTCAGTCCTAAAATCATTTATTAGAAAATGTGCCTTTTGAAGCCATTTCTTTTAATTTATGGGTTAGTAATATCTAAACTCTAATGTGTGAGTTTCCTGAAGGCACCGACAACAAAACATTATGAAGAGTTTAATATACAAGGTGTCAGGAGCATGAGTACTTAAAACACTATTTTCTAGCAGTTGTGTTTCCACACCTGGAAAAAAAATGAGTTAACTAACTGCTCACTGTGATGGATTACTGATGGCTGCCAAGTTTCATCTATATGGATTGATTCTCTCTGTTTTCTCTCTCTCTCTTTTTCTCTTGCCCAACCCGAAGTCATTAAAATTGGGTCTCACAGCTCTGAGAGTTCTGGATCTGATATAAATCCTATGTGAATGGCAGCGAATCAATATAAACATGTACATAATCAAAGTCACTTCATGAGCTCAGCACATTAAGTCACTGGATATTTGCTTCCTATAAGTATTATTTGTTATTCAGTTACCTTATGACTAAATTGTGCAATTTTGCAGCATTGAATATATAAGACTCCTTAGTGAAATAAAACCTGACATGGACTACCCTTAGCTCCATTTACACCCTCTTTTTCTCTATCCTGTCCATCCTTGTGGTCTTATGAGAGCAAAGTGATGCAGACATCAACAGGGAGAAGCTGATCTGCTCCTCAGTCATTACAGGGAATGAAGGATGAGCCAGAGGGGGACAGTGAAACGATAAAGAGGACATGAGTATAATGCTCCCAGCCTGTTTGTAAGAAAAAAAAAACAGAACAGGAAAGAAAACAAGATAAGAGTAAGTAGTTTACAATGCTCTGTATGCTGTATGTCGGTGGAGTGCAGGAGACTACAGGAGGCGCTGACTGGCTTTCTGGGGCTATAAAAATTGTGCTGACGTTGTGGAGTTAATGTTTGTCAGCGTCAAACAGGAAAGTGAGAGAGTGGAAGTGTATCCTTCCTCCAGCAATCATTAAAAAAAAGAAATGATGTGAAAACAGAGAGTAACAAGGAAAACTGGAGGAAAGAGATAGCACAGGTTGCTTCGATTATTATTCCAGATGTTAAATTGCATCTATTTAGTTAACTGCTCCTGGGATCAATAGGAAAAAATTGAGAAAGGGAGGGGAAGAAGGGGGGATGAAAAGCAGCGGAAGAGGATTAAAGATGGCAGGGGCAGTGAGGAGGAGGATTGTGAGAGGAATGTGGTTGCAAAGCAAAAGCAGTGGAGAGCAGAGAAGGGAGAAAAGAGGGATGGAGGGTTGAGATGATGGATGTGCTGTTCTCGTTTCGTGCCCCCTAACGAAGACTCTAATTAGTGTTTGTGTAATTCCACACTGTCTCCTCCGCCTGCTCATCTTAATTAACTACATTCATCTTCTCCTCCCTCCATCCATCCCTTTCTCTCATCCTCCCTCCCTCTGCCCTCCTAAAATAACATACTGACTGTCTGAACCCCACCTGGACCAGACCTGCTTTTACTTACTCACTCTCTTTCCCTTCATCTCTGCCGTCCGCTTTTGTTTCCCCCTTCTCTCCATCCTTTTCTTTTCCTCTATGCATCTTCCTCTATCTGATGTCTTTTTTCCCCCCTCACCTCAACTCACCTTTGAAAAACTCCTGAGTCCTCTTTCTTGCTCCATCTCTCTTGTGGCTGACTGTGCTTGGCTGCTGTAAAAGCCTGCCCACCCCTGCGAGGCTCCAGAACCACATATGGCAACAGCCCATTTAGTCACCATAGTCATTAATTTCATCAATAGGCTCAAGTTATATCAGCAACACGACTACAAACTAAACCAACTCTACTGAGTCATACATTTAAATCAAATGGAAGCCTCTCCAACCAAAGCAGCAGGCTGATCAACCGTAAACGAGCCAAATTTAGCAGTAACTCTAAAACAAACTGAGGGGGGAGCAGATAAACAAAACAAACAACAAAAAAAAAAAAAAAAAGAAAAATACTGGCTCTGCTAAAGCTAAGCAAGGACCAGTTGAGTTTTGGGGACAGCTATACCAGTTTGACTGGCAGTTGGAGCAGAAGGAGAGACTGGGGGGGGTGTTGTGGAGTGCATTTACAAAATGAGATGACAGGGCTGTTGATGACTGGTCTGTATTGTGTTACTCTGGCTAGCAGCTGATGGGTGACTACCTGCCGTCATTTAGTTCCACAGTCTGAAATAGCTTTCCTGCCTTCAGCCTTTCAGCAGTCAGTCAGTGTGACAAAGGAGAGCTGGGAGTCAGAGCCTCTGTTTCACAGAAACTCATCTGTGCACGCGCACATGAACACCCAAACAGCCTCACACACATGTGTATACAAATGTAAATATTCACTCTTGAGTACTCATGCACAAAAACCCAATCAGACAGGCTTCAGTACAGGGCACACAGATGCACCAGCCAGGTGCCATTCAAAGAAAAATACATCTTATACACATTGGCGCCTTCTGTTCTATACGTGTGTGTTTGTGTGTACTTTGTGAACAAGGATGCAACAGAAAGCTCCAGTTTGCTGAGAGAAGCAGAAATGGTTTTTCATCTTCTTTTCTGTGGACAACACTTTGACTCATAATGCACCATTACAACCCAGAATGCAGCCCACTGTTTAGATTTTCTGGCAGTCTTAGCTGGGCTGGATATCATCATACTTTCCAAAGAGGAGGAAAGATGTTTACAACACACACAGCCTGCATTGATAGCGATTATAAGCCAATTGGTCCCACCTCCTGCAGAGGGTCAGAGGTTAATCTATCAGGGTTTTCACCTGACAGCACTTTCTCACATCGGCTGAGCGAAGGCAGAGGGAGGGAGGCTGAAAGCATCGGGGAAATAGAGATAGGCCCAGCAAGGATGAAACCAAGGCAACAGATAGCAGTGGACACACAAATTAGGGGACAGAGATGAAGAATAAGTTACACACATGGGAGAAAGAAATCGAGAGATAGAGGATTAAAGAAGAGAGAAGGATTTACAGGTGCAAAGGATACCGTCTAAAAATCATGATTTACAAATGGGCAGAAATCTCCCCAAAGTCCTTTCAACTCCCCTCACATTCGTGATGTCACCATCAGAAGCTCCAGTAAGCTTTCCTTGAGGGTGAAAGGTGCCTTTTGGCATTGATCTCAGATCAGCTTAGCCACTGGAATACGTAACCTTTAACAATGAAAGGAAAATGCAAATCTGACCTTAGATGACAGTGTACGTTAAACCTCCTCCCAGTCTCTTAATCTTGGTACCCACTGGGCTTGGCATCACCTGTGCTGCTGCCGCTGCTGTGGCTGATGAAATGTAGATGTTAGAAAGAACGGCTGGCAGCTGGCTTTTCAACCTGCACCTGTTCCCTTCCTGTGTGTGTGTATAGTGTATACATGTGTGCCTGACCAGGGGAGGGGGTTTTCTTGTGTATGTGGCTGTCTATCTGTGTATGTGTGTGTGTACCTGCTGTCTTCAGTGTTTCTGCATTGTCTGCAGAAGTGCACTCATGGGATGATGCAGTACTGAGACTTGTGATATATAAGGCATCAGGAACATTTGTCTAAATACACAAGCCTGCATCCCTGCACATACACGTATACTGGTTTGTAAGACTTAGATATATACGTAACACATTAAATTTGATATCTGCTCTCTGTGTTTTAACTTTACTGGGTTATACAGTACACACATACACACCTACCTATCTATACAGTATACATATTAGGGATCAACCTAATATTTTGGCATACCAATACCTCTTTTCTCCCATATGGGATACAGCTTGCCAAATATTTGGGCCGATACTGCATTTGACTCTCAATTTAATATTATGAAGGATACAGTGAAAAGTCATTTTACAACTCTTTTAATATAAAGAAGAACAAAGCAGTTGAAATAAATATATAAGAAAGAAACAGGGCACTTGTAAACAAATATTATAGAAACATTAAACTAATAAAAAATGTCTGTCTGTATTTTATGCTGAGTGGAAGTAGTGGCCAACACACCTGATGTATTTATACCAGCAAAGTCAACAAATATCGGCCTAAAATATTGGCCGGATGATGTATTGGTCTTTCCACACAGTTATGCTTGAAAGTTTGCAAACCCTCCCATTAAAGAAAAGGCTAAATTCATACAGTAGTAACTCAAACAACAAGAAATTGAAAAAGAATAATGAATAAAATAAAAAATTATCTAATCATAATTTAGTAAAATACAGTTTCGAATTGTGATTTAGAATTTTTTTTTAGACATACAAACAAAAGAAAGAACCCTGCTCATGAACAGTGGGCCAAAATACCTGTTAACAGGTGCAGAAGTCTGATCAAACGTTACAGAAAACACATGAATGCAGTGATTGACTAAAGTTTTGGTCAACATTTTAATTCTGGAGCCCCATCATGCTTGTTTGCTTGTTTTATTTTTTGTCTGTTTGTTTTTAATATTTCTGCTGAACCACAATTCAAAATCAGTGTTACGATTTTCATAATTTTTTTTATTCATTATGTCTTTTGTCAGTTTCAACTTATTTTTATCTATTATTCAAATTCACAATAGTAATTCAAATATCAAGAAACTAAAACAATGAAAATGTACAAAATCATAATTTTGTGAAATAAGATATCGCTTTTGAATTGTGGTTTGAAATAATAATTAAAAAAATATATGTAAACAAAACTGTCCCAGACATTATAGCATCTTTCCCATGAACAGTGGACCAAAATACCCGTCAACAGGTGCAGATGTGTTTTGAACATTAGAGAGAACACTTGATCGCAAAGATTGCCTCAAAATGTTGCTCAACAAAACTTTTGCTTCAGAGATCCATCATGGTTGTTTATTATTTCTGTTTTTTAATGCTTCTTTCGAACCACAATTCAAAATCAATTACATGATTTTCATAGAATTTTTATTTATCATTACTTTTGTCAATTTCAACTTATTTTCCGACAGATGATTTTGATTAAAACTGACAAAAGAAATAGTGGATAAAAAATGTATTAAAATGGTTGATTGACAAAGTTGACAAAAGTAATAATCGGTGGATCGGAAAAAACAGATCCAGTTTTTTCCGATCCAATCCAATCCGATACCGATACCTGGGCTGAGTGTATTGGCCAATACCCAAACCAGTCCAATAGTACTTTTGAATCAATGAACTGTACACCTTGACATGTGAGTGAAGGCATCAGGCTTGACATCAACATTTAGCCTTGTTAAGAAAGGTAACAAATTTACACAGAAACTTAATTTTATCTATTAATAAATAGCAAAGTGTAGATTTATTATGATACTAATAAAAACAGAAATTACTGGATCGGAATGCTGGATCAGTTTTATTCATCTGATATCCGATATCTGATATCGGAGCCAATATCCAATCCAGGTATCGGATCTGTGCATCTCTATAATGCATAACAATTCAATGAAAATCATGACATTGATTTTGAATTGTGGTTTGAAAGAAGTATTTAAAACAAACACACAAAAAATAAAACAAGTAAACAAGCACGGTGGGTCTCCAAAACTAAAATCTAATTGAGCAACACTTTGAGGCAATAACTGCACTTAAGAGTTTTCTGTTCAAATGTTCAAAAAGACTTCTACACCTGTTGACAGGTATTTTGGTCCACTGTTCATTGGAAACTAGGACGGTTTTGTTTGTCTGTATATTTTTTCCAATCAACAGATGCAGACATCGTGAACAGAAAACACCTGACTGCAGTGATTGCCTCAAAGTGTTACCCAACAAAATTTTAGCTTTGAAGCCCCATCATGCTTCTTTGCTACTTTTATTTTTTTGTATGTCTGTTTTTAATATTTCTTTTGAACCACAATTCAAAAACAATGTCACGATTTTCATATATTTTTTTTATGTATTACTTTTGTCAATTTCAACTTATTTCACTGACAGCTGATTTTTTTTCCTTCTTTAATTGAAGGTTATGAATAATTTTTAGGACTTTTTATATATATATATATATATATATATATATGTATGTATGTGTGTGTGTGTGTGTATGTATGAAACAAGTAATTGAAAGCAACATTTTTCCAGTTATATGTAACAATTGCATTATTTCATTGAAAAAGATGGTAATTTACATATCCGTTTGAATGTTCATCTCTCATTTTGAAATATAGAATTCAACTCAAACAATTCAAACATTTTTTTTTATCTTTGATTTTCTTCGCCAAACAAAGACACAATTTATGTATTAAAAACAATACACAATAATAAGAGCTAAGGTGAAAGTTATTCCTAAAGTAAACACAACTTTAGTGTGAAGATAGTAATTAATTATAACAGTTTTTTTTTTTTTACTTAATTTGTAAAACATGTTTTAAAATTTAAATTTTCTGTATAGGTATTATGTCAACTTTGCCTTCTCAGTTGTGTGAAATCCTTTCAGACTGAAAGGATTTCATGATTAATACTTAATAATCTTAATAATTAAGATTTTTCTTAAATAAATTGTTCCTCAAAATGAGTTCAACACCCTCATATTTGTTTTCTTACACCAATAATTTCAATAATTTGTTATTGGATTCAGCTGAAATTTGAGTGTCAAATCTTACACATTGAGAAATAAAAAAAGAAAATCACACAGAGGACAAAATAAATCACATTACATTGCCTTGAAAAAATAAGGTCTATGAAAACTTGAAGGTTTGCAGGTGCCCTGCTATTATTTATTACACTTATGGAAAGTATGAGTCATTGTAGCTATATTCAACTTACCTTTCAGCTGAAGATGATGCATTTTAAATGTAAACTTAAATTCGCAATTATTATGTTTGAATATGAAAATTTGACATTACCAAAACAAACATATGCTGATATTTAATTCCAAAGTGTATTAATATAAACTTGGAAGTATAAATTTTCACCGCAGCACAAAAGTGTACATGAAACACAGTGCTAAAAAACTAAAATCACTACACTTTTAAGGCAAGACAATTATTTTATGTCTACATGTGCCTTTTGAGACACGGTTGTGCATTATCAAATTACAACTTCTAAAAAATTTAAAAATATCTTTTAAAATTTTATTTTGAAGCTATAAATGTTGACTGTAAAGCAACATTTTGCTTTACAAACTGCCATAAAAGTCATATTGCACAATTATTAGATATTCTGAAATATATTTTCAGTGCTTTGTGGGAGAGGACCATGGTAACCACTGACACAGAAGGCAGAACAGTTTTAGTCCTCCTAACTAACCATCTTTTCACTTTCTGCTTCACTCTTAGTTTTAGTCGGTCAGAGTTAGGCAAGAACAACAACAACAAAAAAAAAAAAAACAAAAAACAAACAGCAAACAAAAAGAACCTGCAATTTGATATGAATAAATAGTTGATTACATATTGTTACCTCCATTCTTAACAATAAGCTATGAAATACATTAGCATCTCTTATACACACAGTGAACATTTGGACAAACATGACCATTGTTTGTTTTTTTTTACAAAATAAACAAATGCAGCTGTTCTCAGCTGCATTTTAAATGCTTTTAATTTTGAATCATGCTTCTAATTGTTTTTTTCTCTCCCTTTTTCTTATAACGTTTTATGTAAAGCACTTTTAATTGTTCTGTACATGAAATGTGCTATACAAATAAACTTGCCTTTCCTTGCCTTGCCTTTTTCTTTGTCTTTTTTCTATGTGTACTTGGGCTTTTTTTTTTTAATTGATTTGTTATTTTTTTCTTTTTTTCAGACTAATCACTTCCGATAAATAATTACACAGGAGAATGTTTTTAACTTTCACATGTTATTGGTACCAACAAAACAAATGTGTTCTGAATTAAAAAATTATTTGAACATAAAAACAACAAATTTTAAACAGAAAAACAAATTATCACAACATATACTAAAAAGAAAATACTGATAGTATGAAGCATTTTGTCATTTCCCCCCAGATTTTTTGTGATCTAGTATCACACAAAGAACTTAATTTTCCTTTACATTTTTAGTAGTTACATTATCATTTCCCATTTTTTTTGTATTTATTCAATAAACTATTTTATATCAATTACTTCACTATACAGTACAGTAATCATTCTCAGAGTAAAATAAATTAGCATCAATAGCAAATAAAATTTTTGTTATCTAAAGACTTGAAATATGTCAAATAGGACCTCATACTGAACCCTGGGGGACACCACAAGCAGTCTCCATAAACTTAAACATGTAATCACCCATTTCTACAAATTGTCTCAAAGAAAGATAACTAGTAATCCAGCCCAGTGCCACTTCTCTAATGCCATGCAGCCGCTGTTTGTTGATGAGTATTGAATTATTTATTGTGTCAAATGCTTTCTTAAAACCTATAAATACATAAACTGCGTATTTTCCTTCATGTGATGCATGCATTATTTCCTCTTTTGCTCCCATTGTTGCAGTTGATGTTGCAATTTTTACTCAGAATACTGAATCTGGTTAAGTATGTCATATTTATTTAGGCTTTCCAGAATTTTTTAAAAATTATGTGAGGAGTAACACTAGTCTGTAGTTTGTATACAGGTGTTTCTCCCCTTGGTGGAATAATGGCATTACTTTAGCTATTTTTATTTTCTGTGGAAATGAGTTGGTTTGGAACAATAAATTGCAGATGTATGTTAATGATTTTGAAATGGCATCGATCTCTCTCTAAACCAGTGCCTTATCAATACCATCACAGTCAATAGAGAATTTGATAATAGTTAAACCTCCAACTCATCTACTGCTGCAATTTTAGTGCAAAGATTGATGTTTAGAAAGGTCTTTATTTTGAAAGGTGGTCGATGGTATCAGAGTTCATAGAGTGATTGTTAGCACGACAGGTGAGCATAGCATCCTGTTATCCTCTGATCCTCTGTCAAATAGTGAGTGAGTGTGTGTATGGGGGGTGGGGGGGCATAGAAATTCCACACTTCTTATGTTTAATTGCAGTTTACTCAAGCAGACGGTTCAGTTGAAATTGAGATTAAAAAAGAAATTGTCCTTTTGTTTGTCAGGTCACCACAACAGCATATAAATAGGATATCCTTGGTGATATTAAAGGCAAATTGGTAAAAATTACCATAATGAAGGAGTGAAGTGTTGATGTCAGTGTTTCATAATGATGTCATTAGGAAAAAGCAACACAGAAACCAGAGCTGGACTCAAAGACAGCAGCAACCAGACAGAAGGAGAATCTCAGGTAAGTTTGTTGGTCTTTAAAATGCAAAGACCTTTTATATTAAGACTATTAAAAACGTAAAAGGTAATAAAAAGAAAAGCCCTGCTGTTGTGTTGAGATGTGTGTTTCAGTATTTCTGAACAAAACCCGTTGAGTCTGTTCTGTTAGACACTGTTCAGATACAGGTAGATATCCTGATGGCAGCACTACAGATAGCAGCACACTGAACAATGATAAGTATGATATAATGCCAGCAATTTTCTCCCTCAAGACTTACTTTTCTTTCTTTCTTTATTTAGTACAGACAGATATAAAACCACATTTATCACATCTTCAAAATGTTTTCTGTTTTCCACATAACTCTAAAGTGGGCCTATTATTTATGTAGAGTACAGGCTCACAGCATGAAATTTGTACGACCCCTCCAAAAAAAGTAGTATTTCAGTATGCACAGCTGGTTTCAGTCTTATCCATTCATATATTCTTTTGATATATTTATAATCATAATTTCTATGTAATTTTTATCTTAATCAACAAAGTGAAATAAGTGTAAAACAATAGGATTTATAGTTTAGCTGATTTAAAATAAAAACAAATTTGAAAAAAATGGGGGATATAAGAACAAGATATGACAAGCACTTTTTTTTATCTTTCATTTGTCACAGGTATCTACATTTTATCTGCTGCATATTTATAACTTAAGTAAACTAACGTACAGTATTTTCTGAGAGAGAAATTATCAGCAGTGTGTTAAATTCAAAATTTAGAAAGTACAATTATTGCAGCTTGTATTTAAGTAACTTCACATAAATCTAACTAATTTATCTTTTATTTCTTTGAAAATATATTTTCCTCGTCACATTTAATGGTCAAATATTTGATATCTTCACCAAGAACGTACTTTTTTGGTATTTTTTTTATTATCTGTAAACCGGTATTTTTATTCTTCAGGTGGTAAAACATGACTGCTCATGTGTCTGTATAACCCAGCACATCTGCGGTTATCATTGCACCTCCCTCCTCCTTTTCCCACTTTTTTTCTCCATGATCACATATCCTCCTTCACTGATACAACCCGTCTGATTCATGTTAAGACTTCTGGGAAAAAAATAGCTGAGTAAGTGAATGCTGGTCCTTGTATTTGAGTGTAAAATATAAAGAGAAATACCACTCATTCTCTCTGTGAATGAGGTGCTGGTCAGATGAGTGGTATTGTTGCACCTCTCAGGATGAGTTGAAGAAGGATGACTTATTATTTTGATGGATTTTGAAAATATCTGTGTCCAAGTGTGTCAAAGCCATAGGAGGGTGTAAGAAATGTCTTTCAAAACCATTTTTTCTCTCTGTTTTTCCATAAAATCCTTGTTTTGTTTTTCATATATATCCATCAACAAATATTTCCTTTGTTATAATAATATGTGAAACAGGAAACTAAACAATCCAGTTTTTTGGATCAATGCTGATCCTGTCAGAGCTACTGACACTGACTTCTGATGATGTGGAAGTTAAATAAATAAAGTCATTTCTCCATGGTAATTCTCGTCAAACCTGCCAAACGCAGCCTAAATATTTGACATGGAAGAAGAGAAGATCAGTGAAAAGTGAGATCAAAGGATGGTGGAAGTGGGGTAGTGGCAGCAGTGGTGGTGGTGGTGGTGGGGGTGGGGGGCGTGCATGTGAGCAAAAGTGTGTGTTTGTGTGCAGGCGTGCATCGGGATGGTGCAAGTAGTGATGAAACGTATTCTGCAGCGTGATACTTTCAACACCACCAAATTTCGCTCAAGCTCCTTCACACATGGGAGTAATCTAAACTCAAAGCGGCGTGTGTGTGCGTGTGCGTGTGTGTGTGTGTATCTGTGTGTGCGCGAGAGAGAATTGGTCTGCCGCTAGCAACTATTCTTCATATTCCTGTCACCTACTCTTCTTCTCTCTCATCTTCTTCTGTCTCCAAAACAACACACGCGCAAACACACCCGTGCACACACACAAAACGATTGTATTTGTCTTTATCAGTCCCTCCATTTTCTTCGCCCCTCCTTGTGTTCGGTCTCCTTCGTTCAATATTTCATGCCGTTGAGAGCGTATCTATTCTGAGCTCTTTCTTTTTCTCTCCATACGCCCTCTCCTCCCTCTTTTCCTCCATCTCGCCCGTCTTCTTAAAAAAACCCTCTCTCTTCACATCACTCTTGCTGTCCTCTCCCTCTTTCTGCACCTCAATAAATCTCCTGCTCCCCCTCACTCTCTATATCTCATTGCACTCTTAATGTTCTGTGCCCCATCTAACTTTTTCTCCTAGCTGCGACTCGCAGACTCTTCCACCCTTTCATTTCCTTTTCTTCCCCTCTGTTCGTTCTCTCCTTCATGCCCTCTGCTAAACCAGTTTGCGTGACTGTTCAGAGGTATCAACTCAGCTTCTCCTTCCCGTAACCCCCCCCCCCCACTCCTTCTCTTTCCTCTTTCCCCCTTGGATTCCTCTCCAACCAAAACACAGAGAAAGCCCTGTTCTCTCTTTTTGCACCTCTTTCATTTTTGCATCCCCCCCACCCGCTTTTCTCCCTCCTCCCAACCCCATCCAATCTTAGTGTCACCTCTCCTCTTCTCTCGTTCTCTCCTCCTCCTTCTGCACTCATCTCCATCTCCACCACTAGCCCCCACCCCAGTCTCCTCCTTGCTCTTAGCCTGTTCCAGTGTTGTTTTAGGCACAGCAGTGAAAGGTAAACAGAGAAATTGAAAATTCGTGTCAGTCACTCGGGTGAAAGAGGGACAGGGAGGGAGGGAGAGCAGCAGAGGTGGTGAGGGAGCAGGAGGAGGCGGGGGGAGTGTCAGTACAATTTACTAACACAACAGTGAACAGCGAAGCAGGCCAAGAACCAGAGCAAGCATGAGGCGGAGTGAAAGAGAGACTCCCAGTTCAAGAATTCCATCAGAATACATAAAACTGCTTAAAAGAGTTTAGTGGAAGATGTTCATGTGCGCTCCAGAGACCTGCTGAATTCATCTGTGTGTTGTTTACTTCCGGGCACCCACAAGAGGGATGTGAGCCCTGTAGGGGCCCAATATCCAATTATCAGTGCTATGAGGAAGCTCAGATTAAATTTCAAGGTTTCAGAAAGGAGCTCTTGACAGATGTGTCGTTGGCTGGCTCTTGGCTGGAAATGCCATAAGAGCCTCAGTGTCACCATATGCAGTCAGCCCGGAGGTCATTTCTCATAATAACCCCAATGCAAACGTAATCCAATCGTACTGCTACCCACGCCTGAAGAATCCAACCTGGATGATGAGAATTGACAGGAGCGTTTGCTGAAACAGAACATGTCAGCGTCTCTTTAAGGGTAGCCAAATGGAAAAGTGAGATATTGAATTTTTGTTATTCAAAAAAGTGCAAAATCTCTCCGTCTGGATTTTAAACTTTACCCTCTGTGTTGGGTTTACAGTTTCTATTAAAAGGAATCTCTGCAGTATACTTATAACCAAGCTTTTGCAGCCTTCAGTCAATCATCCAGGGTCTGTTCCCCTAAATGTTAAAAACACCTTTCCTCACTTTACTCTAGGAGCAGCTATCCAGATTATACTCATCTTGTTCTCATCCACACAAGGTTTTTGTCACTAATTGTACAGGTCACACATCCATGTACACATGGCGTAAGTATATTACTTTGGTTTTCTGACTGTAGTAGTTTAAAGAAAGAATAAATCACAGCTTCTTTTCACATGATATATGATGATATGATGTATGAAGTTTTGTAGGTAGACGGATGGATGGATAGATAGATGAAGAAAGAGTGGTTATCTGGGAGATTTGTCTGTTCCATCTGGTATTGGTGAACTGACCCTTAATAGTTGCACATGAATAAACAGGCTTCTTCATATTTTGTTGTAAAATTGTGTTATGACATCTTTCTGTCTTGCTGTAGGCTCTAATTACTCATCCAGAGATGTTTGGTGCATTATCCGGAGGGGGAGGGGTTCTAGCCCCCCCCCCCCCTTTTTTTTTTTGCTTCGAGAAGATTCTTAAAGTTAAAAAAAAAATATTAAAAAGTACCCCCCCGATGGTATTAAACAGTGCGGGAGTCAGGTTAGGTGCATTATGGGCCTCATACAAGATTATCTACCAGTATCAGTGCCTGGTAATGAAGAGGTGAGTACGCACTGAAGCTATTAATAAGTTGGCAGTGTTTTAACAGGAATATAAATAACAGTTAAGAACTGTTATTTATTTTCTATTAAAAACATAGGGTTATTTGATGAAAAAAGGCAATATGGCTTTATGTATTGATTTTCTTAAAGTTTATATATATATATATATATATATATATATATGAATCAAGCTTACAGTAAGCATAATCACATTTAACTTTCAGCTTTAGCACATTAATGGCTGCAAGATTTGTATCAGTGATCATGTCTGAAGGGGGAAAAATTTTTTGAATTTTTTTTTTTTCAAACATATTTTATCCATAAATATTTTTTTTTTGGTTTCTTTATTTCCATATTCCCATCCCTTAACCATGAATTTGGCCATGATCTAGACCAAGTTTACTTTCAGGGCTTTGACCAAAAGCCTAGGTCATAATGTACTTTTCGGCATGAGTGGATTAACTGTTTTGGTTACACAATTCAAACAAAGCAGGTGAGGGTAATGGAGCATCAACGGGAAGATGAATGAGGAGTGTACATTAAAAAGAAAATGTATTTCTGATGTTCAACAAGGGGATGAAGAAAGGAATACAGAAAAAAGAGACACATAGGCCACCATGGAGCAAATGCAGGTACAAACTAGTAGCCAGAAAGCAAAGATTACTCAGTGGAGAAAGTTTTTTATTGAAAAATCAGAGAATAAGGTGAGACGGAAAGGAATCAGAGAGAGGCAGGGAGAGAGATGGGGGGATTAAATGGACAGCTCATGAGAGGAGAGGAGGGACTGAAGAAGACAGAGGGATTCCCCAATGGCATTTCATCTCTCTCCCTCTTTCTTGTTCTCCTTCTCCCTATTTCCCTCCTTTTTTCTCCCAATAAATCATTCTGACTTCTTCTTAACCAACTCATTCCCAGCAGGCAGCAAAAAAAAACTGTAACAATCTTACTCCTATCTACCATTTCTCTCTTCTCTTTCTCCTTCTTTCTGTCTCTTGCCCTGTCTGGCTTCCCTGTCTCTTTCTCTCTAGCTCTCTCTCTCTCTCTCTCTCTCATGCACACCGACACACACCTAGATGCAGAGTTTGTGGAGGTGATTGAGGGGGCAAATTACGGAATACTGTAACTGCAGGACAGAGCCGCTGCCTTCATTTCTAACCATCAGACACATATGAAACATGGCAGTGCATGAAGAACACTTGAAAGCTGCTGTAGCAATACTGTAATAACGTAATATCTGTTATAAAGCAACATATATTACGTAATAAAGCAATATATGGGATATAATGATTTTTAAAAAGTAGTCCAGTTTACACCCCCTGGTAGAAAATATGGAATCCCCACTCTCAGAGCTGTTTTATTTAAAAAAAAAAAAAAAAAAAAAAAAATCTCTGCACAGTCTCTGGTGTAACCTGTTGCAACTGGCTGATTGGGAGGAAACATAGTTAAGTTAAAACAATGGAAAACATGATATAATTCTTTCATACGGCTTGTGAAAAAAGATGCTGATTGTTCCCAGTGAGCTGGGCATGTACAAACAAAATGGCTAAAAGGCATACATGTAGACGAAGGACGGCAAAGTGACAGGACAGAAAACTAAAAGGAATGTGTCTTGAAAACAGATAAAAGCACAACAAAAGAAATGGAAAATAAATGGGTAGAAACAAGAGTCAGCGTCTGAACTCTAGAGAAAAAGGAATTGTCTAAAGGAATTTAGATTTCCATCCAGAAAACCCATCATTAACACCAAAAAGTAAGAAAAATATTCAACAGAGCAAGAAGTGATCACGGACCGTGGATGATTGGATGAAAATGATGTTCAGTGATGAATCATGAGTTTGCATTGGGCAGGGAAGTGATGAAATATTGTGTGATATTATAAAGAGAGAAAATTTCCACATTCATTGATGACATGGGATTCATGTCAGGTTCTGGACCGGAGGAGATGGCATCATTACCTCAATGCAGGAAGGACCAATACACTAAAGTTTGGAAACTTTACCAATCTTATAAATTGAAAGGAAGTTTAATGATGTTGAAATATTTTTTTTCAAAATGATGATCCTGCTGCAGACAAGAGTGTCAGAACTTTTTCTTATTAAGCTAAAATCTATGGTAGAAATGGCATTTACTCATTCATTCAGTCGTTTTCTATGTACGCTTAACCCAGTTAAGGGTTGTGGGTGGCTGGAGCCCAGCAATTAGCCGAGATGGAAATTGGCAAGAAAAAAAAAAAAAAGAGGTTCATGACAGGCTCATCTTGTAAAACTGATCTGTTCACCAATCCAAAAAAGTTCCAACCTTTTTCATGATAGTGAAGTCCATGCCTCGAAGAATTAAATCTGTCATAAAAGGTAAAGGGTTTGAAAAAAGTTTGTGATTTTTAATATGTTATTTTTTAGAAAATAAAAATTAATTTAATCAAAGTGATCTTCAACTTTTTAATCAAAGCTCAAATTATATTTCTTACCATACCTGTGATATTTTCCTAGAAATTAAGGACTATCTATAAAGAATAAATACCCTTTAAATACTTAATAGTCCTTAAAAAAAAAAAAATATTTTTTTCCTTTTCATTTTGCCAAGACCTGCAATATCACTGCAAAAATACTCATTTTACAAAGGAATACAATTAAACGTTAAGTGTTCAGTGATCCGATTAGAAAAATCACTGTTTTTTTTTGATTAAAATTGCAGAAGTGTGTGCATGTAGTCACATGTATGTTTCACGGCTGAGAGGAGGAGTTGCACGTTTAAGAAGAACTGGCTCTGAGATCTCTGGGAAAGCTTGGATGCAGAGCTTTCTCGTTTCACACCATCGGTGGAGGTCGAATAGTTGACGAGAAAACTTAAAGTCGCAGTGATGCCTGATGTGCTGCCACTCGGCCACAATATTGGAGGAATGCGCTTTTGTCGCTCGCAGGGGGTGGAGTTAGAAAGTGAACGAGTGCTGCCTACCAAACAGAGAGAGGAGGAGAAGGAGGAGAGAAAGAGAGAGGAGAGAGACGGGTGTGCAGGCTGCTCACCGTAAACGATGGTTGTCGGACAGAGTCTTGAAAGCCTGATGAAGCTGGCTGCTTGAATTGTTTGCAGCAGAGTCCAGAGCTCAGTGAGGTCTCGGATCCTTGGAAGGACAAAAAAAAGAAGCTGCAGCAGCGCGCAGATAAGAAGAGCACTTTAAAAGAAGAGGACTTGCTTCATATGTATTATTTAAAGTAGTATTCATCATTGATTTTTCTTCAGTTACCTTTTTTTTCCCTTTTTTGCATAAGCTCTACGCAACTCTTTATCCGCGCATCGGACTGTTTGCCCAGAGGAAGACCGACCTCCTGCTTGGACTCTTGTCCGCCTGCCACACTCCAGTGGCGGTCCCAGAAGCAGCAGTTCCTGGTGAGCAGGGAGCAAGGAGGACCCGCTCAAACGGACCATAAACCCGCTTATTTGAAGCCCCGGAATCTGTTGGGGAGGGAGGGAGGAGGAGGTTCGCAGTGTCTGCTTTAAGCTCGAGGGGATGGGAGGGGGGGTTCTCAGTCACCTCACATCACTATAGACTTTTCCAACACTTATTAAGTAACATCAGGTGCAGTCTTTGAACACTGTATGCGTGCATGCATGAAGCTTTTTGTTCTCCTCCTCTGTTAGGCATTTGCTGGGATGTTTGAGCCGCGTTGTTTGGTGGGGTGAAGGGGACCGAGAGAGTGGCCGGAGAGACTGAAGGGACCGAGGCCGGGAGAGGAGCTGAGAGCATGGCTCTGGCAGCGCTGTCTCTCTGGGTGCTAACGAGTCTCACCTGCGCGAGCGTGCTCCAGGTGACAGCCAACAGGCATTCCGTTTACTGGAACAGCTCCAACATACAGTAAGACCCTACCTCCTCTTGTGTTTCACAGTGTGTGTGTGTGTGTGGGCGCTGTGTCATTTTCATCTCCTCATTTATGTTTAAGGGAAGGCTCATGTCCTGGTTTATTAGGATCATATCACACCTCTGATTCAGACTGATGATGTTGATGTCTTCCTTTACTGCGTTATCGCTAAAGCTGTCCTCTCTGTATCAGTTTCACTTGATGGAATTCATAAACCACTAAAATGATTAAGGAAGGCCCCTCTCTGGTAAAGCTATCAGAGCTTGGAACCGCTGTGAGACCCCCACTGTGCAGTCGAGGTGGTTTCAAACCATTTTTTTTTTTAGCACCCTCTGTTGCACAACTGGTGAGACATAGGCTACTCAGTTTCTTCCCCTCGCTCCACCACCAATGTCTGCCTGTAACACTTACTCCATTACTTCCCTCTTTTCCTCCCACCTCTCCTTGTTCACGGTGGAAGACCAGAGAGAAAAAGAAGAGAATCGCACGTGATTCTTCTGCCTTGGCTCACCTCTCGCTGTCTTACTGTCTTCTCCTCTATCTGGTTCAATTAGGAGCACTTCTTCATCCTGACCCCATTGTGTTGCAGCCGTGTCACTATTCAATCTCTCCTCGCAGCTCCCTCTCCAACTTACTCGCTCCTTCTATCCCTTCCTAACCCCCTTTCTTGTTTACACACAGTCCGCTGGCCTTTTTGTTATCCTCCTAATCCTTCGCTCCTCACTCCTATCTTTGAAAAAGCTTCCCCTACCCCCTTCTCCTTTTCAAAAGCGGCCTTTTTAAATACTGTCCTCGTGAGTCCACGGTTCTGCCACTGGATTCTTAAGAATGTAGCATCAGCCTGCAGAAACACTCTGCAGGATTATCTCTCTTGGCTCACAGTGAAATCCTGTATCGGTACATTTCTGTTTGACTAATTAAATTTTTAGGCACTTGCTCTTGTGTCTTAGAAAGATTTGCCAGCAAAAATAAAAAACAAATGTGACATGTAACATTAGCTGAATTATGAGCTGTAGCCTGTTAGTGTCTTCACTGGATAACAATAATCAGCACAGATTAAATACCTTAGCTACTCAAAAGCTCATGCCACAACACACACTATCCTGTTCTTGTGCAATATTTCTCCTCGATGCAAGGATTCACTCAGAACATCTCAATTTGTGTTACTTACCTTGTCAACGGAATATACTGCACCCTCATGAGGGGCATTCAGATAAATAGTAACTCCGTCTTATGGTTGTGCTTATTGAAGGCGTAAACATTAATATAAAAGCATAAAAAATCTGTGTGTGTGTGTGTGTGTGTGTGTGTCACAGGGAGGGTGAATGATTTTGTCTGCAAGCAGTAACTTTAGGCCAATGACTTTAGCTTACAGCAAGAAATAAAACTGTTAGTGGTAATGGCTTTTGTAGCACATAAAAGAATTGCTTTAAGTACTGGATAAAGTAATAGATGTAAGGTTATTGCTTGTGATGTGATACAGGAACCACTGTTTGTATATTTCATGCATGCACTCTTCCTAATAATGGATTTTCGCTGATATTTTTTTGCAGCTCTCTGTGTGGAGGGTTCTCGTGTTCCATTTCTATTTTTTTCTCACCAAGTAGTATTTTACTAATAAATGCTAATAAAATTCCACCTTCGCTTTTTGCATCAGACAGAATTTGATTTTCATAAAGTGTGCAAAAAAGTGCTCAAAGGCATAAAAGGAAGTTATGAACCTCTGACCTCCACAGTCAGCTAGACGCAACATGAGCAACGTTAACCTTGGTAAAGTGTTCATCTGATTAAGTCGTTTGTTAGCTAATTTCTCGCTGTGCATTCAGAGCGCACAGATGAGGGAAAGCAGAGAGAGAAGTATTGCAGTTAGAGGCAGCTTAACCTTTAACCTGACTGTCTAGCAGAGCCCAGCAGTCATCCCTCCTCTCTCTGCCTGTCCACTATCAATACGGTTTTCATCCCACAGGCAGAATATTCTTAGCCCTTGCGGTGTGAGTCTTGGTGTGTGTGTCTTTTATAAAAAGACTGTAGTTAATTAAAGAACACTCTGATCTCGGTGGACCTGGCTCATCCCTGATCTCCCATCTCTGCCTCCTCTCTTTTTCTCACTACACACATACACAATGACAAAGTCTGAAGAGTGAGCAGGGATAACTTTTTCCAATTCAGCCTACTTAGTGAATTAGCAGACAAAGGAGACATGGACAGTGGCACATAAAAGACAGATAAACTTCAGAAAAACCTGTCTAATCTACTCTTTCATACACTGCAAACCATTTTTTGCAAACACAGATCCTGTTTCCGGTATTTATTTTAATCCCCACACTCCCAACATTTATGGGCTAGTGTACCTCTAGCCACTGGCGGTCATCCTCCATGGAGTTTCTCTAACTTGCAGTGCAGTGTGGAGGTTTAGAAGGCCAATAATAAGCTGTACTATAGCTGTCAGTATGAGTGGTAAACACATTGTAAAGCCTCAGGACCTTGCAGTTTCTCAACCAGCTACTGACCCTGAGCAACTCATCAACCACTAGAGACAGCCCGAGACTGCTACAGAGGATTAAAAACTTTGCACACATGCACGCACAAACATGGCCATGCATTTCAAACATGCCCATGCCAGCGTGTGCACACACATAAACAGACACAAATCTTTGCTGTAACTTCTGGAATATGGATAAAGCGAGTATGGAAAATGAGAGAAGTAAGGATGGGTAATTTTCCGCATTAATGTCCTGCACAAAGATTGTCGCCACCGCCTCTGAGTCACTGATATCCCTGCATAGGCATGAATGTGTGTAGTAATGTGTGTGTTTGCATGTGTGAGACCTATTGTCTGTGTGTGTTTGGACTGTTACAGATGTCTCTGCTCACTGATGGGTGACCGAAACAAAAACAAATCCATCAGTCCGTTAAATCACACATTATCTTCCCCCACCTGGCAATTAACCACTGCTGTGAGTGTGAGTGGTGTGTGCAACGGTGTACGCGTGTATATACATGTGTATGAGTGTAATTCAATAACACAGCAGTTAGCTTGATTTGCATAATAGATATCTGGTGATATCTCTTAATTTATCAATTGTATATTTTGCAAGCAATCGGGTTGCGGTAACACAAACACGGCTCTAGGCACCGTGTTTGTGCATGTTTTTGTGTGTGTGTGCGCGTGTGTATTCGTCCATGACGGCATCACCTCAGCGCAGGTCACAGAAACGAAGCCAGCTGTCGCAAGCGGGATTTGCTCCTCATAATACTGCACATGCATTTGCGTGGTAAATGATACTGAGGTGGAGCTTGTTTTATATTCTTGCAGCTCGCCAGCGTGCACAGAGACACGTCACGCAAGGCGGGAGCGAAATAATGCAAGAAAAATGGATAGTGTGGGACTAGTGGGAGAAGAGAGGAAATCCAGAAGAATACAGACGAATTTCATTTTGAATTATAATAGAGCCGAGGGAGGAGGGTCAACATAATGGCTGTAATAATGCTCGGCCAGTGCCCCGATCCACATGCTGAGTTCTCACACACAGCATCGTAGCTCAGACACACAGACAGCAGGACAATCATCAATCCCTTTGACAGCAACACAAACCTCTCTATCTCCCAGCCCCACTTATGACAACAGTATTTACATTTATGAATATCTGCACAAAGAGAGTTCTACTCACAAACACAAGACGCTTGGCCCTGTGTGTGTATGTGTGTGTGTGCCTGCCAACACACGTAACAAAGCCTCACACACAGACTAGCTTATAATTATGATCAGATTATTCATTAGTGAGGTATAATAAGGCCATGTAGTGTTCGGGTGAGTGGAGTCTGGTTTGTGGGTGCACACTTTCACACTGAGATGTCATTAATTAAAAGCAAGGGGAAACACCTGTGTGATGGATGACTACTGTTTGCATATTCAGATCCGCTGTAGTTCGCTCTCCCATGCTGCTGGGCTCTCTTTAAATAAATCATTTTTCTCTGATTGGACAGGTATTGTTGGGTAGTTAGACGGGTGGCAAAGAAGCAGCAGAAATGAATTATCCTCTTGTTTTCAGTTTTTTCTTTATGTTTGAGCCGGACTACAGCGGTGTGCTTCTATGTCTCTGTTCTTCTGAAGCCATAAGGGAACAAACTCTGGGAGGTTGTGTTTTGAGAGCTGTGTGGGTTAATGTCAAATCGACTTGGACTCAATCTTTCCACTGCTTGAAAACATGTTGCCTCGCTTTGAGATGTCCTTTCTCTTCACCTCGCTCCCACTTTCTTAATGTTTCTCTTTTCTTTCTCCCCTTTTATACACTTTGAGAAATTGACCAAAGCCACCTCTCATGTATCGAGCTCAAAACGCGCCCTCTTGCAGATGTTGTGAATTTACATCCACACATAGAAATAAAACACACATTGATCTGGATACAAAGACAAGCCTGAAATATTGAGCCCACCCTGTCCTCTTGCATCTCGATTGGCTCTTTCATTTCCTCAAACGGTGTCTCGCTTACATGATCGACTAATCGGAGGCATTGCTGTGAAAATGGAGTATTGATGTTGAAGAAATCGTGCTGGCTCGGTCTTGAGTTGAAATGCTAACTGGTCACTGTAATGGTTTGGATCCAAAGGAGGCAGGGTTCTTAGCGATTTTACACATGTAATTCTGCCAAAACCAAACTTAGATGAGAGGCGCTGTGAATCGGGAGGTTCTGATCGAGCCTGACAGGAAGCAGGGATCTAATGCCTGGCTTTGGATTGGTATTGATTTAAGTGACTGCATAAATCGCATGTTGGTGGTCCAGTCGTTAACAGAGACTGTGCAGACTGTTTTTTTTTTTTTTCAGTATCTCAGGGACAGGACTAGAAACAGTCCTGCTTTGGAAAAGAGGTTTTTTAAAATGAAAATTTCTGCAAAGAAAATATAGTCCTAATAAAAACACTCTTGTTTAAGGACAGTTTTGTTTTAAAGCAAAATTAGTGATGATTGGGATGTAGGAGTTTTGCTGTGGAGTCAACACAAATACAACTATGGACTGATCATCTTGATCCATGTGGAAAAACTCAATTTTACAGATATAAAAGCAGCGCTGCTCCCTGCTGGTTGAGATTTATTTTTGGTAGTCGACCTCAAAGGAGCTGTCGATTTAGCTTGATGGGCTGCAGTAAATAAACAAGCTAAACACTACACAAGTTCTGCTTTCACACAGATGTTCAGTTCAAGATGTAATGCAAAGATGTGGACATCTTTTTTCTCAGGGTGCCAGCTGCATACATTTAGTGTATGGGAAGTATTAGCTCTCCTCTCATTGGAAGGTCTTGCTAAAGATCAGTGATGTAGGTTGGGTCGTGCCATGTGTGTAAAACATCTGGGATAATCTTGTCACAGCTCTGACCACTGATGATACTAATAAATCCCAGAGAGCCACTTTCTTTTTCTTTCTTTTTTTTGTTTTTTGGAGCTGTATTAATAGAGCGGTACATCACAAACAAAATCAATATTAAATCATTTGGGTAACTGAATTCAGTCTGCACAGAAAGCTGTCATTTCTTGTTTCAAATGGAGTGATGTGTATTTAATTGGACTACATCTGCTGCATGTTTGTCAATGCATTTGCCACCTGATGGGAAACAGCAGAAAGCAGCTCTGAAGATTAAATAAATCCTGAGAAAACAGGTTGACTTTCCTCGCTTATAAATGCTGACATCTGTGGGTTTTTTTGTTTGTTTTGTTTTGTTTTTAACCCATATTTTAAAAAATCTGCTCTTTTTTTTGACTAGGACAAGTTAGGACTTATTCCTGATCAGAGAGGCCTAAATATGATTCCAGATGTGGTTTCTGTGCAGCGTCCCAAAAATATGTGTGGGCTCCTCAGTTTCTCCTTCTTTCCAGCCACATGTGAACTGTTAAAGTGGAAAGTCTAAATTACTCAAAGGTGTGACGGAGAGTGTGAGTGATTGCTTTTCTTGCTGTGTTAAGGCAACGGTGTACTCTCTCAGTAGGCCTATCTGGACAGGCTGAAGGTGATTAAAAGCTCATTTCAGGTAGTCTCACAGCTGCAAGTGTACACAGATGTGAAAATGGTGTAAGTTAAAAATGTGAAGCAAGTAATGTTTCCTCCACTGTCCATTAATGCTCAGCTGCAATGAAATAAATTTGCATAAGAGAGAAGACAGGGCACTGAAGCCAAAATTGGCATCTGAGAACAACTGGAGACCTACGTGATTTGATACAGTTTTTAATTTTACCTACATTTCATGTTTTAGAATAATAATAATAAAAAAACAGATGATGGTTTTTATCTGGTGTACTAATATGAAGCAAATCTTCAAATGTCACCTTACTGAAATTATCTGGTGATGTGATGAAACTACAGCGTCCACTGCTAACAGTGGCTATAGCCAGTATAAAGTGTGGCTTTAATGAACAGAGAATCTGTGAATAAATCTTTAAGGAGGAGGACAAATGCAAACAATTATTTTAGATAAATAAGTGGAAAAATGGAGAGGTAGTAAATGCTGACTAGGGCTGCACAATTGTTTAAAAAATCGTGATCTCAATTCACACATACATGTGATCTCATTTGTACCCACAACGATTCTGAAGCATTTTTAATCACGAGCTGCATCACAAATAAAAGTTTCCATTCTTCACGGATTTTTTTCAAGTGCCCTCAAATGCAGCACTGCCATTGCCTCCCCACCCCTCAACCAATGGAAAAGAACTACAACTATGCATCTGTCTAAGAAGTGCTCCAATAAAGCTCTTATGCAAACACATGCTTTGTTTTGAACTACCTTTTAAAATGGTTGTTTTGTTAAAGTTTATTTGTGCAATCAAAATTTTTTTGGGGAAAAAAAATCGTGCCAGAGAATCTTGATGTCAATTTTAAGCAAAAAAAAAAAAAAAATTGTGATTCACATTTTTACCAGAATCGTGCAGCCCTAATGCTGACCTGTTTATTCTCTGGAAGCTGGAGACTGTTCATGGCATCTGTCATATGAGTCAGAAGTTCACTCTGACAGAACTTACTCATAAACGTGTTCCCATCTCCCCTCATTTGCATGAACTCTTTTTTAAAAAGGGCCAAAAATGACCTCAAGCATGTGGAAAAAAGCACAAATTTGAACAGTTTCAATTAAACTTCTGTTGTGCAACTTCAAAGTGAACATCACAAATTGAGATATTGACTCAGCATCAACAGAGAAAAACCTCAATCAACAAGCACGCAAGTAGATAGTAATTAGTCTTATACTGTATGTTCATGTATTATTAACTCCATGGATACATATGTATTTAAAAAATGCATCTTGAGGCATCATAAATACTTTAGTAACAAATGAACTAGGGGAAGTTTATTGTCAAACTCACCACCAGTGATAGACAGTTAAGCAGACATGTATGAAGGGCTGAAAAATATATATTGTCTTTCCATCACAATCGCATAGTACATGTGCACATTGCAGGTCCTGCGATGTAGGAGGCAAATTAATTTTATGTGTTCCCATCTCTTTTCGAGGGTACCTGACACAAACTACGCACAGTGATCCACCAATAACCATCGTTCTTTATCAGTTTGGCAGAGAAAAAACTTTGTGAGGTAAATTGCAGTTCATATTTGTACATAAGTACAAATATAACAAGTGCTATTCAAGTCATCTGCTGAAAGTTCCTGTATTTTTTCATATTGCAATATATACAATACGGAATTATTTGCTATTTTTGTAAAATAATTCAACTTTTTTTTTATATATAAATAAATTAAAAAAAAAAAAACAACCTATACAAAAATATAAAAAATAAAGAATTTGTTTAAATTTCTTTTTTGATTTTTCTTTGGAGATGATAGTTGTTTTTCTTTTTTTTTTGGGGGGGGGGAGGCAACGTAGTGTTTCATTTGAAGGCACTTGAAAAAAATCTGGGAGAATTGGAAACTTTTTTTTGATAAGCCCATGTTTAAAAATTTTTAGAATTTTTTTTGGGTGAATTGAGATTGCATGTATGTGTGAATTGAGATCACGATCTTTTAACGATTAATTGTAGCCCTATCACAAAGTTAGAAACAATCCCAATGTCTTTTTTTTTTTTTTCAATATCGTGCAGCCCTACATGTTTGCACATCTCAGACCAATGAGGAAAAATAGATCATATTTCAGTATCTTAAAAGAGTAGACTAATTTTAAAATGAATTGATCTGATCTTACACGACATCGGACATCATTGTGTTGCGTTGTTCTGTATACCGTGGGGGTTATCTCAGGACACTCTATACAAGCGCTGGCAGGAATTGAATGAAGACCTCACAGATTAAATAATGACAATAATAAGACATTAACTGATTTTTAAAGGAAATTTTGATCCCTTTCTTCATTGGATCTTTATGCTATATCCTCAGAAATCAATATGAGGAGCTGTGTCACAGTCCTGCAGTGTTTGTGCAGTGTTGTTGTAAGATAATACAATGCCTTCTGAGAAGCTCAAAATGCTGTTTTCATGCAGCCAAGTTACTGAATGACCATCTTCTCTCATTATCTGCATATTTTAGGCAAAGCATGGGGCGAAACAAGCGTTTATCTTCCCACCCATGTGTTAAATTTGAACAAACTGTCCACAGAGAACAGATCCCACAGCTGCAAGGCTGCACACAAACACACCCGAACACACTCAGAAGAACACGCGGTGTTGATATTAACATTATTCTATGAGCCGATTCCTAAGCTCCAGCAGCGTAATCAGGTGCTAATAACAAGGCTGTGATGTTTACAAGCTGTTTCAAAGAGCTGTATATATCAGTGTGTACATGTGCTGTGTGTGTGTGTGTGAGAGAGCATTCTCTATGTGATGTCTACTCTGTTCTCCGCCAACACTCTTGGGGCTTTGGGGGGGTACTAATAATGGCTGTCAGTGCTTGCACACACACACAAACGCACGCACACACCAGATGCTCATGGTGTGTTTGTGACGTGGCTAATGATAGCAGCGTAGCGGCAGTCTGAGGCCATATGCTGAGCCTGATCACAGCAGAGCAGAGTGGTGTAGCGTTAATAAACTCTACCGACATGACAATTAGTGATCTTCCACAAAAAGATGAGATGAAAATGCAGCTGTTTTCTGCTACCTTGGAGAAGCAGGACTCAACTTTGGTCAACCAGAGGAGCTGCAAGATGCAGAGCTGCTGCATTTACACGAAATGTGTCTATTGTGAGCGCTCGCTAGGAGAAATCATGCCCATTGTTGAGTCTTGATTATGAATATTGTTAAACATCATCAAACCTGAATAGGTAGTGTTTGTTTTTCATTTTGATGGTTGTTTCTCTGAGCTGGTTTTCATAAAGAATAATTATCCTGAGAATTGAGTGGTAAGTTTGAAGGTTTGATATGGCAGCCAAAAGGGAAAAGAGACTAGAGAGATTCCTCACATCACCAAACTGCACAGAATTATGCTTATTCCATCCGCAGAGAGAGCGTGGCAGAGAGGGAGCGAATCTTTAATTGAGGTTTTATCCATTTAAGCTGTCACTAAGAGGCCAACTCTGAAACCTTTTAACCACTCTCCTCTCAGTAATGACACAAATCAGAGAGGAAATGTGTTTGTGTCGGGGGTTCGGTGCGAATGTGTGCGTGTGTGTTCCCGTGTGTTAGCATTCGCAAAGCGGGAGGGTAATTATGCGGAAATTGGGAAATGGCTAAGTGAATTATGACCTTGTTTCAGCAGAAGGTTTTAATCAGTCCCAGCCAGGCCAGAGAGGGAGGCAGAAATGTTCGCTGTAACAGCACTCTGCCACTGATGGCCACAGCAAGCAGTCAGTAAAACTGACACTCGGTCAGCCTGATGCGTCAGTGGAAATCCGTCAGTCATCCAGTCAAATCTGAAAACGATGTTGGAAAATTTATGTTTAATGATGAGCCTGAAGTTTTATTCCTAAGTTCATGTTCCGGTACATCAGCTATTAGTTAAATTTTTCTCTTTCATGCGATTTTCTTTGTCAAGTAAACAGTCTTCTGTTGACACTTGCATTAGATTAGATGATATGGAATTAGTTAAGAAAAAAAAAATCACATCACACATTCTTACATGAAAAGAAATAAAAAGCTCAAAAAGAAAAAAGAAAACTCAGTTTTTAATGATGCAAAATAAAGACAAACAAAAAAATACTTTTTTTTTTTTTTTTAAAACCTTGGAAACAGAGTTGTTGCTAGATAAAACAATTTGTTTGATGAGATGCAGCTGAAAAATATGATAAAATGGAAATAACCCAACCTTTCCTTAGGTTGTGTGTAATTTAATGCACACTTACTCTGAATGTTGGATTTCAATCCATGTTGTGATACAGAAAAATCTTGTCCTTTATGTAATTTATGTTTAAACCTGCTGACTTGCATGTTGTTTGTTCTTTAGTAAAATGGAGGCTTCTTCTGAAGTGAATAAAGTGATGGCCTCCAATGATCAAAGTACAACATGGATGAAGTTTTACTCTCTTCCGGCTGCTTGTATGCTTTAAGTACCTGGGTTGTCTCACAAGTTTGAGTTTAACAAAATTGATTAATCTTGCTGTTCAGATGTCTGTAGGGTCAGCAGCTCAGCTGTGTGTCAGTGTGAGAGCATGTGTTGCTTCTGGCCTGGCTGTCTGTTTCTGCCAATGTTGGATCGATGGCATCCTACAGACGCTGCACTCCTCTCTTGAATGTTTCAGCCTGTTTCTTCTCCCTCTTGCTGTGTAACTGCTGCTCAGCCCTCCCCGTTTTTTCTCTGCCTCTCCATCTCTCCTGTTGGCCCTTCTCGCAGCATCCCTTCCTCTCCTCTGTCTCATTGTCCTCGTCTGTACGACCAAGTCTGTTTCTAGGTGAGAGAGTGATCTCTCACTGTGCATGTATACATATATACATGCTTTCTAACTGCTTCATTTCTGTCTTGTCTCTACGTCTTCAACAGTGGATAGTAATTAGATTCATATTCCAACATTGTTTCATAAAACTCAGTGTTTTTTTCTCTCTTTTTATGCATTTCCTTTTTCAGTGACAACAATGATCAGACTTTTGTGTGTCTTACTGATACTCGGTGAGATCTTAGCAACTGAGAGGTTGCCTGTGTTGCTTTCATCCAAAATCAGCTTCTCTTCTCAAGATAATGCCAAATTTTTGGATTGGATTAGATTCAGATCGTATTTTTAAAATAGCAGTAGCTTAGTTACAAAACACCTGGATGCCCAAAATCTTCTCTCACCAAGATAAAGCCGAAATGGGATTTTTAAATGGCATCAGTAATAACTTTGTCTCCTTACATTGGATTTTTATTTTTTGGCATGAGTAGTTATCAGCTTATAGTAACGGAATGTTTTTAGCAGTTACCATATTTTTGACCATGCTACCACGCACTAATATACTGTACTGTATATACGCATTCATGTGACTCATGAAATTGCAGTAAAGACCTCAATGAGAGGCTCCTCTGAAAGTGTAATTAATAAGTCAATATATTTATTGGAATGTTTATTCAACTTCCAAAATGTAAGCCATTAACAGCAGTTACCTTTCCCCTCTCCAGACTCCACACCTAATAAGCTTGTCAGATGCTCTGGAAGTTTACCTTGCTGCCTGCCTCTGCCCCCGTTGCCGCACTCTGCATGCGATGTTCACCTGCAGAGCAGATGACAGTTGAGTAGTACCACTCCTGCGGTGCTGGAGGCAGCAATGCAGCTTCAGAAACGTTAACGTTGTCCATGTGAAACTATTTCATAATTCTCAGCATTTTGAAGCCGTGGCACTAATAATTTAGCTGCAGCGGCCCGCCATGACTGAGTAAATGTAGGGGAAACACTGCCTCCGGGGCAATTTCCTCCGCGTCTTCATGCTGCAACATTGCAAAATCTGCTCTCTGTTGTGGGTTTGAGTGGGGCGGGCCTTGGTGACAGAGCGAGTCTGGGTCTGCGTTTGTGATTGGTTTGGAGGAAGTAATGACTATGGTATTAATGGCATATGCCACCCCTGGGTGAAATTTAGCCTCCCCTCACAGTCCCATTGAGTTGGACAAGTGGGCAGAAGCGTTTTCTAGCTGACCCAGTCATTCTCTGAATCTGGCAGCCCTGACTTTAGCTTAGCTTAGTATAGTTGCTGTAATCTGGCATATCCAACTAGTACCACTTGGCGAAAGTTTAAGATAGGGGTCGGCAACCGGTGACTCCGGAGCAGCATACGGCTCTTTCATCCCTCCAATGCGGCTTCCGGCATTTGAAAAATAATGAGTATTTAATTGAAATGTATTTTTTTTTTTTTCGGTTTGTTCGCTTTAATAATGTGATTCTAAAAACCCAAGACAAATTACCCCTTGTGGGACAATAAAGTTTCTTTTTTCCTATGGTAAATTTTAAGATTATGGTGATCTTGTATATTCCCTCTGAGCAGTGCGTGTGCAGTTGCGTACTTTTCCAGTGTTCTCCGAGCACAACAAATGCAGCTCGTGAAATAAAATCCAACTCAACTAAATTGTAGACATAATTTATTTCGTACCATTTTACAAAGCAGCCAATTGAGTGACAGGTGCAGAAAGCAGGTAACTGCAGTAAAACAGTGAGTAACACTGTCCAGCATGATGTGGTTCACACATCTTTACGCAGCCAATCAGTGTTATTAACTGCACTTCATGCTCACGTGCCGCTATTGTGCAGCATGGCATGATACAGCCCTATCAAATCAGCGATCACAGAATTAAACATTTAAAATGTAATTCATTATAAACAAGGAAAGTCACTGAACTGAGTGGACGTGCTGTGGAGCGCCGAGCTTTCCTCCTTGCGCCCTCTTCCACGAAGGTCTCAGAGGGCAGTGTCTCTGTTGTGGTTGAATTCTCAGTACAGTCATTACAGAAGGCTTGCATCGTTGCGCTGTTGTTGCTGCAGTTATGGCACTTAAAGTGAATAATAAACGAGTAAAATAATAATAGAGGCTAAATAACCTTTTGCTCATTTATTATTCACTTTAAGTGCCGTAACTGCAGCCCAAAAAAAGTGGATTGGTGCATCCCTCATTGAGATTGGGCTTTTCTTTAGTAGTGTAAAACAGTAAATTACATTTTCAGAGATTTCTTTTTGTTTATTGTACAAATCTGTTTTATAATTTTTAAACTTGAGTTTGGAATAACCACACTCATTTTTCCCCCCATTTTTTGTGAGTTTTTACTGATCCATGTTCTTTATTGTAAAAGGTGCAATAAATATTAATACAATTTATCTGAGATGTCCTGTGTCTTTCCTCTTTTAGAATAACTGACAGTTTTGGGAGTCTTTACCAACCTTTAAATCTAATTTGTAACTACTTTATGAGGCAAAGATAGTGCACACTTTAGATGAGCTCACACCATATACTTTATTAATGAGTTGTAAGTGCTTCGTAACTACCTGCAATAAAGAATTCCTGTGTTACTAACTGCTTATATGACATTGATTGGAAAAGAAATTTGTGAGTTTGCATGAAATATTTAAATATTAAAATACCATATTTACTATTAGTACATGCCTTATCACTGCCAGTGAAAGCATAAATAGAAAAAAAAATATAACTGGTGTGTAAGTGATGCAAATACCATATTATGAACAGCTGAATCTAACCTTAACAATATGAAAACACAATCATTAAACATATTGTAGAAAACATTAATAAATGTGCTTATAAAGCATCGACAAATGAGTACTAATGTCAGATACATGCTTTATACTGTAGATGATGAATTCATCATTTGCTGGCTCATAATGTACTCATCAATAATGAATATAACATCTACAACTGTGCTTATAAAGCGGATACTAATGAGTTAATGCTAATGCTAATAAAGCTTAATAGTGTGTACTTATTATAAAGTGTTACCCATTGTTTTTATTGATTTCCAGAAAGAATATACAAATACATTGACATATACCACCAAGTTGCACAGTGAAATGCAGACATACCACACATACACATACAAAATACAAACAAACAAAACAAAATTTAAAAAAGTCACACTCAATAGCCCTACAGATGGATATAATCTACTGTTGCTTGAGAAAGGCCATCAAGGGTCGCCACATTTCTTCAAATTCTTGTGCTTTACCCCTGATTATAAAGGTTAGATTTTGAAGTGTAACATGAATTGCCATTTCTCTAATCCAGGATTGTGAAAATGATAATTCAGTCTCTCCAAGACAAAGCAATCATCCTCCTGCCAAGCAGGAGACCAAAGTAGATCAGAGTCTTACACTTAAGAGTTAACTGAGAGGCCATCCGGGTATATTCCTACTGAAAAGTTTTGCTACGCAGGGTACCTGAATACCTGTGAAGTTTCATCCATGTATTAATGGTTGGTGTTAAAGCATTTAAACAAGCTATTGCCCACTCAGCTTCATCAATATCCTCTTTAATATCTAAACTCCACGCCCTCCTCTCATTACTAGATTCCTCATCATGTGAGACAAGTACTGCATATACAGTAATATAGAGATTTGACATTTCCCATTCATGTGTTTTAACACAATGTCCTCAAGGCAGGACAGTGGCGATTCTGGTGTATCCTGGTGGCACTTTGATGAGATGAAGTGCTTCAGCTGTAAGTATTTAAAAAAAAGTGTGTTTTTGGAATTGAGTATTTCAAACAAAGGTCGTAAAGTAATAGTAAAGTGTCCAGAACATACAAGTCACCTATTTTTTGCATCCCCTATTGGCCCACATCTGAAATCTACCATCTGCCTGGCCAGGAGTGAACTGCGCATTACCGCAAATGGGTGAGGATTGAGATATGGAAGGTACCGAACTGTCTTCTGCCGCTTATCCAGGGTTGGGTCGCGGGGGCAGCTGCCTAAGCAGGGAAGCCCAGACTTCCCTCTCCCCAGCCACAGCCGCCAGCTCATCCAGGGGAATCTCGAAGCCTTCCCAGGCAAGCAAGGAGACATAGTCCCTCTGGCATGTCCTGCATCTGCCCTAGGGCCTTGTCCTGGTCTTTCTTAGAGCTTTGAACCATATATCTATAGTGTTTTTAAGAAAGGGATTTGTTGTTTTTTTTCTTTAAATTTTTTATAATCTGCTGAGTGTAAATACAGGTTTAGTGGCAGCTTAGATATTGATGGTTATTCAATATAAACCCATGCTGGAGGGGAATGTGTGACAAAATAAAACATAACACTATGCAACTGAGCACCCTTGTAATATCGCTGTAAACTGGGCATCTGTAATCCACCCCTTTCATATAGCAAATACAATAATCTCAGTCTTAATCTAGGTTTTCAGTTGTTCCAGATAAATCTACAAAATGCATTATTAATTTCTTTAAAAAAGGATTTTGGTAGTGGCAATGGAAGTGATTGACACAAATATAAGAATTCCGGCACAACGGTCATCTCAGTTATGTTAACCTGGCCAATCATTGGCATTGGCATTGTCCATTTTCAAATAATTCTTGTACCTCTCTTATCAACGGGTCATAGTTTGCTTGAACAACTGTATTAATTTGGGAGGTAATCTTAATTCCAAGATATATAAAGCCTTCCCTCGCATTAAAAATAGGTGTTGTTATAACTGGATTAGTCCTTTCATCTTCATTCAGGAAAAGTATAGAAGATTTTGCAGTATTCATACTGTATCCAGAAAACTGACAAAATCTATTCATTAGATTTAGTAATGCCTATACTATTTGATAGGTTTGACAAAAAAGGAATCACATCGTCTGCATATAATGATATCCTGTGTTCATAATCTCCAATGGTTATTCTTGATAAATTGGCTTCAGCTCTAATGGACATGGCTAGAGGTTCAATGGCCAAAATTAAACAACAGTGGGGAGAGAGGACAGCCCTGACGAGTTGACCTCTCTAGCGTTAACGGGCTTGATAAACTGTTATTCGTCATTACGTGTGCTGTAGGATTGGTATATAATAATTCTATCCATTTAATAAATTGTCTGCCAAGTCCATATCTCGGCAGCAGATTGAAAAAACAATGCCACTCCATTCTATCAAACGCTTGTCTAGCATCTAGAGATAACAGCGCTGTATCCCTAGTATTATTTTTAGAGAGGATTATGTTGAAGACCCTTCTTATATTTTGAAATCCTTGGTGAGTCTGTACGAACCCATTCTGATCATCATGTACCAAGAAGAGGATATGAGGATCTAGCCTTTTAGCAAGGACTTCACACAATATTTTGGTGTCTACTTCCATGAGGCTAATAGTTCTGTATGAGGAGCAGTTGGTTGGCACTTTTCCAGGTTTCAATATAAGGATTGTTGTAGCTTGTCTTAAAGTTGGTGGTAATATACCATGATTAAATAACTTATTAAACATTTCCAAAAGTGGGGTCAACAGCTGCTTCTGGAATGTTCTATAAAACTCTATTTGTGGGCCATCAGGCGCTGGAGCTTTACCAGGGTTAATACTGTTAATGGCCTGCAAAAGCTCTTCCATTGTTATATCCTTATCCAGGTCCTCTTTAACCTCCTCTGTAAGCGTTTTGAACTGGAGCTGATTAAGAAAATTATCTCTATTGGTGGGCATAGAGTAGCATTCTGACCTGTATAGCAATTGATAAAATTCCTTAAATGTATTATTGATATCTTGAGGGTCGTTTGATACTGTATCTCCCCTGATTGAGTAGTTATGCCATTCATGGCTCTTTCAGTTTGTATTTTTTTAATTGTCCAAGCTAACACTTTGCCAGCCTTTTCTCCCTGGTCGTAAAAGGCTTGGTTCAGTCAAAGTAAACTTTTTGCTGCTTTGTCAGATGTTAACTTATTGTATTCCATTCTTAGAATTAGTAACTGCTTTTGCTTTTTGGGATCATCTTTATCATTTATATCTATTTCCAAAGATTTTATTTGCCTTTCTAATTCATTAATTTCTGCTTTTTGTATCCTGTTTTTAGTACTCGTGAAGCTTGATCCCGATCTGAAGATTGGGGTGTATTCCTAACTCCGTGCTTGCATGGTTTTTGTGGAAAAATCTTGAACAAAGATGATTTTGTGACCATCGTGAGTGAGCGAGAGTTGTTTCAATGTGTTGAAGACAAACTTGTGGTCTTGAAATCGTAGGAAACATATGATTACAGCTCTATTCTGATCTGGTCTTGGTCTTGCCAGAGTATGGTGCGCTCTTTCCAAAGTGAACAACTTGGTGCCTTCAAGTCCCAACCAGACCGGCAACATATGTTGGATGTACTCAGTCATGGGCTGGGTCTTTTCAGAGTTTTCGGGGAGCCTTGTGTTCTTTCTCCCAGCACGATTTTCCAGATCTTCCGTCTTGGATTCCAAATAGGCGATGTGTTTGGCAACGTCAGTCATCTATGTCTTCAGACTCTGTAGGCCGTCTTCGGTGTCTCCTATGGGCCCCTCAGCCTCCGCGAGCCACTTAGCATTAGCAGTGATATCTTGTTGAGGATCTGTAAAAATTTTTAAACAGCATCGACAGAGCTATTCATGACAGCTATGTGTCTCTCCACGTTATCAAGTTTTGCCCTGAGGCTATCAAGGATGCTTATCTTAGTGTTAATTGCGGTAACCGTAGTGCGGAGTGACTGTAGCTCTGTTAGCACTGGAGCTAAGTCATTTCCTGGGCTGGTCGGCTCATTAGTAACATCGGCAACCAGAGTAGTTCTGGATTTCTGAGAACCGTGGGATCCGGAGTTGCTTTCGCAGTCTTTAAGTGCCATTTGTTTAAACATCTTTTTAAAAATAATGACTAGGACTTTGCAAATTTTTTAGCAGAGCTGCAAGGAGTTCCCACCCTAAGTTGTCATCTTGGTCCGTGGCTCCACAGCGCCCGGAATTTATATAGTTAGCAGTATTCCTTGCTTCTTCCTTTTCAAGAAGCATGCAAATATGGAGAGACAAAAAGCAATTAGCTCATTCCTTTATGGGTTCCAAAAATATAAAAACTTGCAAACAAATCAGCATGTTTAAAAAAATTTCACCTTTGGCTGGAGGACATTCTAAATAGTTATGCACTTATCTTGTCTTTTAACCTCGTCTTGGTTCTACAAAGTGCTTTAAAAAATGTTTCTAGTCTCCCATTCACACAAGCCCTCATGCATCACCTCATAATTGTATATTTTACTTTATTTGCAACGTGTAACATTTTTCTCTGAAGTTGTAAACTGAATAACATTTTAAGGGTCAATGTAGCATTTAGTGTCTTGCCCAAAGGCACCTCAAAATGTGGATGTGCTGCATGGGGATCTTCTAGTTGGAGGATAACTCCTATCCGCTGAACCCTGATCAGTCAGCGGCCATCAATTACTTTGCTACTGAACAGTTAATTAAGCGATTGAAATAACAATCATCGTTAACAGCAACAGATTAGTTGGAGCTTAAAATTGGCAATGGGTGCCCCCAGCCTTTGTTGTATATCATAAGAAATAAGACAATTTTTTGATTGGCTGGACTCACACAACCCTATTTTAAGGCCTCACCTCAGGCTCTTGGAAGCTAATGGGAACAGATGAATTATTGAGAGATTTTCTTATAATGAGTGTCATGATTTGCAGCCTTAAAAAGTGTAATTTTATGATGGTCATAGTCTTGTATGATCAAAGTGTAAGATTTACAGTGTTCAGGGTGTTTTCAGTGCAATGAGGATGCATCTGTCCCTATATTGCTGTAGTGTGCAGAACTTTGTAGTCATTATCACCTCCTGAAAGACCATCTACAGCCCAATAACCATGTGGAAAAGTCTGTTTTTGCTGGAATCTACAACAAGTTCTATACAGCTATACAAATTTAACGCTGACATAAGGGAGATATTGATTTGCCACATCGCCTGCAATGGAAATGATTTCTGTTTACTGTCTTTATACGTATTCTGTTCTAACAGCATATTCTGTGAGGTGTTATAGGTATGCTGTGTGTGAATGCATAATTTTATGAATAATATCCCCATGTTTTTGACCTTTACCATGCAATTTAGTTTTCCCTTTACATTCACATGCATTTACGTGATGTGTGTACATATGTGTGGACCGAACTGAGTTGATGTTTGCCAGTAGAGGGATTTAATATGAGGACGGATGAGAGTTAGCAATGCTGTCTGGCCTCGGAGCTAACACCCACGCTGTCTGTAGGCTCTAAGTTCTGCTCCTGTGCTTTGAGGTAGAGGAATCGGCTACTGCTGCTGTAGTAAGACTGCACATGAATGAGTGTTTACTATCTCTTTCAGGCAAGTCTCCGTCCAGTTCTACTATCTTGCTTTTAATGAAAATATAAAGTCCAGGACAGTTGCTGGAGGTGGATACACTGTCTTTATTTCACTGCTACGATAGGGAGAGAGAAGGAGAGTAGTGGAAGGGGGTGTGGAGGGTGTGTATGGAGGATATGGGGGTTGCAGGGTTGTTGTAATGAATGTACTGCAGTTAAAAAGAATTCTGTGTCACTTCCCGGGAGAATGAGAAATAAAGGTGGTGGAGGGGGAGAGGGAGATGTGGGAGGAGATGTAGCAAAATAGGATGTGTTGTGTTGATGGAGCAGAGTTCTTCACAGCCAGGCAAACTCTCCTCCCATTCTACAATGTGCATATACGAGTGTGTTTGTGTATGTGAGAGAGTATTGCTGTGGTGTGGATGGAAAGTGAGTAAGAAAGCATGCGAATGCCCCACAGCCTGCAAGCATGCCACCCACACACCCACATGTATTAGACCCATACATATGCATAATTCTCACTTTCCTTCCCCTCTACCTCCATTTCCATTCTCCCCTCAGTTTTCTTCCCACCATACATGCACACACACAGACTTTAACTAACACACAGATACACACATATGTGGGGGAAACTCATTTCGCAGGGACAATCTTTGTCATTACCTCCCACAGATTCCTCAAGGGAGTACATTGTTATTTTCTGCCAGCCACGATCAAATAAAATAGAGCAAAGAGAGAATCCACTCCTCCACACACAAAAGTATAGAAAAACTCACACCATACGGTCCTATTTGCTAAATTGTGATTGAATAAAACAGAATGATGCCAGCCATCCACCCACTTGCTGTGTGTTGTAAATTGCTACCCACAGTGCAGTTCCCCCAGCAATGTGTGTTGGATCACAAGTTGGTCTTTTCTTCAGCATCAGTTTAGACAATCAAAACAAGTCTATGCCATCCCTTTTTCAGTCTGCATGCAAAGGTTGGAAAAGATAGCCGTGGAGACCAGTTTAGCTTTGTATCCACCATATCGGCTGGCCTCTTCAAAAAGAGACAGAGAAATTGCACAAGATCAGACAGGGAAAAAAATTGATGAAGGGGGAAGGGAAGGAGGGGGTAGGCAAAGAATAGGGAAAGAACGGCCCTGCAGAACAGTACTGCCAAAACTGAGGTCAATTGTAATGAAAATGGCTGTTCACATGACCACAATAGCAGCTGAGTGACAGCACTAAGCAGCATGGACGGGCTTATCCTGATCACTCAGAGCCTTGACTGGGGGAATCACAATGCCCTGGAGATCTGTCCTTTTTGGGCTTGGAGGATCACAGAGCGCCCACGGTCCCAAGCCCTGGCCATGAAACGTCTCTGATATTACCATATCAATGCTGCCCTTGCTGCTCCGCCAAGGGGCAGGGCAGCAAGTGATAGTGTTCCTGGTTAGCATCGCCCTGCGCCTTCACAAGGCTATTCAGTGGGGTGTCAATGCTAACCCAATACCGTGTGTGTGAATGGGAAGAAGTGTAAGCTCAGTCATGTAGCAAGAACTCATGTTTTCAGTATTTGTTTGTCTGAGAATCAGTTTTTTTTCTGTTTCTGGCTTTCTCTGTGCCTTGCACTCTTTTTAATAGTTTTTTTTTATTTACATTTCATTGGTTTTGATAAATAAGATAAAAGGACTTAGTGTTGAACTTCAGTACATTTTTGTTGTTTGAGTTAAAATACATCCAGGATATGAAATATAGATTTTTTTAATGTCCAAAAATAGGGTATCCTTCCACTTTCTTGTTTTCTTACTTGTATGATCATTTTACTAGTCACAGACTTTAATACTGCACCATTCTTATCAAACATGTTACTTCGTGTGACCTTTTTTTATGATTATTTGATGAAAAACCACCGTAACTGAAAGGTCCATGGCGGCTAAATGTTGGGATTAACTCTCCAGTTGGTTTTTAAGAATATTCTTTTTAAAAGTGTCATAGACATGGGTGCTCTAGCTCTTTGTGAAATAATCATTAAGTTGCTTTGATAAGTCTTTTCTAAGTTTCAAGCCTATGATGCCATTCTTCTGCAGAGACGGAACATCCACTCCTCAATCAGTTACAATTAGTATAAGGCATCTGGCAGCTGGAACATAATGAATAAAATAACGGGTTTCAAAAGCTAATCATGGTTCTAAATTTGATTGCCTGCTCTTAATAGCTATGTCTTTTGTTATTTATCATAATAGCTGCTTGGAAAGGGTCCGTATAGTATAATCCAATGGGACAGTGATCCTAAACTTTGAGCTTATTTCTAAATAAGCCTAAAACAGAAGTTCAGAGTGATTCTAAATGAAAAAAAAGAAAAAGCACAGTTTGTGCTTTGCTCTTCTAAGGGAGCCAAATCTATGAAAAAAAAAATCAGATACTCCATAATTAATGAAGCAAATCACTACATTTCCTAATAACATCACTGAATGACATACATCCAATGTTTGCTTTTTTTTTTTTTTTAGCTGTTGCCTGAACAAAATAGGGCTGAATAAGGAGAGAAATTCAGTGAACTGGATAGAAAGTTTTGCTCTTTTTTTGTTTTGTTGTTTATCATTTACATAAAAAACTCAATAAAAACAATCAAAAGAAACATTTATAATTAAATCCATTCAACTGCACTTGGTTATAAACTGGATTATTTCCTCCAGAAAAAATTATTGACTTGTAAAAATTCTGATTAGCAGAAAACTTAAAGAATCTATTGTCCACATTGGCTTCCCAAGAAATTCATTTAGATGTCTATATATCTATGTCCATCTCTATCTATGTCTGTATGTGTCTTTTTATACATTCATATATAATTGTACATCAATATCGGTTATTATATTACTATAATATATTATAGCACAGTTATTTCAATACTTTTAACAGTTGTAAATTATTTAAAAAAAAATCTTTTTTGATTCTAAAATAATTCTGCTAAACTTATGCCATGCCCTTGCTATTAGATGTACTCTAGAAAAGAATATAACAGTAAATATATTTTTGTTAACTTGTGTCATAATTGTTATTGACTCAAACCTTTTTTTAGATGATCACAATCTTTATTTAACAAGGTGAGTTTAACCAAAATCACCTTTTTTTTTTGGTCAATGTTTCTTGTTCAAAACAACAGCATCAACATCACACTTAGAGGCCAAACATACACATTAATTATAGAAATGTTTAAGAAAAATTATATAAAACTGTCGGGATGTAACTCAAGCCACGATTCAATTTGATTTGATTCACAATTTTAAATTCCCAATTATTTTTCTCCGCTGCCCCACTTTTTTTCATTTTTTTGTGTGAGGATCCTCACATGCTGTATTCTGTATTCTGTATGCTGTATTCACATTAAGAAAAGATGACTGACGGCTGTTTACGGCTGCTGCATTGCTGGGGGCGACAATGCATCGTCAATTAAGAAATGTTGATTTTATCCATGTGAAACAGTGGCGCAATAACACTAACAATATAGCCGTGGCAGCCCGCCATAACTGGGTCAATGTATGGGAAAAGCTACATTATGTACTGTGCATCCAGGAGTTTGTTTACAGGCTGTAGCGAATCGATTCTCTTTTTTTCTACATTGATTGACATTTTAACCTGTTTGGACTGATTGTTAACCAATTCAGGGATCACCGTTACATTAGGGCTGTTACCCGTATTGAAATCGAAATCGCGACAATCAGACCCACGATCTTGTCTCGCGGTGGGAGAAGGCAGGATCGTGACACCCTCCAAGCCCAGTTCAGACGCTCTAAAACTCCTCAGATCACAGAAAACTATTTGACTTTTTTTCCCCATCAGGCCACAGACTATTGTAGCATTCAGTTGCTAACAAGACAACACGGTCTGTCTTAAAGGCACCAGCAGTAAAGTGTCACGCATGTTTTTTTCCTGCAAGTCAAATGAAAATTGGCAGTTTTCCATCAGTAACTAAACCACGGACTGGGATGAGCCACTCGCTTGCATGCAGCTCGGGAGTGTGCGATCGAGGTGCGTGATGGAAGGTGACACTGATAACAGAGAAAGAACAGGAGGAGCGGATCCTGGTCGTGTTCGGCAGGCCAGACACAGGGAGGACGTCCAGCTGGGCCGAGTGTGCGAACAGGTGAGATGTGGACACGTCACGGAACGGTGATGGGCCCCCCCGCTGCTCTGCTGCGTGGTTTTAGGTGTTTTTATTTGCTGTGACTTGTGATGGTAAATCAGTGGCGGTCCTGCCCTGACCAGCCCCAGCTTGGAGTATTGAATCCCATCTTCCGAGCGCCAGAGAGGAGGACCGGTGTCGGTACGCAAGGGAGTCCTCATGGAAGCCACACTGATTACTGATGCCACGTGTGTGCGCCGCATGTGTGAAGAAATAAACCAATAAAAAATAATCATTACTCCTCGGTGTCTTCCTTAGCTTACATAAGCTTAGATTTCGATCCAGCCTTAACAAATAAGACCTGATATAATGGTGGATCCCTCTGAAGTGGTGAAAGCATTCAGATACCTCCTTTTCTTTGACTTAACTTTAAACAGCTGAGTTTCAGCATGTTGGAGTTTCCAGCGATGCAGCTGAAAATAAGCTGTTCCAGTCGACGGGAAAGTGAGATGCCTGAATGCTTTCCTCGCTCTCTGGGTCCGCACTGGTACGTTGTAACTATGTTGGGTTAACGTCGGCTCGTATTTGGCCATCATAATGCCACCATTTCCCCGACATTTTCCCGTTTAAATTCTCCACTGCAGGGAGCAGAGAGCAGCCTCTCACCTGACAGTGTGGACATGATGCTGTTGCTGAAGAAGAACTCTAGTTTTAAATCAACCAAACAGGTTTGATGTAGAAAGCTGTCAAGGGTTTATTTGTTATTTAACTTCATTTTTGATTAACAGCACAGCTCAATTATTTTTATTTTTCAAAAGCATTATTTTCTTAGAGAAAAGAGAAATATTATACTGTATCTTTGGTTATTTATTCATTCATTTTAATTATTGTTTGTGTTCGCTTATGTTCAGGTTATTTGTTACATTAAGTCAAATGTTATTATGAATGTTATTTAGATAAGATACTTCTCAAATTTAAAAAATCATTGTATGTATCGAATCGTGGGTCAAAAATTGTGATACGAATCAAATCGTGAGTTGGTGTATCGTGACAGCTCTACGTTACATCCCTAAAAACTATTCACCAGCCTCCTCACTCTACAGCAATCACCTGCTTCTTTCTATGGTCCATGAAGGCTACCTGTGAAAAGCAGTCCCTAATCTGTCTGAGTTGCTCAGATTGAAATATAATCAGATAATGATAGTTTGATAAAGATGACAAAAGTTCCAGAGACAATTACAAGTACAGTATAGGTGAGTCTTTTCTGTAGAAAAAAAAAATATATTGTTTTTTATGAACAATCCTCAAGCTGTATCAAATATGACTGTTACATATTTGAAATAGTTAGTATTGGCGGGTCACACTGACATCTTTATCAAATGATTAACTTAGTTTTGGCAGATTGTATTCTTATTTTTGTCATGAACAATAAATCTATGCACAGCGAGCTGTTAACAACTCACTCCCAGTGCCACCATGTTGGGCTTACTCATTTTGTCATGACTCAGCCCAAGATTATAACCAAAAATAAAGGCCAACCATACCTGTAGGTAGTTGAATGCTATTCTTTCTTGGTGTGGCAAGGTATGCAACAGAGGGCCTAGGTGGGGTTTGGTCTCCAGACTCCCAGGTAAGAGTCATGCGCGCTGACCATTCAGCCAAAGGGACATCCCTGTGGCCAAGTAGCCAGGACGCATGATCACTCGGAGGCACAGTGACAGGACCGTCAACCGCCACACTGGGGTAATCTATTTTGCTAAAATGTGCATCTTCTTGGTACCCATTCACTCAGAGTAATGTTGCTTTTGCCAAATGTAAAAGAGTCAATTACCCCTTTTTTGCTATTTGGAAACCCTTCATAATTACTTTAATTTTTATGCAAGGAAATTACTCATAAATAAGAAACACACCTAAGTAGACACTGAGTTTTCCTGTGCTGTTTCAAGATGAGCATCCAGGAATCACATCTGCTCTATCATCTATCCTCAAATGAGGTCTGCTTCAAATAGAAAATGAATAAAAGATCAGTGTTGAAAAAGGAGAGACCAGGTTACAGCCTCTCTGTGTGGTGAGGATATTGTATCATGGGGCTCTAGTTGTATATGGCCTTTTTATATTGTTAAAATGTCATTAGCGATAATAGTCAGTTAGGGTACAAGCCACTAAGTAGTCTTAACCTGATTATTAAGCAACATGAAGGAAATGGATGATCATAAGAAGGATGGAATTTTTAAATGATGTAGAAAAGACAGAAAGTGAGATAGAGAGATGAGAAGAAAGTAAGGAAGGTGAAGATTGATTATACTTAAGGATGGGAGACTGAAAGAGCAATAAAGACAGGGAGATGAGGAAGACAGGTGAGATATTGGCAGTAAACCTCCTGCTTTGTCATTGGAAATCAGAGCCACAGGGCAGAACACTGATTTGCTGTTCTTGTTTTAATCTGTCAGTCTCCACTTTTTCAGTCACAGACACACACACAGATAGCCTCCAGTCTGTCACTGAATATCGGCAAGGAGCTGAGAGGTTATCATGCGTTGTCAGGTGCCAGACCGACTCTTGGTAGCAGGTTTGTCATTTGTAATTAGAAAGAAAAGGAGATGGGCTTGTTTTTTCTCACCTCTCCCCTGTTCTCTGGCTGAAGGCTGTCTCTGGGTATCGGCAGACAAGTGATGGGGCATACACACACACGTGCATGCACTGACACACTCTTGATGGGCCAAGTTTGATTCCATTAAGTGGAGTTTGTCAGTTAGTCAGTGAAGTGTTGGGCTGAATGCTGATGGTCAGACAGTGAATCCCTCACTCCTAAACAGGATCAGAGGCAGCTTGTTCAGACACTAACAACACTGAGGGTGACTGAACAGTGGCAGGCCTAACTATGACTATTTTATGTCCGTCACACACACTGCCTATCCTGTGTTGTATGGCCATGTGGTCACGGTCCATGCAGCTCTGAGTTCTGGTCACGGTTAAAAAGGTTTCCTTCTTGAGGAGAGGGGGAGTGTGGTCTTAAGATGGAGGAGGGAGAAGAGGGCAAAATAAGAAGAGCAGTAGATAATAGGAGAGGGCTAACAGTGGGGGTGGAGGGCCAAAGAAGGAGTGAAAAGGGGAAGATAGATGCTGAAGGTGGGTTCTCCGAGTATGAAAGCCTGTGTGCCTCCTTTCCTGTGCCATTGATGTATTCTAATGCTAAGTGTGTAATGCTGGGCCTCGACTGGTCTCTGGGAGAGACGAGCCTTTGATACACACAGCCAAGCTCTGGGACGGATCCCTCACATGCCATTCATATGCATATCTTTGTGTGCGTGTGCATGTAGACATGTGTTTGTGTGTGTGTATGTACAAACTGTTATTTAAGTAACTGTTTTTAGCCATTTGTGCCAGTGGTAGATTGGTCTAATTTCCATATCAATGTGAGCATGTTTTGGCTGTTTTAAGCATCACATGCACTAATCCTAAATTAGCCCCTAGAACTATGGTGATGGCTGGTGGATGCTTTCACAATTTAATGTCCAATGATCCTGTGTGGGTTTGAATGTTATGTGGAGGAACCATTTGAGCATGCTTGGTCTTCTGTGTGGCTGCAGGATAACAGACCACATCTTTTTGTGGTCTGTTAGAGGAAGTTGAGGTATCTAACCTGCCTGCCAGTCCAGGGGCAAGCCAGTCATCCGAGCAAACTTGTCGTTTTATGCTTCCAGAAACCACAAATACTTAAAATCTAAAGGCCTTTTAAGTTGCCAGTTAAAGTTTGCTTTTAGCAGACGTATTACGAATAACTTAGATTCCAAATTCAATTGATATGTTTTCATTAAACAATAAAATATTGTGAAAATTACACAGAGGCTGAGAACAAAAAGGTCATAGAAAAGTTCTGATTTGAATCTAAGTTTAAGTAGCCAATTGCTATTTTATTTAGGGCCCATTCACACCAGCCTTTCTAATTAAAATCCCATTTTGTCCACTCCTAAAGTCTGTCTTGTTTGAGCAGTTGTGAATGTGCAAACAAACTGATTGGTACACCAGTAAATGTACAATAAAAACATCCTTCTACTTCCTTGTATCTTTTACGGCTTGCATGTCAGCTACACTGCTCAACATTGCCCCCAACAATTTGTGGTGGCACTACTCTGTTTGCTCTGTTCAGGCACGCATCCATAGGAGCCCCCAAAACTTACCAAATTACACATGTAAAAGACACAGAAGACTGTCGAAAGGCTCCATATCTGTCTTTAGTGTAGAGCATAATGAGCCTTTAAGGCACGGTCTCATGGGTTCCCTCAAACGATCTAGACACGAACGATCTGGATTTTCGCAGCAGGGGTCCGACAACTCTGCACAGTCTCATGGTTGTTTTGGAAACGTTTTGAGCACGAAACCGTCGTCATCACGCCGTGATGCAAATAGAAAGAGACGGCAAAACTCCAGTCCAGCTGGTGGTGTCACCGCCTGGTAGAGTGCGATGTCTGTCACAATAGACAATCTATGCACGTACATGCGTCGTAGTTGACGTTTGTGTAAATGTTCTTTGTTAAATGTTTAAATAAAGAACGGCCCCTCGTCTGTGCAGCAGAGCATGCTGACCGAGAGAGCCAGCATGAAGTTCCGAGTAACGTGTCCTATGCGTTTCATTACTCGGTGTGCATGTGGGATGTCAACTTTGGGAGAAGCATCGGCAGGGAGCTCTGGCTAGACACAAACAACCGCTGCCAGAGATCCAACAACAAACCCCCCCCCCTTTGTGTCAAACGTTCCGGACTTTACAATCGTGTAGGCGGCCTCTTCCAACCGTTCCGTTCTGACAACTGTTCAGGACTTTTGGCGCAGTTGCATGGCGCAAGAAATACGGATCTAATCCCTTTTCTGGACTTGAACATTTTAATCGTGACCTTATCCTTAGTTTTACACCATGCTCTGTTTCCAGTCTTTGTTTCATGTTTTTTGTTTTCAGCGTAACCTTCAATCCCCTACATTCGTTGAGGATAAGGCATTAAGATGATCCTGGCTAGAGCCAGAAAAAAAGATAATGGTTTAGCTTAAAATGTAAACAATGTTGGTTATGAGAAGTTGGAGTTGACAAGTTAAAAAACTGAAGATTATTTTTATCCTTTTTTTTTTTTTTTTAGAGCAGTTTAGTGTTGACATTCTCATCCAGCATTGACGTTACCAGGGGGTCCATGTGTGTGCAACAAGGTGCGTGTCTGCCCCCATTAGTTGTGTGTGTGAAGGGATCGAGCACTGCTGTGCGGATGCCTTTGTTTGCCATGTGTTCCGGTCTCCCTCTGATTATAGCATGAAATTCCTCACACATTGTAGAGCAGTGGAGAGCCTCACATGTGCACAGACACACACACAAACAAGTGCACACACTCATTAACAAACCAAAGTAAGAAGTCGTAGAGGTCTGTTAATGTCTGTCGGGGACAGAAAGAGTGTAGGACTGTGCTGGTGTCAGGCTTTGTGACAGATGCTGGTTCTTAAATGCCTTGCTCACAGGTTCATTGTTATGAAGATAAATAACGATCACGTTCAGAAAGATTGATGCCATTTTTTCTTTCTTTTTCTTTTTTTACACACACACACACACAAAGACTGGTCCTGTCTGAGCCCTCAATAGCCTCCCCCATAAGTGGCCTTTCGTCCACTTGAGAACTGCAGCCTGTTTCTCTTCCTCTTTCCTGCTTGAGCTTTTTCCCTCCTGCCTCGACCTCGTATTTTTCATCTTACCTCACCTCTTCTCACCTGCAGACTCCCTGGGCTGCTGTGTACACATCTGTGTGCTGGCTCCACGTATAAGTGAGCATATATGTGTTTTTGCTACAGATGGGGGGTGGGGGGTGTGTCAAAGAGTCCTTGCCTTTATACTTTCATCGCTACTTTCCCTGCTTCAGAATTTGATGGATGTTTCAAAATAGCGAAACCTGAATATCAGTGCAAGCCTCTGATGCTGCTTTCGCTTCCAAGTGTGTGTGCGCGTGTGTGTGCCACAGGCACTGGAGGTTATTTGATCTCATTGTGTTGTTGAGGAGGAGCCTGCTCTCTTGCTTTATGACCGGGCGCTGTAGGGAGATATTCAGCTTCACCTGTCTCTCCTCAACAATCCATCATCCCTCTCTCAGCAGACAAACTCACTCCACTCATCTTATTGCTTCCTCTCACACTCTCAGAAACATTTAAGGCTTTCTCTCGCTCGGTTGCACTTACATGCGCTGTAATGTATGCACATACTTTCAGGCTCCCTGCACAGTTCGGCTCATGCTGTGGCACATAAAGACACAGGCAGGAGATGAGCTTCTCCATATTTTAAAGCCTTTATTTCAGATAGAATATGATTATATCACATGCATTTTCACAAGCTGAATTTGAGGCTGGATATTAGATCCTTTTACACAGGTTGAAAAGTCATCTTTGGTCTCAGTTGCTCTTAACTACAGGTCAACCTGACCAAACTGAACCATTACCTCCTAATATGACCTTGCCAGCTGCAAACCATGACCCTGTTTTAAACTTTTCTTTCAGGTTTTTTGTATTCTTTGACTTGATTTGATTCTTGGTTTCTTTCCTGAAAAAAATGTTTAGACAGAAAGTCAAATGGGCAGATTCTAACTCACATTTCTCAATTGGAGGTTATAAAAATACTGACATAGACGCAGTACAGTAATATAGATGAAGGTGAATGAAGACTGACATTATTATATGATAAGAACGTCTAATAAATGTTTATAAAACTGTATGATTAAAACCATATTTTGGGAAAATCCACCACCATCATAAATAATCTGTGCCATCATAGTATATAATCAAGCAAGTGTGTGTGCTACATTCTTCTGATAGTGTTTCTGCAAGTGATTATAAGCAGCTGCAGTGTGAAAGCAATGCGGCTCCTTCGTTAAGTTGTTAAGTGTGTGGTAAACTGAACAGGGACGACGACTCAGCTAATGACTGTTTTGCACACTTCATCACATTGTTCGCCTGCAATATTGCCTCATATCACTCTCTGGCACCATTGGCGCTTAATAGTGTGTGTACATTTTATCGTGTTTGCGCTTGTGTGTGTATGTCTGATCACGATGTATATTGCTTTGTAGAGCCATTACAGTTTAATAGGCGTAGTGGAATGCGCGGTGTGTTAATGCTCCGGCAACATGAAGTAATGACACAATAAAACAATTAAATATGGTGGAGGAAAATTACTTTTTGAACAAGAAGCACCTAGAGGCAATTTGGACTGAGACGGAATAAACAAAGTACAGATCAGGTTCATTTAAGACTCTCTTCCTTACTCCATTTCTTTTCTTTGGGTTTAAACTATCAGTGTGACTGATTCATAGAGGAGCAGAGGGGGAATCAAAAACAAATCCCCTTGGAAATTAAACACATATAAATTTATTAAATCTTTACCAACAGCTGTACATTTCTGTGAGCTTTTTCTAACTTAGAGATAGTGCTTTATGCAAGAAAATATTGCAGTTTCTAGACTTAGTTATTATTTATGGTCAAATGTGTTTTAATTGTTAGTGTGTAAGATGTTAAAATTGTTTTAAAAAATTAATTCGTTAATGGAAAGTTTAAAGTCCTGACATATTAAATTTACAACGCTGAATTTTTATCAATAGAACATGAAACAGCAAATGTTTTGAATATATATATGATTGAATTGACAGTTTTTTTCCGTTCAACTTTCCATGAAGAAGTAAATGTTGATTGCAGAGTAAAGGCCAGGATATGATGACACACTGATTAGAACAAGACGCAACAAAAGATAAAATTATAGCACAAAAGAGGTTTTGTAGGAAAATAAATTAACCGTTTCCAACCTAGTATGCATTTCCCTACACACTGATGCATTCATCTGTTCATTATAGATGATCATGCAAAGAATGAACACACTCTTTACACACTCTTTTAGGATTTTTCTTTGTCTAATTTTCTTAGGTAATACTGATCTAGAGATGTCCGATATCATTGGGCTGCCATTATTATCGTCCGATATTGGCATAAAGTTGTAATATCTGAAATTATTAGTATCTGTTTTCTACTTTTTTAATGACACAATCTTTACACTGCATTGACAAATTACCATATTTTCAGGACTACGTTGCTCTGGAGTACTAGTCACATCAGTCGAAAAATGCATCATAAAGGGGAAAAAAAAACACGTGGCACTGCACTATGAGTTGCATTTAATTTTAAAAAAAAGTATTTAAAAAAATCCAAAACCAAGAACAGCAACTAAGCAATAGAACTCAGACTAACAGGCTGAGTAAGTGTCTGTTATGGTAACGTAACACATTAACAGTTATTCAGCTACACAACAACAAAACAAAAAGAACATAGCTTGAATGCTGGCTCAGTTGGCGTTACAAGCTAGCTTGTCCAACCAGCAAGATACCAATAAGGAAGTTCACCAAGCTACCAATCCCAATCCTACGAGCCCCTCTAGTGACCTTGGAAAAAAAAAAACAAAAAAAAAAAACTTGTGGTCACACATCACTAATGCATAAAGAACTTACACAATGTTAGCATTTTGTTGTTAATAGTTGCAAATGATCGTAAACATCACAAAAAAGAATGATAAACATGTTTTTTGATGATTTGTTCCACCGCACACGCAGTGCAGCCAGATGTCCATGAACCCCTCTTTATGAAATAAGGCTATTTTGGGATCTTTGCTCTCGGAGCAGAATATAGTTGTCACAAGCCTAGCACATACTCTTGTGGCGTTAAACAATAATGTTAACTATGCTGGTCAATATGAATTAACATTCAAAAGTATGTCAAATTGTATATATTTTGATATATATAAGACGCACCTGACTAGGCATGAAACAAAATGAAAATTTCATGTCATGGTTATTGTGACTAAAATGATCATTGTTTTGTCATTATTGCGGTATTGGTGAAACGTGCTCTAAATGTTCTAAAAGAACTTATACACACACTGAAATCATTTCACCAAGTTTTATGAAAAAACATTAAGAATCATTTTCTTCTGGCAGAAACATAAATCGATAACATGTAAATGTCAAACATGGGATGAAAAAGTTGTATAGTGCAGTTTCTCAGCCTCAGGACGACACTGGACAATGACGACTCGAGAAATGCATGCAATGAATGTTAGTGTGCCATCGAAATGAGAAAGAAACACATTTTTTAGGGTTTTGAAGTTGCGTTGTGGGTCTTTAAGAGCGCACTTAGCATATTTATATAACGTGACAGGCGGGAACAAAATTTACAGAAAGACTTGCTAATCCGTGTATCATTCGTTCTTTCTATTTTTAATCATTAATTCAAAATTAATATATTCATTATTATACTATTTTTTTTTTTTTTTTTTATTTTTAAAAAAAAAGAAATATTGCATGTTTTTTTATATTTTGATTTTAGAATCAGATCAAAAATACAGAATGAATAACGGGACACAAGACTAAATTCGATTTTAATATTTTATTGTTCGGGTTTGGTGACCCGGAAACGAAACGGCTTTGCGCACGGTAGTTGTACTGGTTTACCCTATTACCATGGTGGCAGCTCACCCAAAATTTCTTTTGAAAATGTATACCTGAAAATCCTGCTTATTTTTTCGGTAGTCATGTCCTCTTCCTTTAGGGCAGAGTCCTAAAGGGGTCCCTGGTCCTCAGGTCCTCAGGGACCCCTGCCCAATGGCGCGGGAAGGGGGGAGCTGTGGGTCTCTACTGTAAGTCGATTAGTCTCAACGTGTGGTTACCAAGCAAAGATCAGACCATTCTGCAGTAGGAGGGACTGAATGTTTGATTTTTACACAATATTCATTTGTTCTTTAAATATTTCATGTTACAGATCTGTTAGCAGCAGAATAATTTTGTTACTATCAGTGCGGAAAAGGCAAAATGCGCCGGGCAGGCGGGTTTATACCGCAGTCTGCCGGTGAGTCGCGCGCGCTGACCATTCAGCCAAAGAGACGTCTCCAGAGACATGATGAAGGACCCTCAACTGTCACATCATCATCATTGTAGCTTCTTCCACTGATTTACAATATCAGTCTGTCAAGGTGGAAACAGTCTGACAGACATGAACATGCGTCCAGATGCGCTGGCGCTGCTGGAGGATTATTCAGATTACCTCAGGAAAGAACGCGTTTTTAAGAACCATAATGTCCTGAATCATGAACCTGCGACCCCCCGAGGACCAGGGTTGGGAAACCCTGCTTTAAGGCGGATTTCCACCGGCTGCGGTGCGGTGTAGTTCCGACCTCTACAGAGCAGCAGCTCCCACCGCAACCGTGTCAGACACGGCGCGCCTGCGACTGCAGTTCGTGCTACCACCAGATACATCTGATAAATCACATTTGCAGGATCACATGATAATGATCAGGGGGCTGGATAAATGTCCAGTGGTGTGTGCGCGCAATAAATGTCCTACATAAAGTCACTTTTCCCTTCATTGTCCAACTTAAACCAGCTGACGCGTTTCATTCATAATATATGATCATTTATTGTCGGCTACAGCTTCACATCTTTACATTTTTAACAATTTACTTACCATGCATAATCTATCCCAATAATTGATCATCCCATCCCTTTCTCGCTTTCTTCGCTGAATACTCAGTCTTTATAATCCAGTTTGAATGAAGGCTTATTACATTTCTAACGAATAGGCTATAGTGCAAACCTGCACAGTCCGTTACATGCGCAAATAATTTTTTAATAAGGTTAGTCTCAACTTTAAAAAGCTTCGCTTACCCGATGCCACCGTTACAGGAAGAGTTAAAATCCTGAGTGCAATCTCACAGTTCCTTCAATCTGTGTGAGCTAACAAATTATTTTCAAATCACACATCAAAGTTGGAGATCTTGATTAGTCTTTTTCCTATATGTAAATCCACCGTGATTGTATTTTTTAGTTATTTTATGTGACCAACACAGAAAGACGAAAATCGAATGTGATTAATGTATTTATTAAAAAGAAAAAAAGCACACAGACAGCAGTAATGCGGGCGCGAGGTCCATGTGCAGGTTACACAGTCCATGCTTGACTTCTAACTCTCCATGGCTGATAGGACTTGAGGCTCCCAGCTACTGGTCAGATTGCGGATGGCTGGAATGTTTGCTAACGCCTTACAAAACTTCTGGGTCACCAAACCCCCGAACAATAAAATATTAAATCGAATTTAGTCTTGTGTCCCGTTATTCCATTCTGTATTTTTGATCTGATTCTAAAATCAAAATATAAAAAAACATGCCATTTTTCTTTTTTGTGTTATAATTAAAAACAAAAAACAAAATAGTTTCACTACGATTTCATTTTTGGATTTTTGATTTAGGATTAAAAATAGAAAGAACGAATGATACACGGATTCTTGCTCACTTTTCAAGTTGCATTAAGACATTTATTTGCGTTTCGGTACTAGACCTTCATCAGGCAAACATTTTGCTCCCAGCATCCTTAAAAAAATCCAAAATACATCCAGACTTCAGACTTTGTCCTTTTAGGGGGAAAAAAAATCTCCAGAGCTGTCCATGAGTTACCTTCAGCGCCTCCGCCATGTTTTCAGAGGCCAAACATTGCAAACTGCGTCTGAAGGACTGCTTGATTTTTCCAGGCAATGAGCAGCATGACACTGTTGCCAACTCTTCATGGAGAGAAATCGCTATTGACTGATCCCAAAGTCGCAGGACATCGCTAAATGACGTCACCGGACCAAACACTTGATTTTGCGCATGTGCGGAACTATATACCGGCATTACCTATGTTTAATTTTGACATGCTATAATGTTCATTTACAAGGGTACTAAAGGGGCGACATACACATTTGAGTCATGGTGCAAAGAAGACCCAGTTGTGCCACAAGGTATCATGGAAAATAATGTAGATGAGGAGGCGTGGTCATCTCACAGCAGCTCAGGAGGACCGCTGTCTGCAAAGGGACAGCGGAAGCAGTGAGTGAGTGCCGGGAAACAGGGAGGGGAGGGACTGAAGGGAGACAGCTCCCAATGAACGGGTGGAGCGATATAAACTTTATCTGTCTCCATGATCACCAGGAAAAGTCACTAGATTTGTCGCTAGGCGCTTTTTTGAAAATAAGTCGCTAGAGGGGTCTGAAAAGTCGCTAAATATAGCGACAAAGTCGCTAAGTTGGCAACAATGCAGCATTGCTGTGAGGTAGGGCTGTAACGGGACACAAAAATCACGGTTTGGTGTGTACCCCAGTACACAGGTCACGGCTCGGTTTTTCCTTGGTACTGTAATGGAGAAAAATTTCACAAATTTTAACTGTCTTGTGTTTCATCAACAAGTTCACTAAACTTTAACATCACAGCCAAGTACATACTACATACCCAACCTAGTGTTTTCCCTACCATTACTGTATATAGGCAGGGCGCCCTCCCTATCAGACCCAGCACCGTTTACAAGTCAGGTTAATTTATCCTGATCTGGTTTTCTATCCAGCACCAGGTCACAAACTGGTTTAAAAATCTCATTACCTCTAGAACAGGTTTATATTGAGCTGTTGGACTAAAAACTAAATTTAACTGATGTTAGTTATCAGATTTACATGACAGCATGTCATGGCTGCTCTCTGAGTTTCTCTGTGATGCCCACAGACACGCGCATGTCCACGGGATGAGCGCGTATGGCGCCCCAGACAGAGTGCGCGTCTGAAAACACATCAACCAGCTGAAACTCAGACACAGATATCAGTTTTAAACTCTACTGAGGAGATAAAGATGGAGACACTCGCACTCCTCTTCACTTGCTTGTGAGAACAAACACGTCGCAGGAATGCGCACAGCTGATGCCGCCTTTAAAATCACGTTTAATTATGTCAGCATGTCACCTTAGACCTGAACTTTAAGAATATTTAGTACTACTTCATGGAATGAAACGAGTTTTATCTGGAATTATACAATCCTTTACGTTTTTCTGTCCTCTGTGTTTTCTCTCTCTTTTTTTTTTATCAGTTTGGAAACGCGGCGTGACTTAAGAGTGTATCTCTTATGATTATTTATTATGATTAACACTGAAATGCTGTAACTGGAAGGTTACTGTTACAGAGTTCATGAATACATCATTTAGCAGAGATGATTTGTAGTTGTAGGTTATCAACACAGTGGCTATCACACTTCCTGGTGTTCATCCTCTCCCAATGCTGAGACGCTGATGAGGGAAACACTGCGACCGCAGTTCTGCAATGTCGACACACTGATTTTGTTTTGCCGACTTTTATTCAGCTCCCTCTTCGTCTACACCGAAGTTCTTTGACAGAGGATTTGAGAGTTGGTGGTGTTTCCTGTAGCTCAACATCTCACATCCATGTTGTTACGAGTTGTTAGAAACAGGATGGTGAGCGCGCTGCCCTGGTCCGTTATGTCCGGTGGCAGCAAGAACTTAATGAAACAAATATCTAAATAAACAAATCCTGCTCCAAAACAGTTCGGTACAGGGTCGTGCCGAACCGAGAGTAGCGTACCGAACGGTTCCACACAAACAGCCTTACTGTGAGTTTTTTCAAAGTGCAATGTTCACAGTTTTATGATAATTAAAATCTGAAATGCTTATACTAACCTTTGAGAATTATATTGCGATTTATCTTTTTATCTGTAATTGTTACATCCTTACATCAGACTATAAGTTGCAGGACCAGCTAAAGTATGACAGAAAGTGTGACTTACGGTCCAGAAAATACAATATACATCTAATTCTTCAGCTACTTCTCCTCTCTCAAAAAGTGAAAAGATGAGAGATACAACCTCACAGTTGTCTGCATATTTTGATATTGACTGATATCGGTATCGGAAATTAAGAGTTGGATGATATCAGTATATCAAATATTGGTTAAAAAAACCCCCAAAAAACAATATTGAACATCCCTACTGATCTTTTGTGACATCTGTTGGTGATAGAAGCAAGGCTCTGAAATTAAAACAACAACAACCCCCCAAAAAACTAAATGAATCTGGTCTCTGTAAGAGTTACACCACTAACATTTCACATTGGAGAAAAGCCAAAACGCAACTTCTCACTTATTTGGAGTGAGAAAGGACGTAGCTGACATTGAGTTCTGTTTCAGATAATTCTGCAGTTGTATTTATCAGCTCCAAGTCTGAGCTGTAGTGATGCAAACAAAAACATAGATGTGGACATGCAGATATTTTAATGATTGCATTTAGCAGCTGCAACATGAACATATGTCTAACAAAGTTTTCAACCTGAATCTCATTGCAGGTTTCTATTGGTGGCTCTAAAACAGCACCAGTTTGAAGTAAGAGACAGATTTGACGAGTCTTCCCAGCAGCTGGCAACTCGCAATCCCTGTGCACCTGTTTAAGAACATCAGCTGAAAATCATAAAAACTGTGATTATTACAAATGTCTTAAAACTGAGTAGATACCGTTTTTATGAATCATTAAATATTCCTAATTTGTCTGGGAAACTGGCTTCTTTTTCCTATTTTAGATAAGTATGGCTTAAGATAATAGCAATCTGAAAGGATTTCAGATGACAGCCTCAATCCAGAGTTGCACTGTTTTGATGGACAAAAGCTGACAATTTAACCGCAGACTTGGACTGCCTCTGTTGCTCACTGTCCTTTAAGTTGACCACTGGCGCTGGTTACATGATGTTTTTTAATTAAGGATTAAATTATTCCTTATCAAATAAATTGGAATTAAATTATTCTCCTTCGTGTTTACATGGAAATAACAATTCTTAATTAAGGTCTACATGGAAAACACATTTATCTAATTCCGCTTTAGCTCCGGGGGTTGGGAAGGGTTCTGATTGGACAGGGGGCGGCCGTGACGTATTTACATCCATTAACGTCAACCTGGAAGTACACAAAAGCCGGTTCCTGCTACTTTTCACTTCGACTATGACATGAAAACCACATAACACAGATTTTCACTGTATTTTTTATTGTAGTTTTGTAGCAGTAGCTCAACATACTACTTAATTTCCTCCGGCTGGCACGAGTCCAGCGCTTATTTCGCGTGCGCTTCGACTAGCGGCATTATGACAGGACAAGGGAAGCAGCATGTGCAGAACGACAGGAATTAACTCAGATCGGAGGAAAGGTTTACATTACAGGGGTATTGTTTTATTCAGAATTAAAAGAGGAATTAACTAACCACGTAGTTCAGACATAAATTTTAGTTCGTAACTATTGTTTTCACTGGGAATTATGGGTTTACATGGTCTTCAGTGGAATTAACTTTTATTGGGAATTAAAGAAGAATTAAAACTCTCATGTAAACAGGGTCACTGAAGCATTAGTATGCCTCAGCCTGTTAATAACAAAAAGCTTTGCCTCTTTTAATCAAGATATTTCTTAAAAAATCATACATAATGTCCAGGGCCGATCTAAGTTACACTGATGGTTAAGATTTTCTAAAACAAAGTTTTAGCTTTGTTTTTTCAAAACATTAAGGGAGCAGAAGAAGACAGACGAGGTTGAGACCTCCAACCGCATACAGTGTGGGCGGCAGTCTTCTGTGTTTATCTTGATTTTATATGTTGTTAAGTGTAGGAGTCGGTGTGGCTGTAAATTCTCTGACTCACTGAGCAGACAAAGCAACCAGAGGGAAATTCTGAGTTGTTTAGTCCATTTTTACGTGGGTGTTGGTTTACTTTCTCCTCTTATGTTTCCTTCTTTTTTTTCCCTTTTGTGTGTATTTATGTAATCCTTTATGGGGATCTATTGAGAATTAGAGATCGAAAACCCATTTACAGAGGCTACCTAGGTATAATCAGCCTATTTGTCTGTTGAGAAATCGAAACTTTACCCTTTGCCACTTTCTTGCCTCTGTCCCCATTTCCCCCCACCCTTGTAAAATGAGTCCCTTCAAATTCACTCTCTGGAGGGTAGGGGGGAGTTGGGGTCACATCCCCTCAATGGATGAGCAAAAAGTGAAGAGATAAGATGATAGGAGAGAAATGACTGGATTTACAAAAGATAGAGGGGGTGGCCAAAGAGGTTGCAACTGAGAAATAAAGAGGAGATGATGTTACGGTGAAGTCGCGCGTAATGAATGAAGGAGAGCAAAGCCGTGCCCGCAGAAATGTTTGTTTTTTTGTCGACACAATGAAAGTAACGTTCGTCCAGTGTGTCCTCCGAAATTCTACAATGGTTAGTTGTGATTGATGACATATAAATCAACAAGAATGTTTCATGTGGGAATCACGTTCATGAATCTCAGTTTGTCAAAGTTTGAACTTATATTTCTTATGGTTGGCTTGAAGTATAGATATACTTTGGATTCTTTGAAACAATACTTGGGAGACTGTTCACTTCTTTTGATAACTTTTTCATAACCAATAGCTAGGGTTGAATGATTTGGGGAAAAAAATATAATAGTGATTTTTTTTTTCACCAATATTGCAATTGCAATTTAAAATGCGATTTTTTTTTTTTTTTCCCAGGTGCTTTCCATGCAGTATTTCCCCACGAAATACAGGGATGCAATCAGTTCAGTGTAACAAAAACATGATTAAATGCAAGAACTGAAAGCATAACTTTAGTTTTTTTTAAACCTGGACCTTATTTCTAGAAGTTTTATTTCTTGGCTTTCCACAGCGACACCACATATAGTTTAAGACCAAGTGTTTGGAAAAAATACTGTGGCATTCAGTCCACTTTTATTGGGGTGGAGAAGATAAATTTCAACCAAGTGTCTTTCTGCTTAGTGTTTTTTCTCTTCAGAATGGGTATTCAGAACAGAAGAGATCCTGCTTTCCAGCTTGCACTGAGCTTCCCATTTCCATACCTGTATGAAAACACAGGTTTTCATACAGGTTTTAGTCCCGTTGTCTGGGAATTCCAGTGCGGCCGACAGCAGATGACGTGATTACCAGGTAAACTCCGGCTTCTCTGCACTGCTGCAACCCGGCGCATTTTCTACCTCTCAAAAGGATGTCCGGGTAAAAGCGGACGTTTTGTCACCCTATAATATGAAGCATGCATAAATATATGAATAAATATACGAGGCATGGGACAAGAGCCCCAAGATACCACTGGTTTCAAAGCAGGTGGATGGATGGATTTTAGTTCCCACTGCAACAGAGCAGTGGCGTTTGAAAGCAAAACTAATGAGTTGGAGTTAATTTCACCACAGATACCCCACTCTAGTGTTGTCACGGTACTTGGTACTTCGGTACCAAGTCGGTACCAGCATTACTGTTGTACTGTCGGTACCCGTATTTTCATGGTAACAGAGGTACCGAGCGTGGTGTTCATCCGTCAAACAGTTCAGTGAAGCTGCTGCTCCACCTCATCTCGTTGGCAAAAAAGAGCAACAAGGAGCCATAAATGTTTCCTCCACAATCATTTAGGAGTGGCGGGTCCCCATTCCTAATCTAAGCTGGCCACATACGGCTGCACTCCGGCAGCATAGCGCTCCGCTTCAACCTCCACGTGCATCATCCCACACCAGCTGTTGGACATCCCCACATCTTTGTATGCTGAGAACACGTGAGTCGCGGAGTTTGAAACAAAACTGCGGCGCAACTGGAATTCGGCACGCTTCGGCGATAAGGCTTTGAAGATAATAAATGAAACTTTATAAAAAGTATTCTTGGAGGGTGATCCATCACCATCATGCACATGAATCAATAGACGTCTAAAACTGCTTCACTCCAAGTGAGCTCACACGTGTGGGCAGTTACCTTTTATCCTATAACTTCCCAATGTCTTTGTTGAAACTTTATTCATTATATAAAAATGTTTTTACATCTTTGGCGGCTGGCATTTTCAGGGCTGATGGAAAGCACTGAACACAATGTTTGTTTTCTTTCAAATTCATGCCATAACAGACCTGCTTTATATTATTGTATTTATGTTGTTTTCTATTTGAAGAGTTCTTTTGCAAAAACAAACACCATTTAGAAAAAACGGAGTTAACTGCTTTTGTAAATAAACTCATTTACTTTTTGAATATTTTCACCAAATCACACTCACATAAAGTAGAGGGTTTTAATGATGTAAAATGGAGATAGCCCTTTTATTTTTTTTTTTTTTTTCTTTTCAAAAGCACGTTTGTTTGTATACTTGAAAGCAAACGCCACTGCAGGAAGAATTCCCCAAAAGAAAATTTAATAAAGGTGGATATACAGCAGATTTTCTTATTTGTTTAATTTGACTGTGGAAATTCACTGGTATTGGTATCGACTATTGACTTTTCTGGTTTCGTGACACTACCCCACTCCTCAGCATTCTGGCAGATAAAAGAGCGGTGACTCGCACCAAAGTAGGGAAACTACGGTGGGGAAACCAGAACATGAAAGCAACATTTTGGCTGCATGTGTCATTCAGCGCATTAACGTCATTCGTCATTGTGCGGAATAATATCCTGACCAGAGCCCGACAGCTCCAATACTGATTATAAACAAATAGCCGGCTGGACTTAGCTGAGTAGTCGGCTACATGGCCGGCAGCTGGCGCTGGTGGAAAGCCCTGATCTCTCTGTGACGATGCTTTAAATGTTGAACAAGTTTGTTGTGTTGCTACGTGAAGTAGCAATTTTTGCTAGGCAAGTTTGGCACAATACCTGATGCTGTTCTTTGTCATTTTTTTGGAAACAAAAACAGTCACCACACAGCTGATGTGGTAGTTTTCTTTGGAACTAAGATATCTGCAGACGTGTCATTTTCAGTAACCGGTTCTGAGGAGCCTGACGCCATTGCTCAGGGAGCTGATTCTGAATACGCGTGTTCTTCAGCAGAGCCACTTGCACTGCTTACTTCACGTGACCAGATGACGTGGGAAAATCACATGACGGCGCGATTACAAAACTGTCCTGATTAAAATTGCAATTTAATCCCAAATGCGATCAATTGTTCAGGTTTACCATTAGCTGTGGCTAATACAAGCTTTCAGGCTCGTGAATGTGTTACACTTTTCGGTTTTTCTGGGTTTGAATGGACGTTTGTCCTTGGCAGCTTTGCATTTTGTAGAAAATATTGTATTAAGATATTTTTATTGCTTTCAAATTGCAATTTACTGTATTTTCCGGACTATAAGGCACTCCTGAGTATAAGGAGTGCCTTATAGTCCATCAGCCATCAGTGCCATCAGTCAAAAAAAAACGCATCATGGAGAGGAAAAGAATATTATATAAGTTGCACTGGACTAGAAGTCTTTTTTTTTTTTTTTTTTAAATAGGTCTTTTCATATCCAGTTTGTTACTGCTAAAAATTCTACAATCACTCTGATTCCAATGTTGATGCCTGTAAATGATCATGATTAAGAATGATAAACATCCTTGGGTGATGTCAGTCAACATGAATTGACATTTAAAAATATGTTAAATTGTATATATTCTGATATATAAGTCACACTGGACTATAAGTCGCAGGAGCAGCTATACCATGAAAAAAGTGCGACTTATAGTCCGGAAAATACAGTACTTGGATTTTGTTTAGAACTTAAGTGCACTGGAAGGTACTTTTCTCTCAAAACCAAACCAGCTCCGGGGTGATTTAGTACCAAATATATTGAATGATTGATCATTTTTTATTCAGGGGTCATTACTATCAACATTTGGTAGAGTTTTAACCCACTCCTGAATGTTAGCATATAAGAGGGAACGATTTTGGCTAAATCATAAAATGCAGTCGAACTAATCAGTCCAACTTGAACTCATATGGTGCACTGATTGATGTGGATGTGAAAACACAGCAGCAGATAGCAGCATGACTTCATCTTTCTGTCTAATTATTAAGCACAATACAAAGCAAGTGTTTCTTTTGACATACCTTTGTATCCATGTTGTCAGACACGTAGAAAAATAGTATGATTTGATGGAAAATCCCAATTTTTCAACTTTAATTCATCCTACACTTAAGAAAAAAAAAAAAAACTTTAATCAAACGCCTGCTTGGTGTTTGTGCAGTCTGAAAACATAAAAACCCAGCAGGCATTCAAGTTATTTTACACTCACAAGTTTTGAATGCTTTTGAACATTTATGTCCACAGCATAAATTCCATAATTTGTGGTCCATGAAATAACCTGGCATTTACTCAGCCTGCACGCAACAACTCTGTGCTTTTAACCTATGTGATGCACTGCTGTTTTCAATCACGGATGTAACCTCCTCCACATCTCTGCTCACCTTCCCTCTGTATTATCATTTACTTGTGCCTGAATTTTGAGTGTTTGTTGAAGTGCTCCATATCTCAGGCTCTAGGCAGGGTTTGTGAGCTTAGTGCAGTGTGCCTCAAGTTTACTCTGATTTGCATATAAAAAGTGAAGTCATGCCATTGATATATAATATTGACAGATGTAATAAATACATTGCAGAACACAATTTGTGCTGTTTTCTCATGTGAACTTCATAGAATCCAAGGAATCTGATTTGGACACTGTCCACACATCAAAGATTGTCTCTGTCAGATGCAGTCTCTTCTGGAAATTGTTTGTTTGAGGCGGCGGGTTTGTATTTTGTATTCTGGTCAGCAGCCGCATTGCTGTGAATTTGTCTGAATATGATATCAACCCTTACTGAGAGAAGTTCACAAATCTTGTTGTCTCTCTGGTTAGACTTGTCTTTGTGTAAATGACCTTCCTATCTGCCCTCGGATGCTTGTATTCTTTTGTTTAGGTGTCAGTCGCATCATCGAAAAGTCAATAACACACCCACTCGCTGTGAATTCTGGATGATTAGATGCTCAGCTCAGGTGACTGGTGTGGATTTTGTATCAGGGAGCTGGTGGGGTAAAGCCTGTTTACCACCTAATTTGAACATATATGCTTTCATACACACAGCTGGATATGTTCAAAACTGCTGTGCAGGTGTGAAAACATCCACAGATGGTCAAAGGTTGCACAATAAATCTTTATTATAAAACCCATATGGAATAAACAGCCTTTATATTTATTTATTTCTTTTAATGAATTATGCTTTTTTTTTTTACCAGATTGTAACAGTAAATATGTGATTGTTTGAAAATGTTTTTTTTTTCTTTCTCGGTTTCAATTGAGTAAAATTTATGAAATGATTATTATTGTTCATGTCGACAGAAAAACTACTTCCAGTTCCAAATATATCTGATATAAGCATGTTCATGGCTAAAGTGAATTATGGAGAGATAGGAAAGATTGCGTGGAGTGGTGTGTGTTATTAAATGATGTGTGGTTACTAAAGGGGGGCTCAGTTTGAGGATTTATGGTGAGAAATAGCATGATGTGAGTGTGAGAAAAGAGAGGAGAGCATGGAATGATGGAAAACAGGATTAGATAGACAACGCCGCAGGGAAGTGGTTTGGGCCTGTAGCGAGGACAACAGTGTGCGAGTTAAGGGACAGAGAGAGCCAGTGGATGAAAGTGAGAGTGTGTGTGTGTGTGTTTGTGTGTGAAATACAGAAAAGGGAGGTATAAATGAGTCAAAGGTAGGGGATAAGCTCAAGCTTGGCAAAGCAGAAAGAGAAGGGGAGAAAGCAACGAAGGGAGAGAAAGGCAGAGGAAGGAGACAGTCAGTGTATCTATAACAGAGTCTGACACAAAGCTCTGACCCAAGCTAATAGCCTGTCTATTAATATCTCCAGCTAATGACTGCCACTTCTTGTCACAGGATGGCAGAAAGCGTAATCCTTGTTCATCAGTTTTTTAACTCCTACTCCCGAAATAATGATCCTAAGAAATTTTTGAAATATGGAGGGGAACAGAGTGACCTACGGTGGGATATTTTAAAATGACTAATCCGCATGGAGATTGTGTGGCTGGAAGGTCTTTTACCCTGATGGGTAGAAAACATTTAGGAGGGGATGGGGATTAAACAACCATCACTGGGGCTGAAAATGGGACTGTGTGTGACATTTTGGGGGAAAAAAGTTTTATTGTCAGAACTGCTACTCCCTCTCACATCATGACTGTTAAGTCTTTGTGACAGAGAAGATTAGCTGTTTGTGTTTGTTGGCTGTATAAACATATTGAAATGTAATCTGTAGGCCAGTTTAAATTGGGCATCTATAAATATGAGGGGTTATTAACCAGTTGTGTTCATATACTGTAACTTCTCTACATACAGATTCTGAAGTATAGTGGGAGTCTAAATGAGTTTAGACGACACAATAAACTCTAAGGACATATCCCTGAAAGTTATTGAAATAATAACACTGTGTGAAATCTGTGGGCAAGGATACTTGTGCATGCTTTATTGGTCAAAGCATAAAGTTGCCAGATGACATTAAAGTTGTGCTAGTGTAGTTTTTTCGGGAGACAGAGCAGTGTTATTTTTGCAGATTTCTCTGCAGTTGCTTTTCTGCGATATAAAGTACTGTAAATGAGGGGCAATGCTACAAGCGCTCCACAGACAGACTAGAGGCCATATTATACTGTACTTGCTTGCTTGCAGACTCAGGAAAATGCAGGCGCCAAGCATGTTTAGTTATTTTTGTTCCAGTAGCTACTTGGAGTCTACTTGGAGAGCACATTCCATACATACACAGGACATCAACAGAAAGAGGTATTATTATCACTCACCATAAAATGGCGGCGTACACAGTAAAATGTGTGCACCTTCTGATGATTACATTTATCTCACACAAAACCAAGTGGACTCTCATGGACGGCAACCCAAATAATGATCCTCTCAATTAGCAAACAGGATGTTGACTCGCATCAGACCCCCCCCCCCCCCCCCCCAAGAAAAAAAAAGTATTACCATATGATTGCCTTTTTCTATTCATGTTTCCTACTCTTGATGTCTTCATTGTTAATTCCGTTTTCACACACATGATTAGAGACATTTTTAAGTACTTCTTGCCTTACCTCTCAGGCTCATTAATTCTATTTAATTACAAACAGCACAGAAAACCTCAGAGACATCTAATTCAGTCAGTGAAGCTAATCAGTCAGTGTGAATGAGAAGCTAATTATTGTTTTTTAAAGACATGCATCAGCACATTGGCAGCAAGCTATGGAGCTCTGCAAACATGTTCATCATGCCTTTTCATTAAAATATAAAAAATCAGAGGCGGCAAAAAATGAAAAAGGCTTTATTTAGAACTTGAGATTCTCATTATTTCCCATGGTTTCATCTGGAAAACTTGATGTTCCACAGTTGATTTCTAAGTTACAAGCGCCAGGAAAGCGAGCAGTGATGATGAAGTGAGTAGCATGTCTAATTCTCTGTCAATATTGGCTGGCTCAGACCCTAGGTAAAACCAAAACAAAACATTACTAGCAGCAGTTAATTTCAATAACATTATCAGGTAAAACTGAGCATCTACTTTTGGATTGTGTTTTTATTGCAATATGAAAGATGTTTTTTGTAGGAAGGAGATAACATATGACTTCCTATTCATTCATTTGGTTGATGCTTTTGGACTTTTCTTTCCACATTCTGCACAGATGGAAAGAAAGCGGGTCAAAGCGTACAATTGCCTCAATTCCATTCATGTTACAGCTGCACAAGAAAACCATTAGAAGCTGTGAAATATAGAAAGAGGCTGAAAGTGAGCAGAAATTTGCACAAAAGGTGGCAGCTTCATTCACACTGTTTCTCAGTGCTCAATGATACTCTTTTTGTGATGTTAAGAACCCAGACGCTGTTTGATACCCTGAATAGGAACATGTTCCTGGACTAGATCCACGCTGTCCTATAAAACTTTAAAGCTTCATCTAAACGATACATAAGCCAGAATTATGTGAGCTTAATGACTAATTGTGACAGTGCACATGGCTCACAGAATGATTGGTTCTTAAGTAGCTTTATGTAACTTTCTGACCTTAAAAATATGCTTTTCTGGCTCGTTTTATTGGCACAGTGTAATTTATTATATACATTCCTGTAGCACCAGTAGAGCTTCTGTACTGTGTAAGAATGACATATATAATCACCAGTAAAGAATTTCATTAATCTCCACTATATCTGGATTACCTGTCTCCTTATGTGGCAATAGCAACTGTTGCACATGTCATTGCATGAAAACCTGCTTATCAAAGACAGAACATGAGCGATATGCAAGTTTAAGCATAGTACAGTTAAGTGTAGGTAAGCAAGAATTAAAAGGTTTTCAGTTTAGTTTTGAATAGAGATACACTCGTATCAGGCTTTAGAAAACACCTACAAGAACCTGTACCTCTTGACCTGAGACCCGATCGTGTTATTCATCCTATTCCAGCTGCATGCTTTTCTCTCTGATACACAGTTTTGCTTCAAAATACTCACTTTCATCCTTTTTTGCACCTCCTGCCCACTCACTGGGCCGGCAAGCCATGATACTACAAAAGGACAGACAAGTTAAGTGGGAAGTCTTTGCTCAGCATCTTTATTCATGTCACACATTCCATTCAAAGACATCCACATCCTGGAAAGCTTCTCCCTTTTGAAATCTGGTGGAAATATGCTTAATATATTTTCTGCACACAAGCAAGAGAATGAAGTGTGTCGGACATGAAGAACTAAAGCTTTGCTGCTTCTATCTCCTCATTCAGACCAGACTATCTGCCTGTCACCCTCCAGTTCTTCATCATTTCCCTCCCTGTAACATCACCTTGTGTTTCTGGCATTTGACACACTTATGACACTGAAAAGTAGCATGTGAAAGCTAAAACACACACAGCAAAGTATTGCCAGTCTGCCTCGCTTAATTTTCACAGTTACATGTAAAGAAGGTAGTGCTCTCTCACTAAACACAAGCTAAAATTTATATTATACACATAGTAACATTATTGTGCCATTGTTAAGTGGTGCTTAACCCTCTAGTGGACAGCACTCGGACGCAGTGAGAGGTATTAACATCCAGTAGGTGCAGTTTAGCCAGAGGGGGACATGATGTGATGTTGCTACTTCTTCTCTGCCATAATGACTGTACAGAGAGGGAGGCAAAAAACCAGAGAGGAAAGTAAACAAGATGCGGAATAAAGAGAGTTGAGACACAAGGGGCTAATAAAAAAAGAGGCACGAGGGCTGACATGGCATTTTCAGGCTCAGTGGGAGGTCCAAGGTTTTGTGTTTGTTTCCGACAAAGTGTCTTTGTCTTATTTAGTCTTTCAAAACACACAGTTGATGTGTATTTGTGTTTAGACTGTGTTGATGTATTAATAGTTAGAACCAAACAAGTTTAGTGCTAGGCAGCATTCTCGGATAATATTCTACAACAAAAATCTCACATTGGTGGATACATACTGTATATGTTTTTAGAGAACATGATGGAAAAAAAAAAAAACAAAAAAAAAAAAAAACAAGCATGCCTGTGTACATAATTATGTGATTTTGTGGCATTTACCTGAAAAAATTGAAGCTAGTAACTACATTTACTGTATGTATCCCCGTCAACACTGCACAAGTCTTAACGGCTGCAGTGACATTAACGGACAGATGTGCACCGCAGCGCATTTGATTGTTAATTTGGCTTCGGATCAGCTGCTCAGAAGAACTTCTACTGATGGTGTTAAATGAATGAATAACAATGCTGCTCAAATGTTCACCCATATAGTTTTATTTAAATCATTTTCTGCACCACAGCGATTTTTTTTCTCAGCGCCTGAGCCGGGAAAAGAAAAAAAACTGTTGAAAAGCTGTTAAGCTGAAACTCCAGCTGTCTATTTGACTATATATCAATTACATTATCAGCTACCATCCACTGCTGTTTTGTTTAATACAATGCAGCATGTTTGATAACTTGATGTGAACAGTTACCGCAGTACGACAGACTCATGCTTAGAAAGTGAAAGTCTGGCTAGATTTGTGGAGTCTTAATAATGGAAACAGTGTCCTCACCTAAAGTAATAAATCACCCTTTTCTTGAGTTCAACCTCACACTGTTACTGTAGTCTAGTTAGACCATAATAAATTAGGTCACTTTCCCCTCCTTTAAGTCTAAGTATGTTGATCATTGTTTTGTTTTCATCCACTAAAGCTATGGTTTATTACTGCATGCTTTTATAAAGTGCAAGATTTAGTGAAAATGTAAGAAAACAGACTATTTTAGAAAAATAAGTGACACAATGTTTAGCCCAGTCTTGCAAAAATGGCAAATATAACATGCAGAACATGGCTCTTTCTGACAGGTATGTGTAAATGAAGCTGTGATCAACATTGACAGAACAGATGGTTGAATTATGCGCCTTTAGCAGATTGATGAAGCCACTAATTTTCTGTATAATATTTCTGAGCTTTGCACATCTGCATGTGTATGTTTACATAAGGAATGCTGACTAAAACAGGATTCTCCCATCCCTCAAAAGATATTACGATGCCTCCTTGTTTTGTCCTTTCCTGTCTCTGAAAAAGCATCTTTGGACAGAGGTTCTCAGTCTTGGAAAATGGGATTTTTGCAAGCTTTTAGTGAGGGACACATGGAAGCTGATGATGCCAGAAAAAACTTACCAATCAGGTGAAGCTGAAAATTTGAAGTCTATTCATTCAGCTGTGGTGCCTCGGCTGTGGGACGTCCAAATCTGATCCCCATCTTACAGGTTTTTATAGTGTAGATGTTTGTTTGCCTGCTCAAACACAACTCATTCAAATTGTAGCCATTTCCCAGTTTTGATTGAATTTCAATTTTGAATTAATACTGTAATTTTGCATTGCATTGTATTTTAATTTATTACTATTTTACTTCCTACAAATCTTTAACACTATTAAACAAAAACCCTTAATTTGCTGGTATTTGAAAGTGAGAGAGTTACTAGAATGTCTAACATGCACACATGCTCCATAAAAATGAACATGACCTATTGTAATGCAGCTTCGCCTCAGACAGAGGGTGGCACACACACAAATGCATACGCACATGGCACATCAACCGTAAATGTTATGCCTCTGTAAGCATCCGCACAGTCTTCACCCTCTCCTTCATTTTCTTGCTGACTTGTCTGGCCTCTTGCTGTGTCTCTTTTTCTTCCTCTGACCACTCTCACCTCATCCCTCCATCTGTCACTCCTTTGTTTCCCGTCACTCATTCTTATTCCTTTTCACCGCAAGAGTCTTCCATCTTTCTCATCCTGGAGTGCACAAAAAAAATAAGCTTAAGGTCTGCTCTTGCAGTCCACGCACCAACATACATCAGTGCACACAGACACACAACATAAACAAGGATTTAATTTGTATGTTTATGCAAAGCCAGCATTTACTATTCAAACCAACAGACCACAACCAATTACAGCCAATCCAATTACCTTCTACATGCAACACTTAATATTAAGGAAAGTCTGCCTCGACCCCAGAGAACAATGCTGTGATTTAAACAAGCACATGCTGCTGATTGTGGGTGCATGTGAGTGCGTGTGCATAACTGTGTGTTAGCTGACCTGCAGGTTATTCCCTGGTTGGCTCGCCGTCATGTCTGATTGGCTGCCTGCCGGTTTCATCACATTGCACCAGAGACAGAAACGGACCTCATGGCCTCTCACCCACAGGTCTCACTCTTTCTCTTTCTTCCTCTCTCCTCCTCTCTTGGTTTGTCCGATTGAGCCGAGCTTTGAGCCTGGTGTTGGCTGACTTTGGTTTTGTCTGGCAGGCCGAGCTGTGGGGAAGCACTTTGATTGAAGAGAGAACAAAGCTCACGCTGCCATCTTTGAAGCAGCTGTCCTGCCTGAGATGGTCTCACAGATGAAACACACACGGCAAACAAATCCATGTGAATATGCTGAGTTACACACACAACCACATTTAAGAAGGCGGCTGTGACCCCTACAAATGTGTATTCAACTCATTTTTTTTACTCTCACATACAATTAGCCATCCTTTCTCTTAACCCTTTCACCAAGACATGCACACACACACACTCTTACCCAGGGCTTATTAAATAATCTGTTTTAGATGTCATTCTGATTTTTATGGTTACTACTATCAATATTCAAAGCTACCTACAATCGGTAAAAGTTTGACCTCTGAGAAGATTTTTCAAACAGTTCAGCAGTACACCCTGGAAAGATCTGTAAAATAGGGTCAAATGTTCCATAAAAATGTGAGAGGTTTTTCCGTTGTGGCTTGTCACAGTAGTTTTACCTGCTTTCTTCTGATTCCTTGATTACATGTTGCGATTAAGAATCTTGTTCTTCTTTCATGAGTGTAGTGGACAGTCCAGGAAAGACACCCACCAAAACACCTGGCTCCTATCTATATGTTTTACTGGAAGAGGAAATGATGCTGGAATTGAACTTGAAGGTAGGGTTGGAGATTCTGGAAGAGTAGTTCCAGCAAGCTGCATTTTGAAAAAAACACATTTCAAAAGCCCAAATCCCCAATGCACACACGCAAAGAGGGAATTTGGGAGGGACAAACAGCAGTTAAGTTTAATCTACTCTCGATGGTTGTGAATGGGCTGGTCAAAATGACTGAATGGTGCTTTTTCAGTCCTGTCTGTTCCATAGGTGACTAAAATCTTTTATTTTTGTGTCAGAGCAGTTTACTGCAATTGGGGTGTGAAGGAGATTTTAAGCAATACTGAGGAAAAAAGTTGCTGGGAAACATCGTCCATCCCTGCTTTAATAACTGATCTTTGATAAACTCTATTTAATCACGTCTTACCAACTGAAGTAAATCACTTAAAGGATTGATGACATAGCAGTAAAAACTAGTTCATTAAGTTGACATTGTTGCATATGTTAGTTCTCCAAAGAAAAAAACTGCACTTTTTACAGCGGGGGATTGTTTTGGCACGCTAGACCTCCTTTCCTCAGTAAAAGAGTTGGATCCGGTAATGATGGAGCGAAGCGTAGGTTGCATAGACCAGGACGGGGGGAGGCTGTTTGCTTGATAGTGTGCTCTAATTGGAGCAAATGAATTACGTAGAATGATAGAAATACGTAGAATGATAAGCTGCTGTCTGATTCAACCGTTTCAGAACAGAGAAACAAAACTGACAGACCATAAACAGGGACTTGGATTTTCACTCTGGACATACACATGGCCTCATTAGTGCACAACAGATCATATTATACCCCCAAAACCCCAGAAAAGTGAAATTTGATGTCATGGCACCTTTAATCTAGTTTAGCTACTTTCTGTTTTATTTCAGTGAGGTGTTATTCCGTGAATGCAACAGGGTAAATACTGTGGAATTTTCATTTTTTGATTACCAGAAGTGTCTGTACAGTTAACGATAAAATGTCCAGGTCATTTTCTGTTGGCATTTTTCTCAGGGTGGGGTGTTTAATCTGAGATGGAATAAATGGATTTGAACAAGATTTGTGGTTTGCATAAAAACTAACATACCACAGGGGTGGAAGAAAAACAGTAAATTAAAAGCATAGTGGTGCCAATATCAAATCCATTGATTTATTGCTCATCTCTTAATTTGTCACCTCAAATATTCAATTTCATCACTTCTTTTCTTCTCACTACGCTTCTTCACTTTACTGCTCCTCCGACTCGGATAAAGAGGAATCAATTTGATGAAGACACCTGAATAGGAACGGAAAGAGGGGAGAAAGAAGGGAAAAACACAGATGGGTGCAGATTAAGAAAGCTTAATGCCTAATGTGCCAGAGAGATGAACTTAGTTCACAGTTCAGAGAAAAAAAAGTGAATTCTGGCTACTGGTGATGTTAGCTCAGTGGTAATGATAAACATTACAGCAAACTAATGGATGGATGACTCCGTCGCCGCGGCCTCTGATACTGCTTTATCTTCTCTCTTAACTCCCAACACCAGATTGCTTCAAACCTCCATGGCCCCGGACAGGTTTGTGTGCTAAGCAAATCACTGACCGCACGAGTCGCTAGCCAAGCTCAGGTTTGAATTTCAATCAGCCTGTGAGCGGGAGGAGGGATGGAAAGATGGAGGCAGGCAAGCAGAAGGAGGGTGCTGATGAGAGGAGGAGAGATAGAAGGAAGGAGAGAAGGAAAGATGAAGGGGTCGGCCCAATGTGATAAGGAAGGGTACGGAATGAGAAACGGAGTATGAAAGGGAAAGCAGATGGAGATATTTTACATAGAGGCAGATAGATGGATGACAGGGGGTGCAACAAGGGGACAGGGTGGAGAGATAATTACTAAGATAGAGGAGGAAGTAAACGACAGGAGAGAAAGGGATTACAACTTTACACTACAGTGGATAGATTGGCGGTGGCAGACTGAAAGAAGGATAGGACAGAGGTGTAGGAGATGAGGAACAGGTGAAGTCAAACAGAGTCAGAAAAACCTGAAAAGGAAAGGATTTGAAGGGCAGTAAGGACAGTAAGTGAGGGAGAAAGTCCTTGCCAGAGGGGACGAAAATGTCAAATTGCTGTTCCTCACTGTTGATTCATTTCTCTTGAGTTTTGCTTTTGTGTGTGTGTGGGTGTGCGTGTGTGTGTGTATGTTTCTGTTCTCACTCAGGTGTATTTGCCCACAAGCACCAACTCATACAACACTGATCCTTAACCAGCTGCACACACACACACACACTGCCATCCAGAAAGGCTCGGTGGTCTCCCAAGACAAAACGGCATCTTTTCATGTTCCTGAAATTGGCTGAATCAAAGTGCTGCTAACAAGACAGGCAGTCGGTTAATCAAAAGAACTCCACAGCTGAGGTGAGCCGGTAGAACATGTGCTTTCAAAAGAGATATTTTTAAAATTTAAACCAGAAGCCAGCAATGCACCAATGACGGTCCCTAACTATTGCTGCATTTACATTTTGGCAGTGTTCAGTACTCTGGAGAGGCAGCGCATCCCTGGAGGAGATTTATAGAAACAGTTTTGAAGTGGGAGGAAGTATTTTGGGCTTCTAGACTTCTCTGCTAGTTAAAGTCCCTTTTAGTTTGTAAATGATGAATGCTAGTTGTCTGTTGCCTTGTTCACGCTTCAGATTGGCATGCATCTTGGATGATCCAATCACAAATAGGCAGCTCCAAATTTGTCTTTCACACCTGACATTAGAATCCAATGACAAATTTTTTAACAACTTTTCTTATTCATCATGCAAATATGTTGGAAATCCAATGCAACTGGAGATGAAAATTTTGCCAGACTGTATAAATACTGATTATTCAGTTTATGAAGACAAAATGGACTTATCTCAGGCAGCAGTGTACCTCATGATTAACTGCTCAATCATCTGAGAAAGTGAGGTTGAGTGTTATTCTGGACACGTGCGACCAAATGCAACCAAAACCTCTCTAAATTTGCTGAAACTAAATCTGTTTTGGGTTGATTCAGCTCTATAATTAACTGTTCACTTGTGATTGGACCTTCCCCAAGATGCATGTTATTACCAAATCTACACAGGGCTTTTTGGTTGGAACTCGAAAAGACACAAGCCTGCGTATGTAAAAATTATAACAGATTTAAGTTCATGCATTACACGCCTCGCAATAAGTGTCTAGAAGCTAATAATGAATTTCTTCAGACTGAATATGAAGCCAGTTTTAAAGATTTTTAATTTTTTCAGACACAAACAGCAAGGTTACATTGAAAATCAATGTGTGGATGTGATGAGAGGTGAATTCAAATAAGGAGAAGTTCTGTGCTGAAATCAAAGACAGAAATTGTGCCTCATACATCTGATGCAGGTTTGGCATTTAAATAAGTGTACTGTAGATAGCTTGGTAGTTTGGGGGTGAAAAAGCACGTTAAAGGATAAGTTTCTTTTTTTTCAGCCTGGACCTTATTTCTAGGAGTTTATGTGTGCATTTACTCACTGGTAAAGTTTCTGCATCACTTTGAGTCCTTCAGAAGATATAACTTGATTCACACTTCAGTGTACATCCAGTGATAATGGCAGAGACGGGGCAGTGACTATATAAGACATTATCTGCAGTAAAACTCTTTGATTTTCGCCAATACTTTTAAGTAGAATGAAAAAACGAACGAGTACTATTGTCCTGTGAGTCCAGATTTAGCTTTCCGTTAGTTATCAGGTAGTTCTAGACACTTTTCGGGGCTGCGCGTTCACGATGCGCGCTTCCGTAGTTCAGCTGAGAAGAGCAGCTCGCTGCCCAGATAACAACAAAAACACACTTTGCAAAACTCTGAACTCACGGGACAATAGTACTTGTTCGTTCATTCATTCTACTTAAAGCATTGATGAAATGAAGGAGTTTTGCTGCAGATAATGTCTAATATAGTCGCTGCCCTGTCCCCGCCATTATTACTGGATGTACACCGAAGGGTGAATCAAGTTATATCCTCCAAAGAACTCAAAGTGATGCAGAAACTTTACCGGTGAGTAAATGTATGTATAAACTCCTAGAAATAAGGTCCAGGTTAAAAATAAGAAACTTCTCCTTTAAGATACCTCTCGTCGCATAGATTTCTTATCTATTCTTTATTATTATTATTATTATTAAATAATAATAATAATAATAATAATAACAATATGTTGTTATTATGTTAATAATAATACTTTTTTTTTTTTAGAACCAAATAGTAACAGGTTTATGTTTGCTCCCAGCCAAGGATGCCAAGCTGGGTGTGACACAGGAAAAAATAAATAAATAAATGAATAATTAAATAAATAGATATGTTTCTCAATTGTAATACATCGACCACTTTATTAGGTACACCTGTCCAACTGCTCGTTAACGCAAATTTCTAATCAGCTCAATGCATTTAGGCATGTAGACATGGTCAAGATGATCTGCTGCAGTTCAAACCGAGCATCAGAATGGGGAAGAAAGGGGATTTAAGTGACTTTGAACGTGGTATGGTTGTTTGTGCCTGACAGGCTGGTTTGAGTATTTCAGAAACTGTGGATATACTGGAATTTTCTTGCACAACCATATCTAAGGTTTACAGAGAATGGTCTAAAAAAGAGAAAATATCCAGTGAGTGGCAGTTCTGTGGGCGCAAATGCTTTGTTGATGCCAGAGGTTAGAGGAGAATGGCCAGACTGGTTCGAGCTGATAGAAAGGCAACAGTAACTCAAATAACCACTCATTACAACCGAAGTATGCAGAAGAGCATCTCTGAATGCACAACACGTCCAACCTGAAAGCAGATGGGCTACAGCAGCAGAAGACCACACCGGGTGCCACTTCTGTCAGCTAAGAACAGGAAACTGGGGCTACAATTTGCACAGACTCACCAACATTGGACAACAGAAGATGGAGAAATGTTGCCTTGTCTGATGAGTCTCCATTTCTGCTATGAGATTCGGATGGTAGGCTCAGAATTTGGTGTCAACAACATGAAAGCATGGATCCATCCTGCCTTGTATCAACGTTTCATGTTGGTGGTGGTGGTGTAATGGTGTGGGAGAGATTTTCTTGGCACACTTTGGGCCCCTTAGTACCAGCATGGCATGGTTTAACCACCACAGCCTACCTGAGTATTGCTGCTGACCTTGTCCATCCCTTTATGACCACGATGTAGCATCTTCTGATGGCTACTTCTAGAACCTGACTCCGCCAGTTGGATTTGCTCTCACATATCCATCTTGGAATCATCCGTTGGAGTAGTTTTGGGAAGGGGCGAAAATACTGATTAGCTGATTGGATAAGGCATCTGTCTATCACCACCTATGTTGGTGATAGACGAGCCAAATCAACCAATCAGATCAACGAAGCATATGACGTACTAACAGAGCGACGACGAAAACGCAACCACAAGCCAGGCTACTCTCGCTGCTGCCGGCAATGGCTCGTTAGCTCAGCAAACAAGAAACATGTCGCCAGTAATTCTGATAAAACTTGAGCGATAGCCACGCTGATGCTAGTTTCATCTGCTGAATCCGCCATGTTGTTCAGACTGAACTGTTGCTTCTCATTGCGTCACACCTCAACCCGCCTCAAAGCCAATGATTGGACGTTTGTTTAGTGAACTGCTCCAAATTCTCTTCAACGGAAAGTAGCCAGACTGATCTGAGAGTGAAAACCTAAAGCTCGCGAGATCAGGATGGTCTCACAAGGCTAGGATAACGCGCCATGTCATAAAGCGTGAATCATCTCAGATTGGTCTTTTTGAACAGGACAATGAGTTCATTGTACTCAAATGACCTCCACAGTCACCAGATCTCAATCTAATATAGCACTTTTGGGATGTGGTGGAACGGAAGATTCACATCACGGATGTGCAGCTGACAAATCTGCAGCAGCTGCGTGATGCTGTCATGTCAATATGGAGCAACATCTCTGAGGAAAGTTTCCAGTACCTTGTTGAATCTATGCCACGAAGAATTCAGGCAGTTCTGAAGGCAAAAGGGGTCCAATCTGGTACTAGCAAGGTATACCTAATAAAGTGGCCGGTGAGTGTATATCAATAACTCTTCTATTTGATTGTAATACTGTGTGATGTTTACTTCTTTATGTTTACTGTATCTTTTAGATTACTTGTCTTGATGGGTACTCTGGTAACACACCTCCAACTAGCATCAAGAATCTCAGGGAGTGATATGATAAAGTATAAATATCCCGTTTCTTCACAGTGATGGTACACTTGTTGACTCCAGAGGATGGAATATCGACTGCAATACACATCTGCTTTCTGTTATGACAGGAGCTCAGGCTTATGGGTACTGAGTGCTAGCTGCCAAATAAAACTGGGTGATATAATAAGAATGCAAATAATAATCAGGATTTTCTCAAAAGTTTCACCACATATAGTAAAAGTATACAAAAGTATTTTACTTAAGGTAGACTTTGACAACAGTGACAAAGTTCTGTTGAAAAATCCAGCAAAGTACACACACACACCTGCGGACACACACACACACATGTATATCTTATCCATCTCATAGCCTTGCCTCATTCTTGCACATTAAACGAAATGGGCTTTTAAGGCTGCCATGCGAAGTTACAAGAGTGCAGCGCCCATTAGCAGATTGATGTGGGTTGCACCTGAGCTGACAACTTTTAGGGAAAGTGAGATGGAGTGAAGAAGGAAGGAATGGCTGCAAGAGCAAAGAGATTAGATGAAAAACCAAGCCTGTCTCGTAGCTGTCCTGTTTGCGTGCGCTTCCATCTCTGTCTGCATGGATGATAGAGTATGACGCTGACTTAGTGTCAGGCTCCTTGCTGACACGTACTGTAGTGAGAGATTAGAGAGATGTGTGAGAAAAAGAGAGGAGATGAAAGAGGACAGATGGGTAGATTTAGATACAGTGGTGCTCACCCAGTGGTAGTTTTCTGTTGTCATGTCTGTAAAATCTGAGTGAATGAGAATTTACTCTCCTCCTGAGTCTTTCTGATTTCCCTTATCTCCACCATTTTCCTCTTCTATTGTCGCCAGCCCCTTTACTTTTTTTCTGTGCCTTCATCCCTCTCTTTTGTTCTTCTGGCTGTGGCTTTAACTTTTCCTTTTATATGTGCAAGTGGTCTACTTGTCTGTGTGTCTCTCTTCCTTATTAAAGTTTAATTCCCTGCAGTGGATGGCCACAGAGCCTGATGTTGACAGAGGCTGACAGAGGTGTGGTAAAGACAATATAGACAGTGACAGTTTAGAGCGGCTGCACATGTACGTGAATGTGTGTTTGTGTGTGAAACAGTTAGAAAGAGAAAACAGATACAGGTTCCTGTTTCTTTGGATGAAGATTATTTTGCAGCATTGCCATGCTGACAGCTGTTTGCGATGTCTTTAGATTAAGACTACAAATTCAAAGTGAGCAAATGCACTAAAAACCAATGTCACATCTTCTCCTCTTAAATATGCGTCTTGTGTTTGTGTGTGTGCGTGTGCATGTCTTTGCCTTTAACTGCATGCGCACTGTCAGCAAAAGTTGGCACTAAAACTGATAAACCATTATGCACAACGTTGGAGTGCATGTTTATGTGCCATTTCGTGTGTACGTGTGTGTGCACAAGCAAGTGTGTGTGTGTTAGGTTTAATGATCTTTCTGATGGTTTGCTCGAGCGGATATTGAGATGGATGGTCCATATGCTCTTTATGGTCCATGCATATTTCATATTCCAGCAGCAAAGCAGAGCAGGCATTGCTTATATGGCCGAGATGTTGCACTGGGACGTGGGCAGACTTTATGAGAGCTCATATTCAGATCCCAAAGCTTTGTCCCCTTTGAATAAATGCCCAAGTACAAATAAATACAGCAGAATTCTGAAAGACACCTTGATATCCATAAACCTTAATGCTGGGCTAAGGTATCTCTTCAAAAATGGACCCATGTGTCCACATGCTGTGTGATTCAGCTGTTGTCCTGGTTTGCATGTTTATAATGAACTGCACTTTAGTTTAAGTAAAAACCTGCAGCATCTCCATATGAATAAATGCCAAGTTGGGTACTTTCCATCTTAAATGCACAATAGTGATTCAGCTCATGCTTTTTTCATTTCCCATTCCTTCTTGAGAAATACCTCTGGGTACAAAGGAAGTCATATAATATATAGCCAAACCAGGTGAAGCGTTAAGCTGTTAGAATGAAAGAAAAAGATGAAACCTCCAGAAACTCAATCCTCATCAAAGGAGAGCCTATACCTTATTACAGCCACATATTCCTACTGAAAGTGATGATTAGTCTTTGCAGGAGATTTTAAAGTGATATTTGTTTTTAAGTATGGTCGTGTGAAGTACTAATGAGTAGTCATTGTCTTACCTGCAGTAGACAGCAGTACTTTTTCAGTTTGAAGAAGTACTGGAGGAAGTGATGTCATTGTAGTTTGAGCAAGTATGATTACAATGACATTTAAAAAAAATATCAAGTCACTTTTAAATCACAGTTGTTAATTTAGTCACTTCTTTTTCAACCAAAGCATGTTTGTCTTGCTACCTATCATTACATGCACTGTGGTGTATCCTGCTGATAATAAGATGTGACTCAGTATTCTGCCAGCCTAATCCCAAAATACAAACTACAAAACAGTAAAAATGAGTGAAAAGCCTGGTATGGCAGAAATATTTTCCATCTGCAGTAATGCCTAGCAGCAAACTATCCAACAAGCCTGAGACGACTCCCGATGGACTCTGCAGCAACACGGACGTTCCTCAGTTAAAATTATGACAAAGCAAATAGCTGATGCAAAAGTGATGAGATGTAAAAATCATCATCACTTTTGCATCAGCTAGTTGCTTTATCAAAAGTGATGCCATGAGATGTAAAAATAACTCTAAAAGCATTGGTAGAAACAACTGTGATAGCTTTTACTTGTAGCTGTTAAACTTTATATATCATCCACCAGAATTATTTAATTTTCCAATCTAAGAGCACACTGACTGCTGTTGATAGCATACAGCCTCTCTTAAAAAAACAATAAAAAATTCTTTCACATCTTTTTTTTTATTCATGTTGAGGCACCAGTTTTTCCTTTGCCCCCTGATAAAGTTAGCTTATTTCATATGTAAAGAGTAGCTTCTTATAAGAATTTTCCATTAATTATGTATTTGTAAACTGTTTATAAGCAACTTTAACAAATAAAATAAAACCAAAAACAGACATATACTGTATCTCATCTAATGTATGAGCATTCATGCACTTTACATGCCCTCTGTGGACATACACTATGTCCACATGAATGCACATTTTGATGACTGTCATGTGATGATCAACATGTCTCCAACACATGTAGGGGCACACTGGCTTCACAAAGGAGAGAGAAAGAAGGGAGGGTGAGAACGACAGATTGACAGGCAGGTAGAGGAAGACAGGAGAGGAGGAAGAAGTGTTGTTGGAGTGGGAGAGAGAGGAACGTCAAAAAGATTGGAGCTGAAATGAAAAATTGAACGCAAGACGGATGGAAGGAAGCAGATAAGGATGGAGAGACAGAGGGAGGAGAGCAGGGCAGAATGAGTGATGGTGGGGGTGGACATGAGAGAGAGGGATGTTCTCCTGATAGACTGTCAAGTCTGACAGAGTCTGCTCATGTTCATTTGAGAGAGTGAGCCACATCATCAGAGACTAACAACACCTCAGACATGCAAACAGATGGAGGTGTGCAAGGTTTTAAAACAACCAGGATCAGAAAGTTTCTCTTTGTAATTCTCTCAAACTCCTCCTCAGTTTATCTTCATTATTAGAGCTCCTGCTCTACTTTTTTGGTCTGTTTATTGTTTGTATTGAACCTTGCCTTCTGAAGCAGCACATTCTGACAGGCAATATACTGGAGTGTCAGGGAGGCTTCCAGCAGCAGGCCAGACTGCTGTGCTGGCTCAGTCTCAGGCCTGGCTAAGAGCGATGAGTGAGGATAATGATGCATATACATTTGTAACAACAGTTGCCCCATCCCAAATACACTCATACACACACATGGACAACCATTGAGTGATTTCATACACTGTACAACTTCAAAGTTTGTTTAATTTGTCAGCCTTTGCTGATTTAAAATCTGCCAGTGATCTCTCTTTTTTTTTTTTTTTTTTTTACTCACCAGCCAACAAAGTGTCTTTCTCTCTGTTATCATTTTGCCCTGTGTGCTCTCAAGAGTCTCAGCACTGTAACATCTATGCTCCTTTTTGATGATTATTAAAAAATAGAAAACTCAAAATCAAGTGAATTTAGACTTTTTAGTTCAGTTATTTTCTCTTTTATTGTTTCACTCCATTAATTTGATTTTACCTAGGCGTATAATTGAGCACTTATTCTGTTTAGATTAGCTGCGTTCTAAATCTGCATGTTTTCATTTCAGGTCTGGGTGAAAGACTGACTATGAATACATTTAATCAATTCACGATGTAGCTGCACATTTAATAGAAATATTAGAACTCCATGTCATCTTCTGTCTGACAGGAATACCCAGACGCATTTAAACACTTAAAGACTTCATGCTGGCGCCTGCTTGTCCAACCAAGTCTCACCAGTGTCTGTTTGTGTGAATGAGATTGCTCTTGAGTGTATCTTTATCAGTCTGTAATACCCTGAAAGTAAAAGAGCGTCTGTTTGCCCCCCAAACTAGGAATGGTCTGATCAAGATTTTTGAGGTTGATTGCCTTTCGTTAAAAGCAGCCTTCATGATTGAAGCTTGATGCCTTTATGTTAGAGGGGGTTTGTAATGATCAAAAATTGTAATGATTAAGTTATTGCTAACAACAGTAGTTTAATTTAAATTATTTAGCAAAACCACAGGAGCCTACATTTGAAGCTCTGTATATCTAGCTGATGGTTTGGTACATGATCAGGCCAGATTAAGCTACACTGCTCTCTCTTCTTCCACTCTAGTTTTGGCCATTTAGGCACAAGATGCACTGCAACCAAAACTGCATCTGAAATGATGGTGAAACAGTGTTTGGCACAGTAATATCAGATGATTTATGATAATGGAGGATGGTAATAAGTGGTCTCTAATCAGCCATTAGAGAGAAAAAAAAAGAGCAATGCTGGTTAGAGAGGGAATGGGTTTTGGTACTAAGCAATAACCCCCATGCCCTTCCCCTTCTTTTTTTTTTTTTTTAAGCTCCATAGCTGGGGCTTCTTCTGTCGCCATGGTGACTAATGTTGAAAGCCAGCTGTGGTTTTGTCTTGGAAGCCCATTAGGCTTTAGCTGGTTGGCACCTCTTTCTGTCTCGCTTTTCTTTCTGGCTTTGCCTCCTTCAGAGAAACAATGGCAAAAATATTCTTTCTGTCTTTAACTTCGGTCTGTAATTTTGACTTGGGGTCAAATAAAGGTTGCAATTTCCCCTGAGCTTTTGTTTTACCTTGTTTGAAGTGTGTGGGAGCTGTTTTTGTTTTTTGTTTTTTTTTCCCCTTATGTTGGCCAAGTTGGCCATGCACAGCCACACAGTTGGACACTGCAAAGAAGGCAAGCGCACCGTTTTAAATAGTTTAGTAGCTGTTATCTTGTATGTGGCAGACCCCACCTACCTTGCAGTCGAACTGGGTTGAAACGAGTGCAAACAGATAAGCTTGCCTATTTGCAAATACTACATGACCCTGGTCTGCTTGATGGATGGGAGTACTTCTTATTCCACATTGTCCCTATACCCAAGACCTGTTTCTTGCCCAGGATCCTTTATCAAACATGGCTCCTGAGAGGGATCTGAGTATTGTTTCTGTTGTCAAGAGCGGCTTATCGTTGCACTGAAGCTCTTTCTCGCGCAGTCCTGATATTCAAGCTTCCAGACCCTGACCCAAACACATCAGTCAGCGGGACATTGGTGCCGTGAGACTCGACCAGGAAGTGAGCTGTGGCAGGCTGGGAGAACGATTGTTATGCAGCAGATTGATCAGGTTTCACAGGACACGGCCAAACTATCAATCTGTAGGACTGTACACACTGGCGAGTGTGTATGTGTTGGTTATTTTGTACAGGCAGGGTCAGGGTTAGTGTTGTGTGTTTGGGGCAGTGAATGCAAGAATCAATAGCCGGGTCAGAGGGTAATGTCTCACTGAGTGCTGAGTCTATACACCAGCATCAGACGGGATCACTATCAATCATGGGAGAGCTTAGGGAACATACATTTTCTTTCTCTTCTGTGTGTCTCTTTGCCTCTGCTAGCCAGCATGTCTGAGGGGATCATTGTTGCTCATGTAAGGGCTTCAGGAGAAGAGACAGAAGGGAGGTGTAGGGAAGCAGAGGGATATAGTGGCCCAGGAAGGATTGACGGGAGCAAAGTGACAGAATAAGAGGGAAAGATGGGTTTAAATTTGGACATTCATGGGGAATGACACTTTGGATTTGAGAGATAAAAAAAAAAAAAAAAAACGAAGAAGCTCTTTGGAGCATAAAATAGGCTGTGTGGGTGGGATAGACAATGAATTAAAGTTGAAGACACAATCAATAAACACACAAATTAAGGTAAAGACCACAAGTCTTGGTCTTATTCACAGGTTAAACAACATTTTTCTTAATTGAAATCTTCTGTCTTTTCTCCTTCTTGCTCATGTCATTCATCCTTTCATCTGCTCCCATCTCAGATCTCTTCTGCCTTTTTTCTTCTAGTCTTCTTGTTCAGCATGTGTTCCAGCCTTGGCTTTTGCCATCTGTCATTCTGTGCAGTTGTTCATTTTAATTTCCTCACATCCATCCATCTGTGTCGTGTGTGTTCGGACAAAAACCCGCAGAAAAGCACAAATGATTGATTGCAACAACACGCATGTGCGGGAGAACATGTGCATAATGGCGTGGGAGTGTGTGTTTGTCGAATGCCGCGCTGCGTGAGAGCGGGACAGCTCGGTTCAAAAGGGTTAATAACGGCTGCCATTTGGTTTTGTGCTGCTGGAACACTGTCACACTGTAAAGTCAATATCCACAGGCTAGCAGGAGGAGGGTCTGGAGGAAGAGAGGAGTGATCAAAAGCTTGGGAAGAGTGAGGCAAGAACAGTAAAATGAAGCAAACGAGGGAGCAGATGTAAGAAAATGGAAGACACGGAGGTAGAAAAAGCTGCTCATATTATGGGATTGTGTGTGAGGTGGGTGTGAGTCTCCGTGGCAGCGATCCCTGTTAGCTGTAATGCTTTGATCAATTACCAATGATGAAGGAGCACTCCACAGGCCTGGACTACTGTATATGTGTCAGGGGGAGAGTGTGTGTTTATGTAGTGGCCTTGGGAGAAGGCAGCATATTCCAGTGTGTTGGACACACTCTAGACAGGTATTGATTTTAATGGGGAGAATTTAGAACCGACTCAACCACTCCACCCCATCAGCAGATGTATACACACAAGTTCTTTATCAAAAGCACATGTTTCCCCCTCAAGGCAATACCGAACACGAGAAAAACAGAGAACAAGTGAATTTACACAAACAAAGGAGTGGAGAGAAAGCCAGAATGGAGGGAGGAGGATGAGGAAGATACTGTGGGAAGGACCCCTATCTGCGTTTGATGAGAGCCTCATTGATGCTACAGATCTCAGGAAGTCTCCATTCAGCGGGGGTGCCATTCAATTATACCTACCGCTCTGCTGGTTGATTGGAGTCCACCCGCAACAATGTTAGCATCTCTGTACCAAACTAAGATGGGATTAAGATTTCTGGCCTCAGGAGGCCGGGTAGCTTTTAAGTCCTGATTGGCAATCATTTGTAACACTGCAGGACAAGTTTTAATCCAGCCCAACCTTGTGCCCATCAGCAGTGTCTTCTTTGATTTCGTTAACCTTGTTTTATCTTGGCATATATGTTTTTCTGATTCTCGTCCAGAAGCGAACACCCACGGCAGCCCAATCAGCCGCCCGTGGTCTTTTACTTTTGATCGCAGAGTGCTTACCAGATAGAAATAGTAAACAGAAAAACTTAAGACACCTAAATCATCAGTGTCCACATGAGCCTCTGCATGTGCCTGCTTTAACTGACTGGATATCAACCTCAGGGATAAGTCTGTTTAAGTGCTAATTTGGAGTGGCAAATTTCTCCTCTTTTGTTCCGTGCATATTATTGTTTTGCAATGGGGAAACACAAAACCACAAGCTGCTAAAGCAAACAAATCCCGCAGAAAATTTCTTTGTAGATATTTGCCTAAAAGGGCAAATATCTACATAGGACTATCATCTTTTTTCTTTCTTTTTTTTGATAGAATTGGCGGTTCAAAATACTCCATGTGGAAGAGCACCCAGAGACCCAGAGCCTGCAAAACAGCCAGGGAGCACTTTGCTTTGATGAGACAAGTAATAGCTTTTAATGTCAGCTACTTTTTTCCTTTTGGGACCGTGATCTCAGTAGTGTGTCAAACCGAACATGGACACATTGATGACCATGTTAAAGAACAGCTCTCATGTTGTCCAGGTGCTGTTTTGATTATAGCTTTGTCTGGATGGTTACTTCAACTCTGTACAGTCTCTTTTCCAGATAAGCAGAAAGGAAAGGTGTGAATAGAAAACATCCATCAGGCATGTGATATTTATTCTCATTCACTCATTCACAACATAGCGATAAGTCATTGCTTCATTACCTCCTCCAGTAATGTTCTCTGCTTATTAGCAGTTATTTGCAGCTACAGTAAGTCACCTACTGTATTAGCCAACAGTTGCTTTGCCTTTCCATATGCCTCTCCTTCTGGTTTCTATGGCAATACTCAAAGCTACAAAGGTTATCTAAAAGATTTGCTTATAAAGGGCCGTTCTCCTACATTTGCTGACCTGTCATGGGTTTAATAAGCCATGTGAACAATGTGCCTTAATGAGTAATATTTCCCACCTCAGCTGGAGCAAATGCAAACTTTCACACCCTCCCCTGTTTGAAGTTTCCTGCCTTGGAACAGTTGTTACAATGGATTTTCTTTGTATACTCACAGACCTGAGAGATAAAGTGGGAAATAATGGATAGGGAAAAATATGCAGAGGGAATGTGCAGTTTTATTGTGGCTAAGTGGCATAGTGTGATGTGCTGTTGCCACAAAAAAATGGTGTATTTGCGGTGTAATTTTGCCATGCAGCGTTGTCATGACAGAAGAAGAAACTATGCCCACTTGCTTCGATATTTGAGCTTCCAGTCTCCCAAAGTGCCTTCTTTTCTCCACAAAGTCTCTAACCGGCAGAGAACAGCAGAAATAAGCCAGTTCTCCAGGCTCTCCTTACAAAACGGAGTGATTGCTCTCTCTGTCAAAGTGTTTTATTGATGTACGATACTCCAACAGGCCAGGCAGATAATAGGCAGGCAGGGGGTAACTCTGTGGCATTATGTTGCCTATGACTGATTTATATAGGCAACATACTCTCTCTGTGTCTCTCTCTCACTCTCTCTGATGTGATTTTACAGTAGTGACATTGATCGAGGCCCACTTTGATCTTGCTCTTAGCTGTTGCTCCTTCTCACTCCCACTGACTATCTCTCTTTGCTCCCCGGTGGCCACACTCAGCTGCTTTTAACCCCAACTACCCCTCGTCTCATCCTATAAATCCTCCCATCTTTCCCTCTATCCTTCCATCTCTCTATCTCGCCGGTGGATCTGTATACATAAGTGTTCATTAGCACTTGGAAGCCTCTGTTCGGCTCCTCCGAGTTGTATTGCTGAAGAGACGTCTATGACTCCATCTCTCTACTGGCTTTTATCAGCTTTGGCTAACTGGGTATCGCTTATAGGAGAGAGAATTAGTGTTGATTCAACACAAAGGGAATGGGAGGCATCAGGTGGGAGCATCATCAACCAACACGTCATCACTTTTCATAAAGTGCTGCATTTCTGTATTTTACCATCTTTCTTTATTTGAAATTTTATGAGAGCATTGCCATTAAATATACTGAATAGTGGGGAATAGAAAATGTCCAAATGATCAAAAACAGGAAAAAACGAGCCACCTAAATCACTTTAAAAATCACCTTCGCTCATTGTGTTGTGCTTTAATTCTATTGTAAGTAAAGTAAAGATTTTTCTATCATAAAACCGTTAATTTTATCATTTGCATCATGGCTTCAATCACAAAGAGTAAAAGCATGTCCCTGTTTGACAAGGTAAAATGCATCACCACACCTTAGACATTACCATTACATTAGAATGCTTTTGTGGAGATTGGTGCATTTTTTGTTGTGCTAAAATGATTTCCAAATATATTTGTGGCTTATTAGCAAAAGCAAGTGCTAAAATTTTCCACTGCACCGAATTAAATAATCTATCAGAAAAAAAAACACCAGCCCATAACTCGTTAGTACCAATTAAGTTTTACACTTTTTGCCCTCTTTTTGTTGAGCCGATCAGGGTGATTACTGGAACTGAAAGTATAACCACAAATGATTCGTAATTATAAATAAAATAAATCAATACACATTAATGGCTCCAACAGTGTGCTCTTCTTTTAACTTGATTAACTAACAAACTGTGTAATGTACAGGCCACAGTTGTGTGCTAAAGTCAGCACTGGAGCCAGTCATAGAAGGTGAATTGATTTCTGTCAGCTTCACATACTGGGTGGATGTGTTAGGTGAGATTGCATTATGTTGCGCAGAGCTGACATATATCGTTTTACATTGAATCATATGTTATGTTATGATTAAAATCTCAGCTCAGATTACTCCTGTATTACATTTCTTGTCCACATTTCCAGCCAGTTCTTTTGTTTTTGAGTGGTTTGGTCTCGTAAGACAGATTTTGTGTAGCACAGGAGGTCCCCCTGCTTATCCAAGGGCAGCAGAGTTGAGGTTACGCTCAGATAAAACTGCAGGTACGATATTAAAAATTAGGGTCTGAATGCATTTTTCATGCAATCCCCCTCTACACCTTCTCCTCGATCTAATCTCTCTTTGAAATTGGCCACATCTGATTTCCTGATTATCCATGACATGACACTAAAGTACATTATGCTCTTCAAGGATTCTGATGCCATTTTTACAAGATGTTTCATTTGCTGTCAAGACACTGATGTCAGATCACACTGTATGCGTATTTTGTTTGTGTATATGTGTGTTTTTCAGAGACGTAGCCCCTACGGATGTCATGCCGTGAAATAACAGGTTGAAACAGTGCAATACACTTGGGCGTCGTTCAGAAATGCTCGTTTGCACACACGGAGCTAAAGCACGCACACATGAATATGCACAGTTGGAATCCTGAAGCCAGCTTTTATCTTAGAGAAGTGATTTACTTTCAGATTACTTAAGATGCCCCGAGCTGCCCTCCCCCCTGTTTTTTCTCACTTTATATTCCCCCCATTATCCCTTCATCTAAGAAAACTTGCCTTTGTTTGGTTGTGTAAAACTCCCTAACCACCTTTCTTTTTTGACTGTCTGCTACATTCTGCTCATTCTACTTAATTTGCATTCACACCTACCTGATGAAGCCAAACTCTTCCCTCACTGTTGTTCGTATTTCCTTATTACCCTGTAACTATGAAAGGCCTTAGTTTGTATTGTTTTGTTTTTTCTCCCCCCCCTCCTTGTCATGCAACAAGAAATAAATCCCCTCTTAAGGCTATTAAATGATGTAATGAGAGAAAGTGAGAGGAGAAGAGACGGAAGAGAGAAGAGGATGAATGTCTAACAATTAATCTTCCATTCCTGTTCCTCTTGACAAAAGAGGTAAGAGAAATGAGGGTCTTTGAGAGAAAGACAAATTCAGGAAGGATTTGAAGAGAGTGGTGAGAAGTAATGGAGAGAAGGGAGACATTGGGAACAGAGTTTCGATCTTCATTTAATAATTGAATAATAATCTCCCTGGGGACATGACCTAGAACCGGCAAAGAAGGAGAGAGGCAGCGTCAGTCTGAAAACGGCACACTGCTGCCCCCTTGTGATGTTATAGCGCCACCACTATAGCTTTGGAGTAGATGTGTGTGCACATGTTCATCGATGTGTGTATGATTTACAACTACAACCTGTCTGTGTCACACAGATACGGGCCTGTGTCTGTGATGGAAAGAAAAAGAGGGCTTTTGGATGTCAGGAAAGAATCTATTTCACTTTGTCACACATGCTACACACACTCACACACACATACCATCACACATCCACTCGCAGTCACAGAATCAGACCTTATCTTCCTGTCGAGCTGAGTCTTTTTCAGGGTTGACGCTGATATATGAGGTTGGAGGGGGGAGGGAAGGGGACGTTGCCAGGATGTTGACGGCTGACGTGAGTGCAACGTTGCGCTCAGGTTGATGTACGAGCGCTGGGGTTAGGGGACAACGCTGCGCTGACACCAGGAAAAGGAGATTGTGGCCCTGGGGCCTTGACTCCAAACGAAGAGCCAGCTCCAAATTCTTTTCAGGCAGCAGTCCTGCGGCCTCATATACACACACCTAAATATATATATACATATACACACACCTGCTTTGTGTTATTAATAACTTGATAACACTGAAGATTTGTTTGACATGGGGTGAACGTTGCAGCAAAAAGCATCCAGGTGGCATCACACGCTGCAGGGATCCGAGGCGTTGTGTTGTCTTTGTAGGGATGACAGTGGCGGCGTGTGTCTAAAAACACTGCACGATCGGAGTGGGAGCGTATTTAGATACCAGCAGAACCAAAGCACCAAACTGCCATTGCGTTTCATGTTATATTTTTATTCGATAATGCTGAAACAGTTTTTAAAAAGCCAAATATTTTATCCTGTTTTTGTGTTTCTCTTTTTCCATGCTCTGTGTGGATGTGTTAATCCCCGTGAGCGTGAATTGTACAGTAAATAACTCTGTTTAGAAAGCACAAGAATAGATTTAGTCACATGATTAAACTGGACTGGCTGTCAAAGGAAGCTGTAAACGTTTTGCCCAAAAATGATCCATATCACATGTGTTTATTTGAAAATTGTCTGTAGAAGATGGTTGAATGTGGAAGAATTTTAGTTTTGAAATAACTTTAAATGAAGAAAAGTTGAAATTCTAACCCTCCATGTGTTTCTATTGTCTCTTTGTCCAGCCTGCGTAGGGAAGGATACACAATGCAGGTGAACGTCAACGACTACCTGGACATCTACTGCCCTCATTACAACGACAGCCAGCGCATGGTGGGCACCGGAGAGCAGTACGTCCTCTACATGGTCAGTTACCGTGGTTACAGGAACTGTGACCCCCACCTGGGCTTCAAGAGGTGGGAGTGCAACCGGCCTCACGCCCCACATGCACCCATCAAGTTCTCTGAAAAGTTCCAGCGCTACAGCGCCTTCTCTCTGGGCTACGAGTTCCACGTCGGCCAGGAGTATTACTACATCTGTGAGTCGGATCAAACCAGTAGCCACAACCAAAACATGTCACTAAAACTGCAATAAATCCATGTTTTAGAAGTCAGTGAGGCCAGAGCAGGTAGCAGACCGTCTTGGTTAGTTTAAACATGTTATGTTTCTGTGCAGGGATTTGATGAATACTCAGCTCAGATTAGCCGAAGTCTGTCCTCATGTAATTTGAGGATAACAAATTGCTGCTTCACATCTAATCACATCATTCTGCAGGCAAGCAGCCTCATCCATTTTGTTGACTGCTAATCAAATTAACTCGTAACACCTTGTGCCAAAATGACACTGTATGAGTAATGAACTTTTAGCTTGTCATAAAACAATTCAACAACAAATATTACAGGGAGCAAACTGCATAATGAGTGGAGCCTCATTTGGCCCAGATCACTGGATGGGAGATGAGAAAACTGCAGAGAGCTGTCACAACAAACGATGCCTCAGTGTTTGCTTGGTTTCCTACCGGCCCCCGTTTGCAAAACCTCAAAAAAAAAAAAATCCTTTCAATTATCTGATTAAAGTGATTTTAGTTAGGAAAGTTTGGTGCAACTGTTTGGTTTGATTACTGAAATTAAGCAATGCTCAACTTCTAAGAGAAATTTGGGCTATTTTTGTGATTTTCTTAAAATCTCGTACAGCTTTAATCTATAATTCTAACAGCAGCCATTTTAACTCAACACAGCAGGAAAAGTGCAGGTGTTACTCTTTAAATAATGGCTCTGCTCTGTTTACGTGTCCCAGTAATGCTGTGATGCAAGTGAGCCGCACATAATACCACAAAACGATTTTAAAAAAGTGGTGAAATGGAGTTCAGTTACAACTCATTTGATCACTTGTGTCTGCGCTTTTCTAGTTTTTATATCGGCTTTATATATATATATATTTCATCTCAGTGGATACATATTACTATAGAGATATTTGACATAATCACTATCACACATTAACACACAAGACAAATTACACAACTGACAAATTAACAGCACAGTTATAAGCAAAGATTCATGGACAGAATCACCATTGTGCACAAGTTTGCAATGCGTCACTGAAAGGGTAAAACTATAGACCATTTCATGCTCGTAATTGAAAGCAAGTATGCATAAAACCGCATGCATATAAGCAGTGGCCCAGTCAGCTGGCCCATGTGCATGTGACTACCATGAACTGACCCTTGAAATTTCCAGAATTGCATAACAACTGTAAATTAAGTGCGTTTAATGCAGGAAAAGTCACATTGTGCTGATACAGTATCTGTGTAATGAGGTCAGCGTGAGCATCGATACTGATCCAGTTCATTGCTTTGATGTATAATGTGTGATATATTATTCTCAATTCGTCATAACGTCTATAATAAAAGCCATCCTATGAACAGACCGCTGAGACATTTTTCAGCTCTGAAGCAATAAAACCTGACTTCAGTGAGTAGCAATGCTGATGACAGTTGTGTATTTTATGTTGTGCAGCCACACCCACTCATCACCACGGTCGCAGCTGTCTTCGGCTACGGGTGTACGTCTGCTGCTCCACCGGCGGTAAGTCGCCCACTATGTGCATTTGTGTGTTTGTGATGTTTGACCTGCAACGCAGTGCTCGGACCTCTTTGCCAACTACCTGCATCCATGTGGCCACTCAGTCCACCTGGACGCTGCCAGGCTCCCTTCACACATGCTGCAGACAGATACATGCACAATCCCAATACAGTCTAAAACCAGCACAGCTATTAATACCCCTGCTGAGCTTCCCCTGCAGCATTTGACTTGCAGCATTCGCCCCCTTTGCTCCCTTTTCCTCATGTCTTCTTTTTTTTTGTCTTTCTTCTTAATCTTCCCCCTTTTCCTTCTGCAGCACCAAAAAGGAGCAGCTTCAGCTTTGAAGGCCCTCACCTCCGCCTCCTTCCTGTCCTCTTTTCCTCCTCTTTCACCCCTCCTCCCTCATTCCTTGTCAGAATCCATTTATTGCTATGTGCGGTCAGTGGGTGGCTATGTATATGTAGTGTTATGCTCTCTCACTTTCCTGCCACCCTTCAGTCTCTCAGCCCACTCACACAAAGTCACACACGCTCACACTCACGTACACACATTCTTTGATCTCTGGCCTGTCCGGTCCTTTTAACTTCCACAGCCCTGTAGTATTAACCTCTCCTCCCTCTTTCAACCCCGCATCTCCATCGCTCTCTTTTCACACACTGACTCTCTTCAGTTTGATCTGCCTCCTCTCACCAGCCTTCTTTCTCTTTGTCAAGACCGCTGGCGATGTTATGGCTTGTCAGTCTGTCTGCTCTGGGGTTTTTAACCTCTACACCCTTGTCTTGCCACTCTCTTGCAAGTTCCCCTCAAGATGTCAAGTTGGATGTAATTAAAAAGCTTAAGGTTGGAGCAGAGGGTTTAACCCCAACTCCCTGCTCTCCTGCTTCTCAGTCTTATGCTGTTTCTTCTCTTTCTCTCAGCCTCTGGGGTGGATGATGAACCAGAGCCTACAGAACCAGACTACACACTTAGACCAGACCTAAAAATTGATGATATTGGTGAGTCATATGCATTTAAGTAAACTAATGAATCTGAATGTGTCTGAAAGTCATCTGTCTGTCCCATCTGGATCTGCAAAAACAGACATGACTCAAATCACTCCATATTCAAATTGTAGAGCGGATGTGATTTATGCTTTTCCTCCTCATTTATGTTTTTTAAATCAAATAGTTCCACAAAGCATCAATGTATAGTCCACCTTTGAATACTCTTTAGTTTTACTCATTGAAAAATTTGTCCAAAATATAGACTGTGGCCACATCAAATGGTTCAGAAGCATCATCATTTTCTGCATATTGTAGCTTATAGCTTCCATTTATAGAAACTTTATTGTGCTTTTTGGGTTTTCAATTTCACTTGGTGTGTAAATAGTTTTAAGTGCATATAAAAGGGCCACAGTTACAAAGCTCGAGGAAATAATTGCCTCTGCTCTCTAACCATATGTAGTCCATGTGTTTTTTTTCATTCCTTTAGAGGACCACATCGTCATGTCACATTTTTGGAAAATGACTTCCTTGTGGCTAGTTTGACAAACTGGGAAAAAAAAAAATGTTGGGCTGCTCTTCACTGCTTTAAAGAAATAGGAGCAAAACTTGGGCACTTAGGACGAGGGTTCAAGAAATGCTTCTGTAGTACAAGTTGAGAACAATTGTATGGTTTTTTTTGAGCACCCGAGCATGTAAAAACAATCTTGTATTCATAAACTTGTAATTAGGCATCATAGAGCTGGAGGAATTACCAGAATACTGTTAAAGCTGAGAAAAACAAAATATTTCTCAAATTTAATCATGAATAATGTCAGTAAACTATGTGTTCTTTTTAAAAAAGATTCGTTCTGTTTTTAATCTGAATTCTTCCACTTTGCTGGAAATGACAAATGAAACTTGAGAAAAAATTCCTCTCTTATTTTAACGACAAGGTTGCTGCTATTAGGGCCAAAATATCTCCCTCATTGTTGTGCATTTCAGAAGTCACAGAGTGCTCAGCTGTTCTTTGTGAGTTTGAGCCTGTGTCACTGTCTGTCCTTACTGAAATAGTTGGCAAGCCTAAACCCTCTTCCTGTCTCACTGACCCGGTCCTGCCTCAATTTTTTTTTTTAAAGAGGTCTGGGACACCATTGGCTCCTTTGTCAGGGAGATAGTTAATAAGAGTTTGGTCACTGGCACTGTTCCAACTTAAAAATGCAATAGTTGAACCACTGATGAAAAAATACTGGTCTTGACCCCATGGTTTTAGCAAATTATCGTCCCATTTCTAAACTACCACTGGTTTCCAAGATCTTAGAGAAATGTGTTCTAGCTCAACTGCAATTGTTTTTAGACACTAATGGCAGTTTAGACCCGTTCCAGTCAGGCTATAAAGCCTTTCACAGCACTGAGTCTGCACTTCTTAAGGTTTTTAATGACCTGCTTTTAATGACTGATTCTGGTAGCTCTGCCATTTTAGTGCTCTTAGATCTCACAGCTGCCTTTGACACCACGGACCATGCAACTCTATCTCATCTGGAAAACTTTGTGGGTGTCAGGGGGACAGCTCTCAAGTGGTTTCAGTCTTACCTGAGTGTGAGGTCCTTTTCGGTCAGGCTGGGGGACTCCACCTTATCTTCTGCTGCTCTGCACTGTGGAGTCCCCCAGGGTTGAATCCTCGGGCCAATTCTCTTTGCCCTGTACCTGCTCCCACTCAGGGAGATTTTCAGAAAACACGGTATGTCATACTATTTCTATGCAGATGACTGCCAAATTTACATGCCGATAACCAAAACGAGTCACTACCCCCTGTCACCCCTACTTGGCTGTCTAAGTGACATCAAGGCTTGGTTAGCCCAAAATTTTTTAAAGCTAAACAAGGGAAAGATTGAGATCATGATCTTTGGTAACAACCTCGTTGACTTGGGACCCCTCCAAAACTACGTGCATCCCAAAGTCACCAGCTTTGGCGTCACCATGGACAGTAATTTTAACCTCGATAAACACGTTAATGCTGTTTTAAAATCCAGTTTTTATCATCTTCGTCTTTTATCTAAAGTGAAACCTTTTTTATCTTTTAATCTTTTTGAGCAAATTGTGCACTGTTATTTCTTGTCTCGTTTGGACTACTGCAACGCTCTTTATTCAGGTGTCTGCAATAATGCACATTCCCTGCAGCTAGCCCAGAACTCCGTGGCACAAGTTATGTTCATGTTTCCTGGCCCCTGTTATATCACCCCTATTTTAGCGTCTCTGCACTGGCTGCCTGTACGTGTACGGGGACATGGCATTCTCTGTTGTTGGCCCCAGACTCTGGAACGCTCTGCTGCTCCATGTTCGAACTGCCCCCAATGTGGAGAGCTGTCTCGTCTGAAGGCCCACTTTTATTCTCTGGCTTTTAACACAGCATGAGTTGTGTGGTCCTTTGTGTCTTTTATTTATTCATTTTATTTTATCTTATTTTATTTATTTTTATTGTTTTAGCTGATTTGTTTTATTGTATTTTATTTTATTGTATTTTCAGTGTATTTTATTTATTTGTGTGTATGTATGTATATGTAGATTTATATATATAAATCTATATATAGACTGTATATTTACACACACACACACACACACACATGTATGTATGTGTATATATATATATATATATATATATATATATATATATATATATATATATATATATATATTCATACATATATATGCAGTTTTTATATACGTATTTTACTGTTTTAATGAGAGTTGGTGGAGCTATACAGAGCAACGCTTGTTTTTCTTTTCTTATCTTTTTATTTCATTTTTATTTCTGGGTATTTTGTATGTGCAGCACTTTGGAGACGTTCTGACTTAAATGTGCTTTCTAAATTAAATGGATTTGATTAGATTGGAAATTGACCTTTTGATACAATTTATTAGAAGCACAACACAAATTTAAAGCTCTAGTGATTTTTAAGAGTGGATTTGCTCGTAGATGTGAGGCAAATTCACTAAAAAGGACCAACTTCAATTTCTCTCATTACAGACATTTAAATGAACTGCAAAAATGGCGTTTCACATATTACAAGATTCGTTTTAAAGGAAGTTAACAAATTAACTGCTTTCGTTTGAAAAAATGATGTTTACTATTAAAAGAAAAACTAGACAAAACTGATGTTCAACTTTAACCTCTTTTATTAGAAGCAGTTTTATCTGGACAGGTTTGCAGATCTTCCTGTCATGTTGGATTCAGTCTTGACTTCCTTCAGTCAAATTGATGGGACAGCTTGTGTACAGTGTAATACCTGAGATGTGACGTCAGAGACCCAAAGCATAAAACTGTGAAATTTCAGGACTTAAACTGTGAAGACAGAAAAGTATTTATGAATCTTTTTTCCCCAGGTTTTTATAGCTGTGTGTCTGTATCTCTCTGAGATCAGACAGATGCATGAGTCAGACTTCCGCTCCCATGTTCATCCATCTGGACACAAGCAGTATTTCAGTCAATCATTTCATATAAAAAGTTGTTGCACCAAACAAAATAAGGACAACATTTTAAATGTCATGCCTATTTTATTTAAATTTAAATTCTGGTCCATTGTAGTACATTCCTGCACAAAGTAGTGTAGTTCTAATGACCAAAGCTCAGAGCTGGACTTCTCATTTCCATTTTTACAGCAGGACAGTAGGGTGACACTAAAGTGATAAGTTGTAGGGAGCCGCTCTATCCCTGTTTTCTTGTTTTTCTCTGGAATTATTCTTTAAATGTGTCAGCAAATCTATCATTGATATGAGATAGCAGAGTGGCCGTGCAGCATCAAAAGTGTCCAACCAGTGGAACATGCTTTAAAAGAAAAAAAAGAAATAAAAAAAAGACATAAATAAATATATATATATATATATATATATATATATATATATATATATATACTGTATGTTCAGCGCAGTTTAACTACACACCACCAGCTGGCTTTGCAAGCAGCTGATCCTGCTAAACAAATCCATGAATATTCATTTCACACATTTTCTGCCACTTTCGCTCAGATTAGCAAAGAACACAGTTTCATGATAGTTCACCTCAAAAAGTGTAAAAATTCATTCAGAAAATACAGGCTCCTTCACTTAGTAGGTCTCTGCTTACATCTTTGTGAGTGCTTCTTGTTTGTATTCACATTGCTCTGATTGGGGTTTCATGATTAAAACTGTGGCAATCATATGAGCTGTGGTAAATGTGTCTCTACTGAAACTATTAATTCTGGCAGTGATTTAAGGATGAAGCAGAGCAGTAAATCAGCAGAAGAGAAGCTCTTGGATCATCCCTCATATGGATCATCAAGATATGGCTGACTGCTTTTGTTATGGCAACAGCACAGCAACAGAAAAACAACATGTACACCTAGCTTTGCATAAAAAGATGCCAACTATCACATAACCAGTAATGCTAGTATCAATCATGAACCTGTCCAGCTTTCACTCTCTACTCTAAGGCAGCTTATAAAATATGGTGACAAATTGTAGTTAATCATCCTGTGTATGTATGCATGTGTGTGTGGGTGGGCGCGTTTTTGCTGCACTGTGGGGACCATGTTCCGGATTTTTACCATCACTGTGGGGACGTCTTGCCTTCGTGGGGACATTTTCCCGGTCCCCACGGGTACGAACCCCATTTTGAGGGTCAAGATTAGGTTTTAGAGATTAAGTTACAATTAGGTTTTGGTTAGGATTAGGACAAGGGTTAGGTTTAGGCAATCAGTTATGGGCATTAGGTTTAGGGAAAGGGGCTAGGGAATGCATTATGCCAATGGATATACCCCATGGGGATATAAAAACAAACGTGTGTGTGTGTGTGTGTGTGTGTGTGTGTGTGTGTGTGTGTGCGCCCGCATGCACCCATGCTTGCACATGTGTAATAAATCAGTTTCTTCTAATTGCCTTGAGGGAAACTTCATAAGCTGCAGCAAATAGCTTCAGATCATGCCACTCTGTTGAATTTCCTATCTTTCTTTTTCACTCACATCATTCTTTAATCATCTCCCTCCACCTTGTTTCTCCTTGCCCTCCTCGTCCTCCTGCCCTCTAATTCCCATCGTCCATTTTTCCTCCCAGAGTAGAAGTTGCAAAGCAGTGGAGGGGAAAGCTGCCTAAACTCAGTTTATTCACCTTTTGATGTGTGAAATTGAGTTTTTCCATTTTTATATATATATATATATATATATATTTATATATGCAATATGTATTGCTTTTCCTGGTCTTCCAGTTCTTGTATAGACTTTATCACAGATCTTTCTATGGAGGTTATAGTTTCTTGCTGCTTAACCAGGGGATGGTTCCTGTGCTGCTCCCATTGGTGTTTCTGCTGGTCAAGTTCTTCCTGGGTTTTCACCAGAGCAGACTTTATTCTAGAGGTTTCTCCAACCTGCTGGGCCAAGCAGGTCTCAGCTTTTGATGCCCCCGTCCTCTGAGCAGTGAGATCTGCTTCTAGTTGGAGGACTCTTGTGAGATCCTGGAGCTGAATATCGATCCTGCTCAGTTAAGTCTTGGATTTGTCAGTTTCATGTTGCAGCTGAAGTAAAGAAGTCTCAGCCAGTTCTCCTTGTCTCCTCACGAGTTCTGCCTCTAGTTTCTGCACCTGCTTAGACGCTGTTGACTGTTTGATCCCACTTTGATCACCTGATCATGCAGTTCCCTTTGCTGAGTCAGCAGGCCCCCCATGTTGTTTCTGCAGTGCTGAGATCTTTTCATCTTTGACATCCTTCACGTAGACAGATTCAGATTGGTTGGCCTGCAGACGTTTCAGGATTTGCAGTGGATATGCAGCTGGAGATGGTTCAGGTGAAGGTGCTAAGATCTTTTCCTCCTTTACAGCCAAGGCTTGATGAAACTGGTATTCTGGGATCATCAGTAGACCTTGTTTGTGAAGGATGTTCTGTTTGTCAGCATGGTTCACACTGACTGTTTGTTGGTCTGTTGGCCTGCAGAAGTTTCAGGATTGAATGTGGATGTGCAGCTGGAGGTGCTGAAAAAGAAGGGATTGAATCAGCTAGTGGTTCTATTTTTGGAGCTATAGATTCTGAAGGGACCCCAACAAGGATTTCTGATCCTATGTATCCAGATGTTATTGGGGGATTCTCCCAATTTTCAGACATCTCACAGAGGTCTTTCTGAGTCCTGTCTATGTGATGTTCATATATTTGACTTTATCCCTGATGACATGACTGGTTGGTATTTCCAGTATCAATGATTTCAGTCTCTGATGGTAGATGACTGGATTCTGTATCTTTACTTAGAACCAAAGGTTTTGCAATGACTTCCACAGGTATCACTGATGCAAATGTTATTGGAGGAGTCTCCAGGTTCTCAGATTCCTTGCAAACATCAGTCTTGGTGTTGTCTTGCTGACTATCATTGTGATCTTACAATGTTTTAGTCTGCGGTGTCCAACAACATGCCAGAGCAATACTTACCTTTGCCCCTGGACATTTGATGGATCTTTAACCAACTTTGCTAAAAGAGGAACTCCATTAAGCTAACCCTCATAGGTTATTTCATTTCATTTATTTATTTAGAAATAGGGACCAGGCATATTAATATACACTTCCGTGCAAATATGCAAGATTATAGCCAGTAGCCAGTGGTTATGCCCAAATGTTCCAATAGTAGAGTGAAGTCAGGCTCTGTAGGTCTATTGTTCATGCATTTCTCGTGTAGTTTTCCTTTTCTTTGATATTCTGTTCCACTCAGTTCCTCAATGAGAAACTTGATTTCTTGTGAAACATGTTTTTTATTTCCTGAAGCAGGTTTGGTGGAAGTCAGTACAGACTGTTCTGTAGGGATTCAAGCAAGCACGTTGAATCCAGCTGCTTGCTCAGATAGTTTCTCCAAGTTTGGGAACCTGGTTTGCAAGAAAGATAATGACAACACTGTCAGTTGGTGTCACAGACATATTGTGATCAGGTTCTCTGTCTGGAGGCTCTACAGGTGAAACAGTCTCAGGAGTGTCCAGCCTAGCCTTTCTGTCTCACATCTATTGGTCTCTGCCAGTCATGTGACATTTGTTGCTAAGACGACATTTTAGGCGGAAAAAAGTCTGGTCCCATTTATCAAACAAGTGTGGAAATGAGCGCACATCTGTACATAAAAATGATCTTATGATTGTATCCACGTGTGATTTATAAAAGTTCTAGTCTGACCAAACAATAGAATCTATGTCAGAAATCCCTCCTCATCCAGCTGCTTCTACCCTGAAGCAGCAGCAGCGCTGACAGGTGGAGGCGGATCCAAGCCTGACCCGGACTGTCGGATCTGAGCCTGACCCGCAAAGGGACAGAAGAAACGATAACTTTCATTAGCTAAGCTAAAAAACAGTCTGCTGACTGAGCACTTATAGGCTATAACTTTAGGGTATAGATTACTTAATAGAAACAACGGATTGCCTCCTGTCTCCTCCATGTCTCCAGTGGGAGCTGCAGGGTGTCATGCCAGCCGGCAGATCTTTACAGCAGAGTGTTATAACTTCTGATGATGGTGACAACTGATCACCAAAAATGTCAAGGTAAATCAAACCTAATATTTCACTGTTGATGTCTGAATAAAGAAAGAAAACTAGGCTACTTAAGAAGACTGACAGTCGGGCTGCAGAAAGGCGCAGGTGCATCGGACCAGCGGGAAATGCTGCTTTAGACTCAGAGAAAGTTTGCAACACAACCCTGACCTGTGTGGAGCTGTACAGCATCGCTGCCAGCTGATGGAGCTCCTTTCCCCCTAAGACTTTATCGACAAGTTAAAGAACAGGAATACTAGTTTATGAACATTATGTGCAGCCAGAAAGGCGGATGCGCTGGTAACTGCAGCTCCCACTGGAGATACGGAGGAGACAGGAGGCGAGCCGTCCTTTCTATGAATTAATCCATACCTTAAAGTTGTATAAGTGCTCAGTTGGTAGACTGTTTCTTAGCTTAACTAGTGAAAGTTATCGTTTCTTATGTCCCTGTCCGGGTCAGGCTCAGATCCGACCAGCCTCCACCTGTCTGCGCTGCTGCTGCTTCAGGGTAGAAACAGCTGGATGACGGTGCATTTCTGACGAAGATTCTGTTGTTTGGTCAGACACGAACATTTTATAAATCACACATGGATTCAGTCGTAAGATCAGTTTATGATCAGATGTGTGCTCATTTCCATGCCAGTTTGACCACTGACTTTTTTCCGCTTAAAATACCGTGAAGCCTGGTTACTGCTGGTTAAGCAACAAATGTTACGTCACTCGGCAGAGACCGATTGGATATTCAGATGTTCGGCTCTCTGCCTGATTGCAGGACTGATTTGAGTTTTCAGCCAGATCATCTGCTTCTTCAATCTCTGATGATGGATGACTGGAGGTCTCCTCAAGCTGAACTTATGTTGGTTTTGTTAGAAACAAAGGTTCTGAAATAAGTTCTACTGAGATTTCCAATCCTTGACCTCAAAATGTTACTGGGTGATTCTTCCGATTTTCTGACTTTGAAGGAATCGCTGAAAAGTTTGATCTCAGAAGAGACTCACTTGTGGCTTTCAGTGGTACCTCAAATATTGGTACCAAAGGTGTACGTCTCTTGGCTGTATTGCATTCTTGGATTTGACTTTGATATTCTTTTACGCTGCACGGTGGAAATATGCAGTTCTTTGATTTCACAATGTTTTGCCACGGGCTGGTTTGTGTTTGCAACAAATTCATAAGAAATTTCTGATCCCGGGCCCCTGAATGTCAAACTTTAGGGATTCCCCAGGTTTTCAGAAACCTTGCAAACATCATTCATAGTGTCATCTCTCTGACTCTCATGGTCTTCAAATGTCTGCAGTGCAGGAAATTCCTCAGCGTTCAGCAAAATGCCAGAGTTAGACTCGCCTTTCTCCTGGAGAGTTGATCGACCCTTATACCCCCTTCCCACTTGTCAAAAAACTCGTTTACACCCAAGCGGCTCTGCTCCGATCCTGATTGCAGTGGGAACACCAGACCCGGTTTGACCCACGAATTTACATGATGACTTTGGGCTGTATGTGGCTACATTGTGACACCGCGCCAGTCGTGTATCATATAAAGTACCAAAACAACTCTGCATCGGCCACAAATTCACGTCGCCTGCATTCCACCTGCACAAGAAAGTCATCTGCTGCATTTCCTCCATTTTGAGGACAGACAAAGGTGCAACAAGAAAGCACATTGACCACGGCCTGACTCGCTCTCCGTTGTTTACTTTCCTTATTTCTGTCACACTGCTGACATAATCAACGCACAACACGCAGCGGTGGGGACAGAAGCCACACAGCTTGCCAGCAGGTGATCAGACCCGGCTTTTTTTCATCAATGGGAAAGGAGTGAAATGCCGATTATGAGCGGGTTGATGCGCGTTTGAAAAACCAGCGTGAATGCGCTAATTTTAGTGGGAAAGCGGCTTTATACAACTTTGGTAGCTCTAGAAATTAATTGAGAGAGTCCTCAGGTTTCGCCCATTGATTCTAGTAGCAGATTATAGTTAGGCTCCATAGATGAACGCTTTCTTTTCTTGCATTATTTCCTTTCCTGTTGACCTCCTGTTGGTTCCTTGATGAAAAACTTGATTTCTTCAGCAACAAATCTTCTTGATCAAAGAAAACTTAGGATTCACCTTTAAGCATACATTAAATGCAAGATGGTCTTTGTAAAAGAAAGAAAATGGCTTTGTTTGTAAAAGTATATTCCAAATGGCATGAAGGGCCATATGAAAATTTGGACCTGAAAATGGATAATAGAAAAAACAACCTGCTGTTTAGTAAATGGCTTACGGAGCACAACAACCCAACCTCCTAAGAGTCATTTTCACCTGTAGTGTTGTGTTGCCAATTAGATTAATAGGATAGCCCCAGTGGTGCGAGCAAAAGTGAGGAAACCAGCATGGAGTTGTAAAATGAACTGAAAACAATAAGGCAATGTGGCTTCCTGTCCCCCTCCTTAATTTGCACCCCCTGACTCCTGATTAGAATCATCACATCATAGTCTTAATTACTGTTATTCAAGTTAACATCAGCGTATTCACACAAGGCTCCAGACTGCTCAGTTCAAACCGGTGTGATTATTGTGTATAAAAAAGGTTTAACTGTGCTGCATGTTGCGGTATCACTGTGTGTACCTCCAGTCTCTTTCTCCCTCCCTCTGCTCACTGTATTATTTCCTGGGTGCTGCCCCTTTCAATCAATGTCTACAGCTCAACAGAGGTTCCCTCCTGAATACGGCCTGTAGTATTAGATTTCATTTAGATCTCATTTACAACGCAGATGGAACGGTGCTAGCAGCTCCCCATGCAGCCATGTGATTACTGATGGTGTTGAGTGGGAGGATACTCATTTACCCATGGTGTTGGTGGAGGTTACTGAATCTGATGATCAAGTTATGCCATTAGTGGAGATACCCGAAGCTTTTTCTTTAATTGGGTTTATTGTCGCAATTACCAGTCATCTGAGGCAATTGTATCATTGATGTACTTTGTTAGCAACAGGACATAAAACACAATCTGTTAAAGATTCAACAACTTTATTTGAACTTTTGGTAAAATCACTATATTATTCATTATTTATTTAACACAAGTCCAATGCATTAAGAAAAACTGGAAACATAGAGAATAGCCATCGTCTTCAAGGAAGAAATGTGATTGGAAAAAATTCTTCTATCACTGAAACATTTGATAAAATCGGATTATAAAAACAACACAAGGACTCACAGCTATACCTATTAGCGAAAGAAAGAGCATTTCTAAAAACATAATGTGAAGATAATTCAAGGGATTCTGACTAAAGAGCTGTGTAACCTTTTAAAAAATGACAAAAAAACACTCATCAGTGAGACCAGTAGGGGAAAAAATGCTTCAACACGCTTGGGAGCATAAAGATGGACTCTGAAGTAATGGGAGCTTTGGGGTTGTGCTACAGCACAGAATACATGAGAAGCTGTGTACATTTAGCTTAAAACACAATTTTTAAACCACTAAAATTTGAATTGGAGATTAATCGTAAATGTTAATGTTCACACTAAAAAGGAAACTAACTGAAAGGAAAAAGAATAGTTAATAAAAGATCTGACCTCAGTTGTTCAAAATTCAGTTATTTTTTTCTAGTTTTTTTTTTTTTTTTTAAACCAGCCGTTAAATACATTTAAACAACTGTTTAGGGAGGGTAGCATGCAAAATTGACTTTTTTGACCTTTTTATTATCATGTCATTCCCTCCTAATAAAACATGCTCCGGGGGTTACTTTGACTCATTCACACATACTTAAGAAGTCCCTTAATCTCCTGTGGAAACCAACATGGCTGCCAGAACGGCTGCTTCCACAGAGCACCACGAAGCTCCTCCCGCTCTCATGCTGAGCTGAGTGTTGTGATGAGTGGAGTGGGCGTGTCAGAAACAGCAGGAGGCATCTTAAAGGGACAGTAGTAAATTTTTAAGGCATCAGATACAGACATGGAGTGATGTCACATTTCTTTAGGTTGTTTTTTTTATATATGCTGTATTTTGATAACTTTCATTTTTTTCAACCTGGACCTTTTTTCTATAAATTTATACGTGCATTTGCTCACAGTAACATTTCTGTATCACTCAGACTCCTTCGGACAATATTTGAATTAATCGCGATCCCATATATCCATGTGATGGGAGTGAACAAGGCAAAATAAATGGGTCTCGATCAGATATTATCTGCAGCAAAACTCCTTAATTTCACCAATACTTTAAGACATATGGATAAATGAATGACTACAATTGTCCTGTGAGTTCTAATTTAGCTTGCTGTAGTTATTGGGGGCATTCTCCACACATCTACTGGCCGCGCACGCCCACTGATGCGCATCGCTGCAGCACAGCTGAGAGTAGCAACAGCTACTCGTTCGTTCGTTTATCTTAGATTATTGGTGAAATTAGGAGTTTTACTGCAGATAATGCCTCTTAGAGGCTTGTTCATTTTGCCCTTTTCACTCCCATTATATGGATATGGGCTGATCTATGACTAATCCTAATATTGTCCGAAGGAGTCAGAGTGACAATGTTGATATGAGCAAATGCACGTTTAAATTCCTAGAAATAATGTTCAGGTTGAAAAAAAACAAGTTATCCTAATAAAGGATTTTCAATATATAAAAAAAAACAGCTTTATTTAACAAAGAGAGAGAGAAAAAAAGAAAGAAACAAGCATGTAATGTTATATTGTTAAAACGCATTAGGAAGCAGTTTTGCATCCTATTTCAACATAGAGCAGCTTTCTCTTTTTCATGCCCATCTAATTCTGGGACTATATCAAACCCATCACTTTGGTTGTAGTAAAATCTGGAACCACACAGTTTATTTCATTTCACAAATTAAAAACCAAAAAGCTGCATACATGTTCACTAAAGATCCCCCTGAAGTCAACACTGATGCTGAAAATGTTGTCATTTTATACCTCGTTTCAAAATTTAAGTACCAGTTTAAATGAAGTTGTTCTTCACTAGATAGCAGATGTTTTCTCTACATTTCATGCTGATATGCCTGCTGATTTTATACATGAAACTGAAATTGCTGGTCAGAACTTTGTACATTGACTTGCATTGCTCTGCGGGATGTTTAAGTGCAACATTAAAAAAAATCAGTACCTAGCAGGCTCTACTGAATGATACTGTTGTAAAAATTGTGACCATTCTTATTTTGCCCTGAGCCTTCCAGCTATTGCAATCAACCACAACATTAAACCACCTGCTGAGATGGCTGCAAAGTGGTTGAAAGGGTTTTTAAATAACTTTTGTTAAAACAAAGACTCTCAAAAAAAGTAAGCTATAAATGAAACTTCTTTGTAATAGAGTAAAGTCAGAGACATGATTGGCTGCCAGTTTTTCATTGAAGGCTATTGGGAGTTGCAACAAAAAGCACCCCAAAACTATTTCATGATACTGCACCAGACTTTCCTTTAGCCTTTTCAGTTTTCCTCGTGAACTACCTGGATGCTGAAAATTAGGTCCATTAAGACTTTTAAAAACAGTTAGAATAGTCATTGCTTAGATTAGATCAGTTATTTCAAAACCAGTTAACCACAACATTTTTGTTGTGGTTGAACATCTGGCAAAATAGGCCTGTTGTCATGTTTAGAATTGAGATGTACTGTAGGAAAGTAAAACACCACATTACTGGATTTAATCTTTAGCGTGCTCTCTCTCTCTCTCTCTCTCTCTCTCTATATATATATATATATATATATATATCAAAATCCATTAAATGCACTACGTGGATGCTAAATTCCTGCATTAAAGATAATGTAGCATTAAGCTGTTGCAGAAATTGTCATTATAGGGCAAGCCAAACTAACTTACAAACGCACTGTTTTCAATAACAGTGCAATATACTTTATGAAATATGGGCCTATGCTTCATTCAGATCCAGATACTCTCATAAACAAAGCCAGTGTTTGCTTTTTCTGTTAAAAATAACTCATATTTATAGAAATCTCAAAGAGTGAAACCCTTATAATCATCAGGTTGGCTCTGCCTGCTGTTAGTGCACTGAAATGTGACATCACATGCTCACACACACTTATGCACGCAGTCACATTAACGGTTGTTTGGCTTGGGATGCCAAAAGGTCATACCGTGCGTCACATGGCCCCTGCACAAACACCCCACCAAATTTGTGTGCCAGTAATTACGTGTTACCTGTGACAGTGACAGACACTGGGTGTGTGTGTGCGTTTGTGTGTGTGTGTAGGTGTGTAATGAGGCATTGATGGCACATGTTTTAGAACCAGTTGTGCGAGATTCTCTCCACAGTCTGCAGTTTGTGTCCTCAAAACCACATTCCTCTCTGTCAGTCAGCAGCAAAGAAACACAGTGAAGTAACAGAGTGTCCCGACCCCTCAGCTGCATGCTCGGTTACAGAGCGGTCAAAGCGTTTAACCTGAGAGCCACGGCTGCATAGACCTCATTAGACCGGCCAGCAGAGCATACCAGAGGAGGCTGGCTCTAAAACCAGGTGTCAACCAGTCATTATTCTGCTGTCTGACCCACAGAGCAGCTGGAAATATTCAGAGGATAGATATGGCGCCGCGTGGAAACACTGACAATATCCCCACTTTATTCCAATGCCATTGGACCATAAACAGAGGTGCTAATCAGCCTCAGCTGACTTCTGTACAGACAGAAAATTGTTCTCCTGTCTCGTCTTCAGTCTCATTAATCAAGTGACTGCAGAGGGTGTGTTTGGCTGCACATGTGTCTCATAGGTGCAGGCGTGCAGGGAGCTGTCTGCTGGTGTTTTTGTACAATGACTAGACATCAACAATTCGCGTGTAGACCTTGACATAAGACTGCAAACTATTTTTAGAATATCACCAGGTGTACATGCCAGGAGACCAGAGAGAATCACAATGTGTTTCTGTCTAAAGTGTGTAAGTGTGTATAACTGGAAATGTGTTGCTTTATTAGAACAATAAGGCCTGTCTGATAGCAGCTGCAGTCTCCTGTGGTGCTGCTGATGTCGTCTTTGGTGCAGAGGAGCTATGCTTCCATTGGACTGGGAGTGAAGCTGCCAGCATGTCAATTTTGTCTTTTTTCATGTTTGAATAAAAGATTTTAGCATATTAAGAACCTCAAATAAAAGTTCCATATAAAACAATCAAGAGTACCACAGAATCATCTTCAAGTGTTGTGATAAATGGACCTTAATGCATTGTTTCCTTCGTTTTCTTCTTTCAGATGAATTCAACCCTTTTGTTCCCAAGCTGGAGAAAAGTGTCAGCGGAAGCAGCCCGTCCAGGGATCGCCTTCTCCTCACCGTGACGATGCTCTTCCTGGCCGCTCTCTTCATCTCCTAGCAACGGCCATCCCATCAGCGTCACCATGCCAACTAGCCTTGGGAAGGTGTACGCTGCCAGTGGGCGGAAGAGTGGGGGGGTGGGTCAGGAGAAGAGAAGCAGTAGATAGAGCAGTGGGGAAGAGGAGCAAAATTTTGAAATTTGCATTTTGCAGCATCACCGTGTGAATGTGTGTTTGTACATCTGTGTGTTTGAGGGAGTGCTGAAAGACCTATCGGCTCTCGGTGACACAGACTGAACTGTGTGCTGCATCGAAGTCAGCCTGTGCAGGTGCTGTAGCCTGAGCGCGACTGTGTTTTTTTGTGCGCCTGCTTGTGTGTGTGTGTGTGTGTCTGAGCAGGCCAAGGGGTGAGCTTGTTGAATCATGCTCACCACTCAAAGCATTTATACAACAGGAGAGGCGGCGTTGAAATAATAAAGTCCAACCGCCCAACTGAAAAACATTTGAAGACTTTCCCTTGGATTTGATTGGCTGTAAGACATCCTTAGGGCTTGTTGCCATAGTTTCTTGCACCAAGACTTAAACTGAACTCAAATGAACTGAATCAAATAGATTTAAGCTGAATTGAACTGATATTGCCTTTTTTGTTGTTCTTGTTGTTCTTGATCTTGATGCTGGGAACTTGTCTCAGTCCACGGAGGGAAAAAAAGAGACCCAACAAATGAGATTAAGCTGGGTCTGAGTAGGAGACTAGTCAAAGTAGCTGATAGTTCATACACAAAAACACCCCAGGACTCAGAACACCAGTGTTTTAGTTGCAGTCTCAACTTTGCAGTGTCATCCTATGTTTACCATCAGTATACAGAAAGCAACAAGCCTGGATGGGGTCAGGGGCAGAAATATAGAGCATTTAAATGGTGACTGATTCACTAAAATGTCTTTTTGTGGAAGTAAAAAAAAAGAAACAAAAAAAAATGCAATGGAGTAGGATTTTATATGTGCCATTGACAGAAATTGCAAAAGTTTGTTGATGTTATGAGTTGCTGTGTCACTTTTCTGTCTTGTCCATTTAAGTACTCGGTTGCTCTTCTGTCATCTCTGAGGTTAACAAAGCACATGATGGCTACGGAGCAGCCGTGGATACACTCAGCAATACTACCCTCCTCACAGTGGACTGTTCAGAGAGGAAGAGGAGCACGGAGGAGGGATGCATAAGAGAGGACAGTCACTCACGCAATCATCTATGAATAGGTCCAATAACAAGTTCTCCACCAATCTGTGTTGGTTTAGCAGCGTGCTCTACCAGCCCCATTCTCTGTAAACCCATATGTCAGATGCCACATGTAAACAGCTTTTTTTGTTACCGTTTGTGTGTGCCTGAGTGTTAAATGATGTCTGACTGTGTTGCTTGTGCGCGATCTAGAGTGAAAGGAAACATGCTGAATAGTACAAACAGTCTGAAAATACATCCACATACTGTACGTCTCATAAGTATAAAAATGCAAAATTAAAAAAAAAAAAACCAAGAAAAAAAAAAAAAAATACACAGCTAAAGAAACAAGTTCTACATACAGTATAAGCAAGTGCTTTGGTGGGGAGGAACAGCAATTCAAAATGCAAACAAATGTACCAGTCAGTTGCTTCAGAATAGCATTTCCATAGCAACTAGCACCTTATTCACCATGGTTACCCCACCCTGCCAATAATGGACTCCAGTAGGGCATGGCTTACCATAGTAGCTAATAACAATGATGAAGGTGATTTTGATTCAAATAAAGAAGAGGATGGACTGCGAGCTGAAGATTGGCTGGAAAGATCACTCAGCGCCTCACCCACCGGCATGTGAGACGTTCAAGTACTTGTGTAAATGTCACAACTGACAGAGAATGGAATTCCAATTTCTTGAAATCTGCCGAGATGAAATGTGATGTAAGCATTTTTTTAAACTTGAAGCTCAATTTTGTTTGTTTTTTTATGGTGGATGTTTTCTTTATTTTCTTGTTTTATTGCTATTTTGTTCATTTTAGTATAGTATATAATTGGTTATCTTGAGGGGAGATGGGTTTGAAAGCCAGAAAAGAAGGCAGGTTGAACCCTATATAAACTTGGGCTGCAATCAGTTTCTATAACCTATTCTACTTTTAAGTTATCTTGTAGAGAATGTTTTGTTGATTGAAATGGACTTTTGGATCATTCCTTTATATACTTAAAGGGACACTCAACAATTATATACATAAAAATGAGTCCAGTCATTGTTACTCTGTTAGTAAATATTGTTGGCTTTTTATAAAATATAGAAAAATCCAGAACAGACAGACAGAAAACAGGGATTATACATGACCCATGGCATTTTCAATGCATATTTTCTGTACTGAACTTAAGCGTGATGTTTTCATGTTTACTTGTTTGTCTAACTGAGCGCGTTCCATGGTGACATCATGCTAATTATAGGATTCAGAAATAATTTTGCAAGTGCTCCTAAATTTTGAGCACATGAAGTATGGAGAAACATTTCAAGACAAATAAGTGTCTTCCTGCTTCCACGCATGCACTAATCAGCCACACTATTTAAACCACCAGATATCTCATCTTCTTACTGAAGTGCATTGTTCTGCCCAGAAACTGTGAGTTCTGTTATTAATATTCTGACATACATCTCTTTCCTGAAGACAACTCACCCCATGACAACCTTACTCCATGACAGGAGCAGCCTTGCCCTGCAGGATAACACATTCTGACACACCCAAAAATACAAGGAGCACAACAACAAGCCCAAAACAGCAACCCAGGTTTCAAACTCTCCAGGTCCCAATCCAGGAGAGTATCTGCTGGATGGGCCACAAACAGTCTTGCTCAACCCTACAATCTAGAAAACCCAAAGTGTTCTCCAACATCCCAGGCAATCACTTCCCTTGTTGCAAAGTGTTCGCGGTGTTTCCCCATGAGGGACACCGGTAGAGTATTGAGTGGTTTTAATGTTGTGGCTGATCAGTGTCGGGGCAAGTAGTTTTCAAAGTTCTTCATAGTTTAAGTTCTCTGCAGCAAAGTTATTTTTTAAAGAAAAATGTATTGCATAATGTAAAACAGATTTAGTGAGGGTTTGTTTTAACAGAAACAAGATATTATTCTAACCTGAAGAAGTTATTTTTACATAACTGTGTGTATGTAGTTGGGGAGTGCTTTTATCCAAAGGTCTTTACAGAACCTTGCAAGCACTTTTGACAACCTCTGAGTTAATCTATTAAAATCTATAGAAATGTAATATTGTCACCAAGACAAGAGATTGTGCCTGTAGAAACAAAAACGACGCAGTGTGTGATCCAGCCCAGGTGTATATATGGCTCTTGTTAGAAGCAGGAAAGGTTTGGGTTCAGATATGAAGTGAAGTGGCAGGGGAGCAGTGCGAATGGGTAAATCACTCTTCAAGAAGTTGCACTTAAAAACTTAGACACGAGAGCAAGAGTGTGTGTGTGTCTGTGTGTGTCAGGGAGAGAAAGTAGGAACTCATTCTTGTTTATCACTTCATGGCTGTGAGCACAAGCTCCTGTGCGTGTTTGCGTGTGAATGAATGAGTAGGTCGGAGAGCAAGTGAGCATCAGTCTCCGGTTTTGTTCTTTCCACGTGCGCATGGGTGTGAAAGTGTGACCGATTGTTGTCTGGTAAAGCAACAAAAGCATTTATTAGTGTTGGAAACAACAATTACAATCATGTTTACCTTCGACTGGAATGACTTTAAATGAACTTGAAAATAAAACTGTAAACTGAACAAACCATAACAGAGGTTATAACAATGATCATGATAACAAAATAATAAGCTTACAAATGTTAATTTTAACAACCTGTGTGTTTGCCTCTTTATTTCTCTCATCCCCCCTGAGCTTCCCTGCTCTTTCTGTCTTTGAGGATATGAAAAATGGGAATAAGCATGGAGCTAATCCAAGACAACAGATAGAGGTTGCAGGAAAGGTTTTGCCTGGTATATTCAGCCCTCTGTAGATAATGTTGTTTTGGAGCGCACAGATGTGATTTTCCATATCAAAGTTAGTGTGGCGAGGCTCTCCCTCAGCAGTAATACCTTACACGCTCCGATTAGGAACGATAAGCACTTCAATCACCAACCCAACATTTGAATGACAATGGGACAAGCCAGAAGCGTGTACCTGTATGTCTGGACCGGCTGATGGAGGGATAAAGCTGCTTCTGATGTCAAAGTGCAGCAAGGCTGATTGTGATCTTATGCAACAGGTCTTTGTCATACAGGTGGAGATATTCTCTGACTGATTTAACAGCACGGAGCAGAGGATGGACAGAGGGCAGCAGACAGAGGAGAGGTGGAAAAAACAGATATTAAAGAGGACAGAAGCTGTGATGTATCATACTTTGACGGTCCAATGAGTCTATTTTTGAAAGTATTTAACCAATAAACAGCAGTGTTAAACATTAAAGTCAGACTTACAGTATTTTATAAAAGTAAGCATACCCCTCACATTACAGCAATAATTTCATATCTTCTCAAAGGACAAAACTACATAAATTAAACTTGAATATAACTTAATCTGTGTACAGCATGAATAGCAATATAGATTTACTCCCCTAAAAAAAAATGCTCAAAATGGCAGGCAACAAAAGTGAGCACACATCTATTGATACCTGTGAGGTACTGAATAATTATCTCACCGAGTATCGGATGCATGTCACTATATTCTGGACCAAAGCAAAAGGGGACCATCCTGCTTAGTATCAGAGCAAAAGCCACCATCTGTGATGAAGGGTACAGTATACTACTGCACATACGTGTTAGAAGGTAGTATTATTGCTGGACAACATATTCCTGAACCTAACACAACTTTAAAAAAAAAAAAGATTTGCCATCAAATTCAGCATGAGTGTGATTAGCTGCTATAAGAAAGAAAAAAGGATCAGAGACGTGATCCAACTATTTGTTTTGTTAAAATTGCAATGAAGTCATACAAAATGAGTTATTATCCAGCTGACCTAATGTCTATAAAGATGCATCATCATTTCCCTTTGGAAATTTTATCAGCCCTCTGATGGATGCAGGGAATCATTTGAAGCTCACTGTTCTTGATGACTTAACCCAATAAATTTCCCTGAATCGGTTTGAGGCGAAGTTCCCAGATGTTTTCCTCAAATTTTTTTCTCTTCCTTTTTTGTTTCAGGCGATTATTCTTAATCTTGACGTCTGAAAAATCCATCACAAAGAGTAAACTATGATCTGTACTTTGTTTATGTAACATGATTTTTAAGCTGTTTTAAGCTTTTCACAGCCACATCACTATAAGGCAAGGTAAGGCAAGTTTACTTGTAGAGCACATCTCATGTAAAAGACAACTCAAAGTGCTTTACATGAAACATTAAAAGCATTACAACCAGGTGGAAAAGAAACACTGAAAATAGGAGAATTACAGAGAAAGCAATTAAAAACAATAAAACAAAACAGATTTGTTCATCTCAGCCAGCAAAAATTTCATCCAGTATGTCACCCAATATGGTATTCCAGTGTTAATCAGTATTTAAAAAGTCTCAAGCTTCATTATTAAAAAAAAAAAGTGTGTGTATGGAGAAAAAGTAGGTGCAGGCTTTTACAAAGCAGATTGTGCTCATAAATCCATGCTGCAGTAGCAAATACTGACCACATAGTGTCGCTGTTCAGTCATGGCTTTAGTGTGACTGAACAGCAGAGGTGCTGCTCCCTAATGCCAAGAATTTGTAATCCTTCCATCAAAATACATAAATCCATTAAAGCCACAATGACCGTTGTGTAACCAGAGTTGTCAGATTAAATGCGCAGATTTATCCGATTCTTATGATATAACCGTTTATTTTTGCACATGTTGACGAAGGCGCATTTGTGGAGAAGGCTTTGTTGTAGCTCCTCAAAGGTAGAAATGCAGCAGCGGAGGCCAAGGATTTTTATTCTTGCATGCTGAGCAGGGAAAAATTGTGAAATGACTACTCATCCGAGGTTTCAAAAAATGACTGTGTAAACTCAAGGTCCTCCATTCACTGACTTGAAAGCAGCTTTTCTTGCTGCATCCATTTATCACAATGAGTCAGGCTGAGAAGAAAAAGCTTGCACTTCTTCTGATTGTGTTTGTATAGAGAAACCAATGTTATGCATGACCGGACTTGTAAATATGAAGCTGCTTACTGTTGGCTTGTAATGGTGATGTTTAAGAACACCCATTGTGTGAAATAATCACAATCATTTCACACAATGAAAGTATTCTGAATAACAACAAACACAACGTGAAAAAAATACTTGTTTTTTAACGATAATATCTTGTTTGAACAAAATCTAATTTCACATAATCCAAAGAACAAAATAATCCAAGGACACTTTAGACAGAAAATAAACAATTCAAATTTAATTCAAATTATTCCAATTAAATCCAATGCAATCAATTTAGTTATTCATGAATTTAAATCTAGTTGAATTTAACCTTAAGGATCAACGGGTCCCTTTGTCGAATATTTTATGTCAAATGCTTTTGATAACCTTTACTCCCCAGAAAGGAATTTTATGCATGTTCTTCATAGGTTAATTAATGAAATGGATTTCAACTTGAAGAGGTCATTTTACAGGTTAAATAAAATAGGCACCTAAGGGGTTAAAACAGTATAATTTATAAAATTCCAATTTCTAAATAATAGAAATAATCTAATGCAACAGGTTGCATTAGATAGCAAGTTTGCTGTATTACCGTGATGTTTGCATGCCCATCATACAAACGAGCAGAAAGTTTTAAAAGTTCATAACACTCTGCAGCACAAGCACAAGTCAGTCAATTTCCAAACAGATGGTTTGATGGCTTGTATAATCATCTGTCAGAACTTCAATCTAGATGTTTAATATGTTAGTAATAACTTGAGTGTAGTCTGCAGGAAACAAGTGGAAAGTCTACAGTAAAACATGCTATTTACATGAAAATATGGTCTTTCCACCTACAACCACCCAATTAAAGCTTTCAAGCCATCAGAAACAGATGATACCCGGTTGACACACCCTGCTCCCCACGTCCTCACAGTCACTTCTGTCAGGTGTTGAGCCTTGTGACTGCACAGACACGAGACCAGGGGGGCCTTCCTACTCAAGCCTTATGTCCCCTTTTTGCTGTGAGAACGTGCCCTGCTGTCTGATTAATGTGAGCATCATTTCAAAGTATTGCTCAGAGCATATGGGTGGCTACGTCAACATGCGTGATGGGCATGCAGCATGTCATGTGTGCCCTCCTTAAATGTGTCTTATGAGTGTGTGTCAGTGCATGCAAGGTGAAGCAGCATCTCTCCAGAACCTATCCAAGAGGCGAAGCTTGATGAGTCACTGATGTCACGTTGTGGCACCTGAAACCTATGTGGGTGGCCTACTTCATCAGGGCAACGTGGTGATGAGAATCAGGTGTTAATTATTGTTGAAGGAGCCTCAGTAATTGAAGTCCCCAAGATTAGCTTAAAACCAACCACCATATTGAGATTTTTTTTTCTCTCTTCATTTTGCCTGAATAAGTTACAAACAGGAGCAGCTCCTTAACAGTTCTCAAAATTATTACTCAGTTAATCTCTGGTTTGAGCCCTAAAGGCCAGTCAGTCATTATTTCCAGCTAGCTACTTTAGCAATAGTCAAATGTAGCTAACTAGTTATTTATCTCTAAAACCAAATGAAGCAACATCTGAAAGCATGATGGGATATGAAAGGTCAAACAAAGCAGTTTTTTTTAAAAAAAGTTACAAATCAACTCTGTTATTTCTTCAAAAAGAGCTTAAGAAGTAACAAATTTGAGAAAAAAAACAAAAAAAAACAAAAAAAAAAACAGGTAGTATTCTCTATTTTGATTTACTACTATTAGATTTTTTTTTTCAGATTCAATTACGGAAATTGTGTAATTGACCTGTTATTTCACTATGCTTGTCTGCACTGTCACAATGAATCTGAAGCTAAACCATCAACAGTAATTATTTAAGTTAAGACTCAAGTTGCTTAAATTAATACATTAAAACCATGAGTTGAATTTGTACCCACTAGCTGTTGGTATCCACTCTGTGTCCAATACTGATGCAAATATATAATTAGACTGGAGAATAAAGACAAACTGTAGGGAAGACATTTAGATGATTGTAGGATCTTGTATTTGGTGAGATATTTTTTAAAAAACCTCACATGATATAAAGCTGACAAAACCTCTAACAAGACGACACAAACATGCACAAACCTCAACATGCAAACAACTTGTCACTATTGAAAACACAAATGCCTGGTTAGACTTTTTAAAAATGTATCTGTCAGATAAAACTGAAACAGTAGGACTGGAAACACTTAAAGCAACTTTAGTATTAGTGTATTTTTATTTTTGAAGTGAGTTGTGCAGGTACATAAAAGTAATGTATGTATGATAAAGCCAGTTAACTGATTTGCATGTTTGTGTGTTTTTTATGTACAAGATGATTCAAAGTGTTTTACATAAAACATGAAAAGCATTACAATGTGGTGCAGAATGAAACATTAAAAAGTAAAAGAATGAAAAGCTTGATTTAAGATTGAAAACATCTGGTAAAATGATCAAACTTCTCAACTTTTCATTAAAAAGACTGAGAAAAGTAACACAAAGTGGTCTTTCATCCAGTTTGTTTAAATCAGCCACTCAACGGATGCAGAGTGAAAACAAACAAATTTGGCTCTTTTTATTTAAAGCAATTATTTGAATCCAATGAAAAGACAGTAAATGAACCTGTAAAAGTTGACCAATAAATGCCTGTGGTTTTTATTATAGAAAACCCAGGAACAGTTTGTTGTCCTTAGTTTAATTATAGGAGAATGTGTGATTGTATAAATGAGCACATCGGTTTTCATGTAGTAAACAGGCAAATGTAACCCCTTAATCCTTCGAAGATTTTTTTTTTGCCTTAACTACTTGTGTCTCCATCTGTCAAGCACAAAATCATGATCAACAAGACAATATATCACCACTGATTTCTTTACCAAGCAAATAATTAGATGTATTTTTCCACATAAATATTTTGCAGGTTTTATTGGATACATATAATCCTGTTTTTATAGAAGTAAATGGTACACACAAACTCTAAAACAGACATTGTTTTTGTCATTGTTGCTTATGTATAGAGTGGAAAATGCATTTTCTTCCATAGACTGAATAAATAAAAATACAGTACAATATAGCAACATCTAAAGCTTTGTAACATTTAGACAAAACTGAATGCTACAACTGTTTATTTATTTTCCAGTCTTCCATATTTGTACCTTTTCCTCCCTCGGCTTATCTTTCTAAACACACTATTCTGTCTCTCCATTTTCTCTCATCCTCCCTCCAAACGGCTGCTCTGATGCTGTCAGTCGCCCCCTTTCAGTCTTAGTCACTGCCTTGCCTTCCTCTCAAACCTCTCAACACTTTACCCCCTCTCTCTAAGTTTAGCACTAATCTTGTGTTTCTCAGACAGCATCTGCACAGCCCCAACAGATGGGATGGTTATATTTATGCTGTCTCACTGTCTAACATGCACATCCATGGAATACACATGCACTGTAACTTACTGTAACAAGCAAACATTCATACATACAATGAAGTTAAAAAAAAAAAACAGAACAAAAAAAGCCTCCAATAAAAGCTTTAAGGACTTCCGAGTGAATCTGTCCAATTTATCTGGTTTCTCAGGCCAAAATACTGAAAGCAGAAAACATTGCTGTGCATTAAATTACAGTATATATTAGATAGTACTTTTTAATAAATGTGCCTAAAGTGTGTCCATCACTGTCGAGGAACTTGTATGAACTTGGCTGTGGTTAGCATGCCTTGGAGTTTGTGTTTTAGGTCAGGCAAGGTAGGCTGGATTGACATAATAGATTTAGAGCTAATTGATTATTTAGAGCAGGGCTGGAATTGTACGACTAAATCGTCTTGCTCTCTTTTCATATCCCCTAATCACCAGATTACCTGGCCTACGATTTCCTGAGTGATGGTGTCTAGTCTTAACTCGAAGTTTTTGTCTTCCTAATGACGACAATAACTTGTTAAGCCAGTTCAAAGGCATCCCCCCGAAGGAATCTGATTACACAAATATAAAGTCTAAACTACGGCCACGTCTGAAAGGCATGAGGTTATGTCAGATTTTGAAGATGTTTTCAAGCTTTTTTCATCAAAGTAACTGTCACCATGTCTCTATGAACCAGAATACACTGGCAAAAATAGTAAGCTGGTAAGAAACTAGTTGCTCAATATATCATGCAAAATTTGTCATACAACGCTAGTTTCTCTAGTTTAACACACAAGTTTACTAGTTTAACACGGCATTTACACAGATAGGCTTGCTTATTTGCCTCGGATCTTCTGTGGAGTGGATAAGATTGGTTTTAATGACAGGCTAGCAGATTCTTATTGATTTCCACTAGCATCAGGAACCTCCTGGAACTAGAATAACGGAATGAAATATATTGAAACCGTCTTCAGTGATCACTAGCATTCTGGCTCACTTGTAAATGAGGCCCTGTGTCAAAAATCCTGATCTTCCCCTTTATAAATATCCATATCCATAAATATATAAATTGAAACACCAGAGAAAATAGACTTTGGTGTTTGTATTTAGGAGAAACTTTGTTCATTACTCCATTTACAACTACAGTATAGGCTTACTGTAAATGATGAGCTTGCTCTTTAGGATCCAGCAAAAAAGGATAGTGTTTTGCATCCAGCACAATCGACTTGTCCATCTAAGCTAGTGAGGTCCAATTTCAGCCCTCAAGGGTGAGCCTGCAGGTTTTAGATGTTTCTCTGCACCAACACACATGATTCAAATAAAACGGATCTCCCTGACAGCCTATCAAGTCTGTAATGACCCATTAATTTAAGTCAGGTGTGTTGAAGCAGTGAAACATCTTAAATATGCAGAACACTGGCCCTAGAGGTGCAGAACTGCACATTCTTGATTAAAGCTGTTGCCTGACGATGTTGACTTCAATAGCAGCAGCATCACCACCCATTTGATGCTCACAATCGATCAGAGCTTCTGCAGAGGTAAAGGGGTCTAACTTTCACAAAAAATATCAAGTCTTATCAGTAAAGAGAGACTGAAATGACAACAGCCTGCCTAAACTATCACATCCATGTCTAATAACCAACACCAATGGAATTCAGTACAGTGTTCTCAAGCCAGATTCTGTACTTTGATTTGTGACATTGATCTGCCTTTATTTTCCAACTAATATTCCATGTTCTTTTAGTGTTGTAGTAAACTAGGGGTGGCCAAATTCATTCCTTGAGAGCCACATTTCTCCAACTTTAGATGCATCCCTTCTCCAACACACCTGAATCAAATGAATGTGTCATTACCGGGCCTCTGCAAAGCTAAATGACATGCATATGAGGTAATTTAGGTGTGTTGGAGAAGGACTGCACCTGAAAGTTGCAGGACTGTGGCTCTCAAGGACCGACTTGGCCACCCCTGTAGTATGTCCTTTACAGTGGAATTTAGTTATTTCCTCTATTTTGTTCTATATTTTTACAACAATACCCAAATGGGCTGAAGGTATTGGTCTTGGCCACACAAACTGGTTTAGTGTTAGACCAGTGGTTCACCAAAGCAAGACCGTCTTCAGAATGACAGAAGGACAGGACATTGAAGCTATCCATCATTTGACCCAGTCTGTTTCTCAAGGAGCCATCTGTCCTTAGGTAGATTTGGCAAAATTACTGACAGGGACAGGAACCCTCATGAAAAACAGTTCATGGGCAACCTGAAGGGATAAGCCTAGAGTGGGCAGTGTTGGTCCTTGAGAGCCACAGTAGTGCAGGTTTTAGATCTTTTCTTATTCAACATTTTTTGATTTAATTAAAGGAACTAAGAGCAAGATGAAGAAATGAGACTTGAGAGTGATGTGATTGGTGTTGTGGGAACTGCAGCCACCAGCCAAGCCGGCACGGGAACGCACATAAACTGATGCTGTAACCCTGTTACCACGCTGATAAAGTCTTTTTCTTCGTAGTGCCACTTTTCAGTGGCTTTTTAGTAGATCTGGGTCGTTTGCTGACGGCAGAAGAATCTATAACTACTGTAACCCTTACAGTGTTTGAATCCAATGCAACCGTCTTCTTCATGTATCAAAGCTGTCGGGGACGCACACTGTATGCAGCGTCAATACAGTATGTAGGGGGGGCAGGACATTTAAGTTCCTTAAATTTAGGTTGTTCCTCCATGTGCAGTTGATAATTCATCCTCAATCAGAAATCATAAATGATGGCGAATGTTTCGTCCCGACTCAGCTAGGGTTTAGGGACGCAACAAATGAATACCGGTTTTATGGATGTTTAAGATGGAACAAAATGGGACCACATTCAGAACAATGTGACCCCCCGTGTGTCGCATCAGTAAAATATTATAGCGGGGGGGGGGGGAGAAGGGGAGTAAACCTAAAAGGCCAGCTGAGCTTTAAAAGCTGAGTTTTGGTTGAAAATAGTTTGATTTGGGGCATAAATGAATAATCATTCTGTAAAATTTAATAATAGAAAAACACTATATTTATGTTATTTATATATACTATATTTATATTTAAGTTTTTCATTTACATATAAAATTTTTCCAAACGGATCATTTCAGTGGATCCATCTGGCATGAGGAGCCAGACTCACATTTCACCATATTTGACAATAACTGCACTTAGAGAAAAAAGAACCTAAACGGCTACAAAGGGTCATTACTGGGGTGGTACCCATAAGGGTACAGCTGTCGTACCCTCAGCAGTGCAGTTTATACCTTATAAAGACCAGACAGCTCCCAGAGGTCCAGTCCTGGGGTCTCATTTAGAATTAGAGGAACTGCAATAGACTGGTTCAGGTTATATTTATCTGATAGATTTCAGTTTGTTAATGTAAACGACAAGTCTTCATTACTCACCAGAGTAACTCATGGACTTCCCCAGGGTTCTGTGCTTGGATCAATACTCTTCACATTATACATGCTTCCTTTGGGTAATATCATCAGACTACATGGCATAAATTTTCATTGCTATGCAGACGACAGATCTACTTATCTATAAAGCCTTATGAAACCAATCAGTTTGTTAGATTACAAAGATGTCTTATGCCTGGGATACACTGTGCGATTTTTTCAATTGTTGCTCACAGCCCCAACACAAATACTGGAAATCAGTCGCAGAGTTCAAAAGTTCACAGCTTGTGATGTCTGTCCTCATACTGTACAAACCGACGCCCGGATGCGATCTGACTACTCACACTGTACATCTTGAAAGACACGTTGGGGTCTTGAACAATCCTGACATGCAATGCAATAAATAAAGCTAGTAGCAGAAGAAGAAGAAAACAGAGGAGAAGAAGACGACAATAACAACAACAGTAGCAAGAGTAAGCTATCACCAATAAACCATGCGGCCTTGGCAATTTGTGCTCTTCTTTGTGAAGAATATGCCAAAAATAAAAGGCGACAACGTCGCATGTGGACAAAGAATTGGCTGAGCAGACGTGGGCTGTACGGTCTGTCGGTTTTACAACAGGATCTCCATCCAAATGACAAGCCGGTGTTGTGCCAAACAGTGACTGTCTGCCAAAAACTGATTAAACAACCAAGAGAGTGTCCTTAAGTGGGGGTGTCGTGTACCGACATTACTACACAACACTGCCACAACACCCAAGAGAGCACGGTAAAGTCTAACCCTGACCCTTACCTTTCCCCTAACCCTAACCACAACCTACCCACACAACAATCCACCGTTTAATCAGTTTTTGGCAGACGATTACTTTTTGGCAGAAAATAACTTTTTGGCACAACACCGGGTTGCCATGCTGCCTCTGGTTTACTTCCGTTTTTGTTTCACGCATGCGAAATGTGAAAATATCCGAGTTTTCAGGCACCACTTCAACATGCGATTCACTCACGAGCCACGACCAAAATATCAAACAGGTTTGATTTTCTTGCGACTCACGATTTCTAATCGGGAGCTCATTGTGAGGTGTCAATCGCCTCTCGTGACCCTCTAGCATACTGCACAACACACGATTTGGCCAAGAGTCAGCCTGATTGCCAAACTTGTCACACGACTGGAAAATCGGCCCAAAAATGGCCAAAAATCGCACAGTGTATGCCGGGCTTAAGTGACATAAAGACCTGGATGACAGAATTTTCTGCTTCTAAATTTAGACAAGACCAACTTTGTTGTCTTTGAACCTGAAAGACTCAGGACTGTATTGTCTAGCTTTATTATTGATCAGGATGTCATTAATTTGGCTTCCAGCACTACAGTGAAGAATCTTGGAGTCATTTTTTTTTTTTTTACCAGGATTTGTCTTTTGGCTCACATATAAAACAGATTTCTAGAACCACCTTCTTCTGTCTATGTAATAATGCTAAAATTAGGGACATCCTTTCTCAGAACTATGCAGAAAAGCTAGTCCATGCTTTTATTACTTCCAGATTGGACTATTGTGATTCCTTATTATTGGGCTGCCCCAAATATGCCTTGAAAAGTCTCCAGCTGATCCAAAATGCTGCAGCGAGGGTTCTGACTAGAACCAATAGGAGAGATCATATTTCTCCAGTTCTAGCTTTTCTTAATTGGCTTCCTGTGAAATCCAGGATAGAATTTAAAATTCTTCTTCTAACATATAAAGCTCTCCATGTCCAGGCTCCATTTTATATTAGAGATCTCATAGTTCTATATATTCCAAGCAGAGCACTTCGCTCTCAGACTGCAGGTCATCTTGTGGTTCCAAGAGCCTCTAAGAGTAGAATAGGAGGCAGAGCATTTGGCTATCAGGCCCCCCTATTGTGAAACCAGCTACCAATTCAGCTGCCTTATAGTTAGGGATGGTTAGCCATCCCTTAGTTAAGCTGCTATAGGTTTAGACTGCTGAGGGACGTTCATGATGCACTGGGCTCTTCCTTTCCCACTCATCTCTGCTTCTCCATGTAAAAACTTGTGACAGTTTTGCATCATCAACTGTGTTTCTCCTCTCAGCAGGTCTGGCTGGATAAACGTTGCAGTATCTGTTGGTCTCTCTTTCTGTCTTCTCCACACCAGCCGGTCGAGGCAGATGGCCGTCCTACCTGAGCCGGGTTCTGCCGGAGGTTTTCAATCCCTGTTAAAAGGGTGTTTTCCTTCCCACTGTCGCCACCACTCCATGCTTGCTCAGGATGGGGGATTGGACCGAGTCAAGTCAAGATTCGATCCAATCTGTTGGTTTCCTAAGCTAGGTTATTATGAATCTGACTTGAATTTCTCTGCCTGTTAAGCGCCCTGAGGTGACATTGTCATGAATTGATGCTATATGAATAAAGTTGAATTAAAGTTAAATTGAATTAACAGAATATATCGCATTATGTGAGCACTTGTAGTGCAAACATCTGCAGCACCTACAGTAGTTTAACCACCAATCTATAAATCATGCATTATTTATGTCCCACATGAAAATAAAAAATGCATATTATCTTTACTTTGTAATGGTCAGGACAAAACGATGGAAAAGATTGAAACATTTTGGACAGATGCTCATTAGCACGAGACAAACCTCGGCATTTTTGGTTAAATAGGACAATTTTATCTAGATTTATCTTATGGTGTCAAAATAGTTCCATCCTATGCAATATTACTGATTTGTTAAAGTGGTAACTTGATTATCTAAATAACAAAAATGTCTCCTCTGCATGCTGTAAAGTTAGATTTATTATGATAATTTTTTATTTAGAAAACGACAGCTAAGACTTGGTTTCATAAAATGCGGAGTTGGAGTGTAAGATGGCCCAAAGATGTCTGATATGTACTGTAAATGATGTACAATAGTACAATATGCATCAGTGCACTCTTACGTGTATGAGGAGCTAATTACTAGAACAAGCTATTCTAAGACCAAAAGAGCCATTTAATCTTTCTTTTTCTGTGTGTGGTTGTGCATGTGTGTTTAATGGGTATTCCATGCTCAATGTAATTCAACAACAACAACAAAAATGTATAAGTTGTATAACTTTTTAAAAGATCCATAGCAAAACTTTACATCTGTTAATTTCTCTGCCAGCACTGTTCTACAAGCATGTGCAAAATTTAAGCTCAAGCAACCACAGATAACTTTCTGCCTAAAAAGTGGTGTCATTATTTAAGGATTGTTACACCACTTCTGTATTGATATCTGCAGTAAACTATTCAGTTCTCCTGACAGATACTGCAAGAACAGAAAACAAAGAGAAAACAAAAACTGTGAACTAAGTTTTGTGTGTGACCTCACAAGGATCCTGGTAAGCCTTGGAAATCCGTGTATCATTCGTTCTTTCTATTTTTAATCCTAAATCAAAAATCCAAAAATGAAATCGTGGTGAAACTATTTTGTTTTTTTGTTTTTAATTATAACACAAAAAAAGAAAAATGGCATGTTTTTTTATATTTTGATTTTAGAATCAGATCAAAAATACAGAATGGAATAACGGGACACAAGACTAAATTCGATTTTAATATTTTATTGTTCGGGGGTTTGGTGACCCGGAAGTTTTGTAAGGCGTTAGCAAACATTCTAGCCATCCGCAATCTGACCAGCAGCTGGGAGCCTCAAGTCCTATCAGCCATGGAGAGTTAGAAGTCAAGCATGGACTGTGCGACCTGCACATGGACCTTTACTGCATTACTGCTGTCTGTGTGCTTTTTTTCTTTTTAATAAATACATTAATCACATTCGATTTTCGTCTTTCTGTGTTGGTCACATAAAACAACTAAAACAATGCAATCATGGTGGATTTACATATAGGAAAGAGACTAATCAAGATCTCCAACTTTGATGTGTGATTTGAAAATAATTTGTTAGCTCACACAGATTGAAGGAACTGTGAGATTACACTCAGGATTTTAACTCTTCCTGTAACGGTGGCATCGGGTAAGCGAAGCTTTTTAAAGTTGAGACTAACCTTATTAAAAAATTATTTGCGCACATAACGGACTGTGCAGGTTTGCACTATAGCCTATTCGTTAGAAATGTAATAAGCCTACATTCAAACTGGATTATAAAGACTGAGTATTCAGCGAAGAAAGCAAGAAAGTGATGGCATGATCAATTATTGGGATAGATTATGCATGGTAAGTAAATTATTAGAAATGTAAAGATGTGAAGCTGTAGCCGACAATAAATGAGCATATATTATGAATGAAACGCGTCAGCTGGTTTAAGTTGGACAATGAAGGGAAAAGTGACTGTATGTAGGACATTTATTGCGCGCACACACCACTGGACATTTATCCAGCCCCCCTGATCATTATCATGTGATCCTGCAAATGTGATTTATCAGATTTATCTGGTGGAAGCACGAACTGCAGTCGCAGGCGCGCCGTGTCTGACACGGTTGCGGTGGGAGCTGCTGCTCTGTAGAGGTCGGAACTACACCGCACCGCAGCCGGTGGAAATCCGCCTTAAAGCAGGGTTTCCCAACCCTGGTCCTCAGGGGGTCGCAGGTTCATGATTCAGGACATTATGGTTCTCAAAAACGCGTTCTTTCCTGAGGTAATCTGAATAATCCTCCAGCAGCGCCAGCGCATCTGGAGCAAACGCACGGGGGTAGACGCGTGTTCATGTCTGTCAGACTGTTTCCACCTTGACAGACTGATATTGTAAATCAGTGGAAGACGCTACAACGATGATGATGATGTGACAGTTGAGGGTCCTTCATCATGTCTCTGGAGACGTCTCTTTGGCTGAATGGTCAGCGCGCGCGACTCACCGGCAGACTGCGGTATAAACCCGCCTGCCCGGCGCATTTTGCCTTAAACCGCACTGATAGTAACAAAATTATTCTGCTGCTAACAGATCTGTAACATGAAATATTTAAAGAACAAATGAATATTGTGTAAAAATCAAACATTCAGTCCCTCCTACTGCAGAATGGTCTGATCTTTGCTTGGTAACCACACGTTGAGACTAATCGACTTACAGTAGAGACCCACAGCTCCCCCCTTCCCGCGCCATTGGGCAGGGGTCCCTGAGGACCTGAGGACCAGGGACCCCTTTAGGACTCTGCCCTAAAGGAAGAGGACATGACTACCGAAAAAATAAGCAGGATTTTCCAGGTATACATTTTCACAGAGAAACTTTTGGGTGAGCTGCCACCATGGTAATAGGGTAAACCAGTACAACTACCGTGCGCAAAGCCGTTTCGTTTCCGGGTCACCAAACCCCCGAACAATGAAATATTAAAATCGAATTTAGTCTTGTGTCCCGTTATTCCATTCTGTATTTTTGATCTGATTCTAAAATCAAAATATAAAAAAACATGCCATTTTTCTTTTTTGTGTTACAATTAAAAACAAAAAACAAAATAGTTTCACCACGATTTCATTTTTGGATTTTTGATTTAGGATTAAAAATAGAAAGAACGAATGATACACGGATTCTTGGACATAAATGAAAAATACTTTTCCTCCTTCAATGCATTCCTCTCAAGCTGGTAAGCTTTCGTTCCAATCCAACAGCATACTGGCCACTTTGTTTGCCAATCTATTTAGTTCAATTCAGCTCAGTTTGTTTTGTGCTATTTCATCTCAGAGCACTTTACAGTCTAATCAATTCAAGCCAGTTCATTGTGATCACTTTTTATACAACTGAATTCATAAAGAATAATGGCATTGCTAAGGAAACCAGTGGAGCATTAAATCTTGATTTTGAGTCAATTCCCCATCCCAAGCATGCATGAGGTGGCAGGTGACAGAGAAAGGGAAAAAAAGTCCCCTTTAACAAAAAGGAAGATCCTCTGGCAGAACCCAGCTCAGGGATGGTGGCCATCTGCCTCAACCAGTTGGAGTTGAGAGGACAAGAAAGAGGGGTTGACAAACACCGCAACTTTTAGCCAGGGAGACCCGCTGAGAGAGAAGAGGAGAACTACAAGTCAACGATGCCAATACTGTCATAGGTTTATATATGGAAAATAAAGAGCAGACAGATGGAAAAGAGCAGGAAGTGCTCAGTGCATCCCTCAGCAGTCTAGCCTGCTGCAGCATAACCAAGGGGACCACCCCTAATTATACCATTTGCCAAAAAGGAAGGTTTTTAGCCCAATCTAACTAGAGACTAGGACTAGAGACAAGATTAAGAAACAAAACTCGCGTCTGCCGCGACTGGCGCTTCAGGTAACTGCAGCCACAAGCCAAGCCGTCACGGGAGCGTGCACAAACTGAAGCTATAATGTTGTTTACTAACCTTTTTCTTTGTAGTTACACTTTTTATTGGTGTTTCAGTTGATCTGGATCGTTTGCTGATGGCAGAAGAATCCATAACTATCGCTTACAGTGTTTGAATTTACTGCAACCGTCTTCTTCCTGTATCAAAACTGCGGATGTAGCATCATTTGACGTCACATCTGCAGGGCAGTGGGAAATTCGGACACCGAATTGCAGCGTATTTTGCAGCACACAGCCTGTTTAAGGCAACGAAGAGAAACATGGGTGGAAACGTTATTTTTGGTATTTAGCGCTTCATCACCCATTAGTATAAAAAAAAATGGACATGCATGTTTGTTTGTTTTTTAATTCCTGCCTCTAGTCCCTTTAAGGTAGAGAAGGTGTCTGTCACCCAAACCCAAACATGGAGCTGGTTCCATAAGAGAAGGGCTTGATAGCCAAAGGCTCGATCTCCCATTCTTATAAGACAGTCTAGGAACCACTGGTAAACCTGCAGTCTGAGAATAAAGAATATTTTTGGAATATATGGAACTATGAAATCTTCGATTATGTAGTGATGCAGCCCTGAGTCACTTTTGTTTGTTAAGGATGTATTTCCAAAGAGGAATGATGGTGGGGACATTTTTTTCTAACAATAAGGGACAAACGATATATAAAAAGGGTTTAAGGCTCACCAACACCAAAGACCATATCTTCAAACATGCTCAACAGCTCTGGTTTCCAGTAGCGAGGTGCGATACCACTGAATTTCCTTTTAATCTGATACCAAGTAAAATTCAAGCCAGTATCAGCGATTCTGATCTGACACTGAAACTTTGTACAAATCCTTTATGTGTTTGGAAAATCACTTTGAAAACAGGCTTCACTAAGGGAAAAGGAATTAAAAAAGATAATCAAACTTCAGACCTTTGTTATCCTCCACCAGTATAAAACTCCATATTACAGACGTTTTGATGGAGAGATGGGATTGTGCAGGTGCTTTGCTGCATGATGCTTTGAACTGGTCAGCATTATTTGCTTTGATATTGTTTTATTGTTTTAATATGTGCTTCAATGTGTGATACTGCTACCATGTTGGACATGATTTCATCTTAATATCTGCCTAGAAAAACAAAGGTTAAATAAAAATAAATCGACAGTTTACATCTTCAGAAAATACTTTTGTGATATTACAGTTTAAGCACTTTTCACTGTATTCTAGTTTGGGAAAAACTCCATATTTACAAAATAGTATTAAAATAGTATTTAGAACATAAAAAGGTGGTATCAGAACTATTGATATTTTAGTTTCCATCTGCACATCACTAGTTTCCAGTTTTTTTACCATTCAACGCCTAATCCCAGTATTTCACTTGCCTTCCTTGGAAGCTTCACTTTTAAGATATCTGATGCACTAAGATGCACTGATTTAGATTTTTAGAAACAGTCACCACTATCTATGGGCACGGATTCATGGATTTCCTCAAACGAACTAGACTTGAACGATCTGGATTCTCGCAGCAGGGGTCCGACAACTCTGCGCGGTCTAATGGCTGTTTTCTGAAACGCTTTGAGGACGAAACCGTCATCATCGCACAGTGACACAAGTAGAAAGAGAGCAAAGCTCCAGTCCAGCTGGTGGCGTCATCACCTGTTAGAATGCGATGTCATGTTACTAAAGCCGCTTTCAGACTTGCATTGTGGAACATGAGCGGTAAAGTCCATCTGCTCTTTAAACGGACTCGTCTTTTCAAACATGCCGCTTCCTCGCGGACTTATCATGTCCCGGGCGCTTTCAGACATCAGGATATGTTGCGGAAAAGTCAGTTCAGCTCCACTCTCCCTTCAACTCTGTACAGAACATTTTCTTGTGCATTCAGCCAAAATGATGTGCCGCAACATTTCCTCTCTTGTGACATGGAGACCAGCTGGTACATGTCTGCTACATCTCCGAGGTAAAAGACCAGTACGCATGTCTGAATGCAGCGTTATAAAGGACAGAGTTCGCAATGTTACCGCTTTCCAGTGCAAGTCTGAAAGAGCCTAATAGACAATCTATGTATGTACATGCATCACTGATGGAAGCCAGCATGAAGTTCTGAGAAACGTGTCCTGTGTGTCTCATTACTTGGTGTACATGAGGGATGTCTACTTCGGGAGAAGCATTGGCAGGGAGCTCCGGCGAGAGACAAACAACCGCTGCCAGAGATCCATTACTATGCCTTTTTCCCTCTCCCCCCTGCCCCCCTTGCGTCAAACTTTCCAGACTTTCCAATCGTGCAGCCGGCCTTTTCCAACCATTCCGTTCTGACAATTGCTCCAGACTCTTGGCACGGTTGCACGGCGCAAAAAGTACGGATCTAATCCCTTTTCTGGACTTGAGAACGTTTTAATCCTGACAGAGGTGTCCATGTGACCCTATCCTAAAGTGACACATTTCGTTCTGCAAGTGTTCTAAAGAGCCCCTACTGAATTTTGGCAGGTTTTTATCAGTGATTCACCCTCTCATGACAGCATCCATTCAGATAAGACAACTGGAGCATTTGCTAAAACAATAGTTTGCACCAGTTTCAGAAGTTGAATGATAATGCCATCCTGCACCCCTTTTTTTAATACAATGTCAGAAGTCCAGATCTTTCCTCACAAAAGACAATAAGGCTGTAAGTGGACTACCGCTCAACCTGGTGTAGTCTTGGAAATGGAGAGCAACTTGTGAAAAGATTCACTTAAGTGACATTTGTAGAGATGAAGTGTGTGGAAATCTCCTCTTTTCACTCACAAAAGACAATTAAATAAATTCTGATTGGTAAATCATTTTAGATCAATTCCTCAATGGAGACAAGGCAATTTTAGCAACTTGGGCATCCATTGGGTTCAAACCTCATATGAGGCTTTTCTGTGTGGGGTTTGCATGTTCTCTGTGTGGATTTTGTCTGAGTATTCTAGCCTCCTCCCACAGTCCAACCACATATTAGGTGAACTGGTGTTTCTAAATTCTCCCGAGGTGTGACTGTGGGTATAAGTGGTCATTTGTCTGTTTGTGTTTGCTCTGTGAAGGACTGGCGACCTGACCAGGTTGTACATACCTTACCTCTCATCTCACTTCTTGGAAAGGCTCAAGCAAGCCTAAGTGGGTTTATCCCTCTTAGAATGATCAGTTTCCATTTGAAACTTGTTTGACGTCACAAAGTCATTATCAGCTGCACAACAATGCAATGACAAATCAAGTGTTGAAATGGGAATATTTTTTGAATAAATCCATATTCATTCATTCATTCATTCATTTTCTGTACCGCTTATCCAGTTCAGGGTCGAGGAGGTTGCTGGAGCCTATCCCAGCTATTATTAGGTGAGAGGAAGGGTACATCATGGACAGGTCACAAGTCTGTCACAGGGCCTACACAAGGAGACAGACAATCATTCACACTCACATTCATTCTTAGGGACAATCACCTTAGCTTCTTCTGAGGACCTGCTGCTGGGGCTCTGCAGCCCTTCTATCCTGTAGCCTTCATACTGTCCATTCTGAGTGTTTGGCCTATTACCTTTATTTGAGTAACACTGGCCATTCTCCACAACCATTTGACAGCTATATTTAAACTTTTTGTTATCTGAGGGAATGTTTAGTAGCTATCCACTTTATCTTTGATTATTTTTTCTGTTCGTTTTTTTTTCTTTCGCTTCTGACTTATCTGTTATCCCAACTGTTTTTGGTAATCCTGTGATCTAAGAAAAGCTCACCTTTATAACCAGCCTTAGGTGTCATGCAACTGCGTCGACATATTTAAACACTGAATAATTAAGTGGGAGATTGTCCTCAATGAAACCTTCCTTCCTTAGAATCTGAATTTGATGAGAGTAAGATGAGAACCAGCCAGCCTGGTTGTCAGATCCCTCCACTGAATCTTAGATTCACCAGTAAATTCTATTTATTTTATTTTATTTTTATTTTATTTCACATCTTTGTAGTTTAGACATTTGGTCTGTGTGCTGATAAATTACAAAGCTGTAAAAGTACTGGGATTCTTTGAACTCACATGTAAAGTGTTTCTATAGAAAACTGCACTCGTTCCCTGTCATTTATCCGGAAATGAGAAAAAAGGCTTAATGCCTTATTCATCTGTTGCTTTGCTAAGATGAGCTCTGAAAGCCCATGCAATGTACAGTGTACAAGAGCAAGCTATACTGAAGTGTTGGGTAACGACCCATGGGGCATATGGTGTGCTGTGAGGCTGCTTTTTTTTTGTCCGTAGATTTCAATAAATCTCCCTTGTGCCTCCTTTTGACCCTATCTACTTTTTCTGTTCCACATAAAAGGCAATCTTTCCCCCTCTCTTCTCTTAGAATTTCATCTCCACTTTTATCCACAGAAATCACTCAAACACCCAACAAGTCTGAAACAAACAGCTGAGCCGTCTGGTCCAAACACGCAGACACACATATTCAAGATGATGAGCACGACTGAAACTGTGAGCATGTTGCAAGTTGATAAGTACTGCTCTGGCCAAATAGAGGAATTAATGAGAAAAAATAACAGCCTGTCCTTGTGGGCCACTGTGGCGATATGTGTGTGAGAGTGCATCACAAAATCAGATCTCAACACACTGGGCAACGTGGATTGTGGCCTGTAATACATTTTACAGTAATGCATCTTTGAGACATCAGAGTATTTTCTACTGCATCCACATTTTGTAGGATGCTGTTCCTTTGTGCTGTAATGGATCATTTGAAAGATGAACTTTGAACTTTGATATTCTGGTTATGATGCTGGCACGCCACTGCAATCTACCTGTGGGCCTACCCCAGAGTGCATTTTCATAATGCAAAAAAAAAAAAAAAAAAAAAAAAAAGCAATCTCTCAGTTTTCTTGAAGAACTTTCATTACCCTAAATATACTTAAAGATGAGCCCTATATCTGGTAAATGAAGAGCAAAAATAGGACTGTCAAAATGTCATTACGGATGAGAGCGTGCATTTGATTGTGTTTCTGTGTTTAATTACACATGCATTTGTCAGAACATCTGTGGCCCCAATGTCCCAAGCAGCTAGCATAGCGGCGTAAGCTCATAGAATGAGTGTATCATCCCGTCACCCCCTGGAACACAAATGAACTCTCTCATTTAGTCAAGACATGCACTAAACCTCCACTCATCTTCTTATCTCATGTAATTACATTTCAGCATTGGCTCAATGTTGCAGGAGCATCATGTTCAGCTTCTCAGTGCTGTACTTCTTATATCACAGACCGCCTTTTCATTTTTGTTCAGGTATGTTACCTCAAATAAACTATCATAATCTAAAATTAAAATCCCAAAAGGATTTTTGGGTTTATCTTGAACTGTATAACTCATAATCAAATATGTGCATTGCACAGTATATTCTGAAGAAAAGTTGTGATATCAGGACCATGATTTTACCAGTTGAAGATAAAAAAGAAAAAACAACAACAGAACTAAAGACTTATCTAACTGAGATGTTACAGTATGTTTTCTGGTGACGATTTTTTAAAAATAAAACCAGTAAAGAGACATCTTCATACATTTCCTTCATCCTTTTGCCTGAATCTGCTGATGCAAGTTTTCTATTCATAACGAGATTTCATTTAAGCCTTTTGCTCATAATTTGCCATGTTTCGTAACAGCCTTTGGGCTTTTTCGCTGCTCTGGCCTGATTTGGTCCAACTCCTGACCTCCACTTCCATCAAATGCTAGAAATACACCAACTGTTCTGATAATGACAATGGGAACTTGGGTATTATGATGACAATTGTATAACACAGTTTTTGCTATTACTGTGATAAATCTCAGTAGATGTAAGCTCTGTAGCTAGAGCACTCAGGTCAGAGAGTTTTATAATGCAGATTGAGATATTCCTTTTATGGTCAGTACTGTCCCATTTAGACTGCACAGCAAAATATTACCACTAACTGTCATAGAAACTGTATAAGAAACATTTTTTGTGGAAAAAATCTAAGTAAAGAGCTGCACATTATAATTACGTGTTATCTAATTCATGTTTATGTTATGTAATGCTTTGTAATCTGTGAGACCTCACTTTTTACACGGATGCTTTGTATCCTGACAAGGTTTCAGCTCCCTTTACTTGCTCAGCTAGTTTTTAGATTTTGCATGTGCGCAATTAAAATTCTGCCCTCTTAGACTTCTTTTAAATGCTTTTTTCCAAGGATTTGAAGACCTCACACTGTGTGGCAGACACTGTTCTCACATAACTGAGGATATTTTGTCAGATCAAACCCTGTGGAGTGGAAGAAAACCACTCACTTCTAATCAGCAGCTTCAGGTTTGTTTTATTTGTCTCATTCAGGGAAAGCTTTGCAAGACAAACACAAAACACATACAAAAGTTTTTTGTCTTCATTGGTCATTCTAACGTTTCCTAATTTCATCAATGGTCAGTTTTCTGGTGTTTTTCAGGGGATAAGAGTCAAAATTGAGACATTAAACTTCCACATGTTATAGCATTTTGCTAACATTTGAGAACAGTCCCCCCAAAAATCAGAACTTTATTTTAGGCTTCCCAGAAATTACCAGGCAAGAGGGGGGTACACCCTGGACTGGTTGTCTGTCACAGGGCCAACACAGAGAGACAAACAGCCACTCATGCTCACATTCACACCGAGGGACAATTTAGAGAAATCAATTAACCTAACATGTCTGGATGGTGAAAGGAAGCCCGGGTGCCCAGAGAACCCGCACATACATACTGTAGGGAGAAGAACATTTAAAGCAACCTTTACCCATCTTGCATTTCAGAAAGCATAGAAAGATTATTTGAAAATAAACAGTCCCGCCTCACTCCTAAGACACACCCCCTCATTCCCTCTGCCCCCCAATGCAGAAGCAAAGGTCTGACAGGCAGGTCCCTTGGACAATCCTAGGGGTGCACCCCACTTCAAGGATTGGTTGGAGTTTTCATTGAATATTTAGAGACTGGAATAATATTTTATTTTGATTAATGGTGGGTCTGTCTTGTTTTTCAGAGTTCCATTACCTCATTCATAGCATTTTACCCTGTTAGAAAAATAGTGTAAGAATGCAACATCGGTAAGGGTTGCTTTAAACTCCACACAGAAAGGCCACTGTTGGAACTGCTTGAACCTCCTCCCCAGCCGAGCCTCCAACTAGTGACCTTCTTACTGTGAGACCGTGGTGCCCACCACCGTGCAGCCCGGTGGTTCTTTTTAACTGTAGTTTGTCATGTTCAATTATGTTTGGGGGGGGGGGGGTTGTTGGTGCATAGTTTTCAGAATTTGATTAGCACAAAACTTCTGCATCATCCCGTCCTCATCTTCTTCATTTCTAGAACCCAAGTATTGCTTGCATTTTGGAGAAAGTCAGTCCATCTACACCATTAAAATGGCCATCAGCAGGACTTAAGAGTGACACAGTAGTTAGATGCATCTGTGACGGTATGAACCAACTCTTTCAAGTGTTACTTTGAAATGTATTTTTAATATATCTGACACCTTTAAATTAACAGCAGATCATCTTATGAAAAAACCTTGTATGGACACCAAAGGGACACCAACATTTGGAGGGTTTCTCCTCTTCAGAAAATAAATGTTCAGAAAAAATTCCAATGTTTTTAAATGTTATAGTATGGATTAACTAAATAACAAATAAATATCATTATCCCAATGCTATCTCTAGTGCCACTTATACAAACAGGTTGTCGAATTATCAGTTTCTGCAGTCATTTTGAGAGTTTAATCAGCTTATTGCCTCTGTTGTGTTTGTAGCCACATGTACATTTATGTAAACACATCTGCATTAGCTAATTGCATCAGTAAGTGTCTACAGCTAAAAGGTTTTTTGTTTGTGTTATTATGGAGAAAAACATTACTGATGATACTTAATTTCCACACATATTATTTCAGAGGATTTATATTCATGGTTTCGGCTCCATCTTTTTAAGGTGATGTGTCACACAGTGAGTTGCTGATTTATGAGGTTAACACCCACACATGCAAATAGTGCAGTGTAACTGACCTGGTTTAGCTCACATGTTGATGCTACTGGATCAGGCTGATGATTTTTAAACCGCTGTTTTTCTGAGTCAGTCAAAGGAAGTGGGCATTTGTCTGTTTAACTTCACCACTTTAGTCTAAGCTGGATCTAAACTATTTTTTGTGGTGTGTTGGCATCAAAACATTTTTTTCTTTTGTTCTCTGTGTTCTCATAAAACTCATCTAAACACCATTGGTAAACCCCTGACCTTTGCTTAAGCTGTACAAAGTACACCAAAGTTTTACAGTGTATCTAAACTGAACTAAACAACTGTTGTAACTGTGTTGATGCTGTTTAGGTGGTTTGGTCTATGCAAGTTAGTGCAATGTGAAAGCAAACCAAACCTAATGAAGGTGTGACATAACTGTAGCATTCCCTCCCCAGGACTATCATTGTGTGAGTGTGCCCAAAGATGGTGGGAAAGTGGCCCTTCAGTGTGACAGAGGAGTTCAAGGTGGGGATGGAACTACTGTACAGTACACCAAAGATCAGCTTTGAACCTCTTCTAGTTTGCTTTGGTAATGGACAAGCTGACAGATAAGGCTACAGACAGGAATCTCCATGGACTATGACGTTTGCAGACTTTGTGATCTGAGAGCAGAGAACAGATAGAGTAAAATCTATAGAGGTGGAGGTATATCCTGGAAAGGAGAGAGCTGAAAATGACCTGAAACAAAACAGAATGCATGTGTGTGAAAGAGCTGGACTCAAGTGGTATGGTAAGGTTACAGGAGGACTAAAATAGTGAGGTCATCTGCAGTTGAGGGAACAACCAGGAGGTTGGAACTACCAGGCAGGAGGTCTAGAGGAAGACCACAGAGCAGATTTATTGAACTGAAGGAGGACATTTCATTAGCTGGTATAAGAGAAGAAGATGCAGAGGTTAGGGTTTGATGGAAGCAGAGGATTTGCTGTGGTGATGTCTGAAGAGAACAGATAAAAAAGAAAAGAAGAAAAATATTTGCTAACATGTCTCTGTAAATCAGTTCCTAATGTAGATGAAAAGTATTAAACAATGCTTTTCTTAGGGCATGCACTGAAGTTAACTGTACAGTTCAAAGTTTCAGCAGGGAAATATATTTTACAAAAACAAATACTTAGCTGAGCTGAAAAAAAAGAAAAGAGAGAACAAAAGATAATCATTTAAGTTGTGTGTCACTACAGATTATTGATGATCTCTGAATTAAAATTCCTATATCTGCAGTTTCACCTAAGCCTTTAATCCTGATGTAGAACATGGGATGGTTGTTTCATTCTACTGAATCTGAGCTATCTTAACTTGGGTAATTACACAGAACAACTCTCTGTGATGTATCTGTGATGGTTTGATCTATATTCACTCCAAGATCTTTGCTGAGCATGCTTATAAAAGCTCTGCAATAAAAAACAAACAAAAGTCAATACAATTTGAGATAAGCAAACAGCAGGTGAAACAATTCGGTAGCGACAGTCAAACTCTGACACATAGACCAGTATGCTATTATTAATCTAAACACCTCATTAACACACATCCTGAAGGCTTTTACTGAATCACTTTGGCTTTAATGATGTATAAACATAGGGATGCTGGCCTACCATTCTAGTTTACAAGCAAGGCAAAAGCTTACGCCCACCACATAAGTTATACAAGACAAGTCCAAAAATAGGGCTTGAATTGGAGAAGAGATTAAGAGGGAATAGCGATGGACAAATACATAATGATGACATGGCTGTGGGAGAAAGAAAAAGGAGATAAAAGGAGGGGATTACACATATCAACAGCAGTAAGTCAGTGGGCCGCCGCATAAAGGGAGGATGATGGATGACAGAGAAATAATCTGCAAACATCTGGACATGCTGTCTCAGAGGCGGTGTCTTATTCTGAAAAATGTGCACTCATATGCATTGTCCCTGTTGTTGTAATCATATTAGAGAATCAAAAATGTGACCACAAAAACAGGTTCTAGTTCATCTCTTTTTTTTTAGGACTCTATACTGTACTGAATATTGTTCCCATTATTGTGTTGTGTGTAATCCCTGTCCACAGATTGGAAAACTGGGACTTTTAGCCGTCCCACCAAACTGGTTTGAACATTGGGTTATCACAAGTCTGACAAGACGAAAAGTCTTAAGATTTTAAATCTGGGGCTTCTTATATTCAACATCTTCATTCTTGTACTAGAAAAAAAATATTTTCATAATTATAAGGTTAACACACAAATTTACATAACCATATCAGTTGGGGATTAAAAGCCCTTTTAAGTGCTTTGATTTGAGAAAAAAAAAAAAAAAAAACAGAACTGAATGTCCTAGAATTTCCCTCAATAAAATGAGACACACCAAAACCAAATCTGATTAAACTGATCACATTTTAAACTGATGATATAGCCAAAGTCTGAATAAGAAATTAGTTAACTCATTTTATATATGCTAGAACTTCACCCAATATGTGAGCACAAGTCTGCTTTCAAGTTTTATTTATGGTGTTATCAGCTTGGATAGCTCAGCTTCTGTTGTTTGTTCAGCTCTGCATGACGTATATTTTCATATATGTGGTCTTTTTAGGTTATTCATTTATTGTGCACAAAAGTTTTATCAAATTGATTTAATTTTATTCTTGTTAAATATTTGCTTTTTTTTTTTCAGGCAGTAGACTAAGTATTAACCAGTTTTAGATAATCTGTCTTCAGCTTCTGTAGGATCTTTTATCAAAGAAATGCCTTCACTTTTACAAAATACTGTTAAAAACAACCCAACCTGGGTAGTTTCCCAACCCAGCATCAGTTAAATACTGGACAGAACACATGATGGGTTAAATCAACCCAACAGATTTAGTTGGTTCTTTCAGCCTAACAATTGGGTTGTTCTACGGCTGGACGATAATTTAATATCAATATATATCGATCGATAGAGGTTTTTTCAATATAAAAAAAATAGGGTCAATAAAAGTTCAATATAGAAGCACAGTTTTCCGCTGTAGCCTATCAGGTAGCATGATACTACAGTCACTCCTTCCACCAAACCAATCACAAACGCAGACCAGGCAAAGGCTGAATTGGAATTCAGTGTTATCCCTTTCACACTTGCACTGGAAAGCGGTAACATTGCGGACTCTGTCCTTTATAACGCTGCATTCAGACATGCGTACCGCTCTTTTACCTCGGACATGTAGCGGACATGTAGCGGCTGGTCTACATGTCACAAGAGCGGAAATGTTGCAGCATGTCGTTTTAGCTGAAAGCACAAGAAAATGTTCTGGACAGAGTTGAAGGGAGAGCGGGGCTGTGCTGACTTTTCTGCAACGTTTCGTGATCTCTGAAAGTGCCGGAACACGATAAGTCTGCAACGAAGCGGCATGTTTAAAAAGACGAGTCTGTTTAAAGAGCGGATGGACTTTACCGCTCATGTTCTGCAATGCAAGTCTGACAACGGCTTTAGTTTGATCTTTATTATAAGTAGGTCATTCAGCAAAAGCTTAAATGGCCAGGGCTGCACCTAACATAGCTTTTAATTTGATAATGGCTTTTTCTTTTTTTAAAAAAAAAATATGATATCAATCGATACAGATTTTTTTATCGATAATCTTTTTTCTATATCGTCCAGCCCTAGTTGTTCATATCACCCAAATCAGGGTTCACATTTACTTTACTGTTACCAGAAAGCTGGGTTGTTGTTAAAATTGTAGTTTACTTGAATCAACTACTACTACTCCTACTACTACTACTACTACTACTACTAATAATAATAATAATAATAATAATAAATTAGATTCATGTTGCATTTTTTGCTGGTGACTCAAACCGCTCACATTGGATCCATTACTCATTCACTCCTCATTCATACATGGTGATGATAAGTTACACAGCTGCCCTGGGGCACACTGATGGAAACATAGCAGCCAATGCAAGCCAACAGCCTCTACGACCACCACTGGAGCATTTATGCACATTCACATACCAGCGATACCCTGGCTGGAAGCAAGGAGGGTGAAGTGTCTTGCTCAAGGATACAACAAACAGATGACTGGGGGAGCGGGATTCAAACCGCTGACCTTTTGGTCATTAGATGAGCTGCTCTACCACCTGAACCACTGCCGCCCACTGCTGTCAAAGTCCGAGTCAGGGTCACTGCATGCATGAAAGTGGCATTCAAAACTTTGTGTTTTCTACTGACAAACTTTGTCGTTGGCGTATGTGTCATTTGACCCAGAACTATGATGGATTTTGTAAGCCCAAACTGAGGTTCACCTCTGGGTCGTAGGGAATGAATACTGTCATGCCTGGTCTGTAGTGGCCTTGAAGGTCACCCATGCTGGCACCAAAACCTCACTGAAAACCAGAAAATCTGTCAGATCCTTTTTGATTTCTTTAAATCCATCTATGGTGGACAGAAACATGCTGGGCCCTGGGCAAAGTGTGATACGGAGCCATGTAGTAAAACTAAAACATAGCAGCATCTGATGCTAATATGCCATTGTCTTGCAGAAGAAATTGCATAATTCCCCTTTTTTTTTTTTTTTTTTTTTTTTTTTTTTTTTTTGTCGGGTTGTACTGAAACATAAATTTCCCCCCGGGGTTTAATAAATTTTCTTTATTTATTTATTTATTTATAAGGCAAGAGTCCGGTCTCTTGAAGATCTGGTGGTAGTGGGTGAGGCTTGGTTGCGTATGCCCGAAAGTCAACCCAACGTGTCGAGTAGTCCAAAATAACCCAACAAAACTTAATTGAAAATTACAACCCAGCAGTTACTGCAATAACTAAACACAAAGTGGGTTTTCAGAATACCCAGTTCTATTCAAATAACAGGCTCGACCTAACGATTGGGTTAAAAAACAAAAACAAAAAAACAACAACAACAACAACCCAGCATGTTTTGTGTGTTGGAAATTTTTAGTTTTGGTATGTTACATTCACATTCCCTAATTTCCTACATTTCCCAGAGCCACTTTCACCATCCCTTAACAAACATGTCTGGACTTATCCAGTCAGCCTCTGTTTCCTTGTTGGTGCCAACCTCAACTGTGATAGCAAAGCTAGTTATGACAGCACCTAACAGCAAGAGTAGCTCAGTGGATAAAAGTAAGAGTTATTTTGACTTTTGCTGAAAACACAACATGACCTTTGACTTTTACTTCATGATCTGCTGAAGCTTTTTTCTGTGAGGAATAATATGTTTGACTCTTCAACTCTGCAGAGGGTTCCTTTACTTTTGGCAGCATTGAATGATAGTGAAAGAGGGTGAGTGGCTTCAGTCTTCAGTTCTGACAAGGTAATAAAGACTCTTTGTGTCATTATGTTATTGCTCCACATGTGATCATAGTTGTTGGTATGACAGATTCACAGAAAGCATGCAGAAAGTAAAGTGCTCTGCCTTTAAGGCACACCTTTACCTTTGTTAGCTTTTTAAGGGGAGAAATGTTGACTTGCCAAGATAAGAAAGCGTGGTGATGGCATTAACAAGGGTTTACTTCTATTCAGTATATTCATTTTAACAGCATGGCCATGAGCCAGCATGCACTATAACCAAACCCTAACATTGAGGAAGCTGAATGACACTCAGTCATCACTGATTTTGTTATTTACACCTTTCATTCAGTTCTTCAAAAGATGTTACACCCTTGAATAGAACAAGGTCATTTTAAATGTGAGAAGTCATTTTTATGTGTTCCTGGTATGAAAAGTGAAAATGTCCATTAAAAAGGCCTTCACCACTTATGGGGGGGGGGTTATGTTGTACAAGTGCTTTTTAAATAGAATAACTCTTTTCCTTACAAAAAAGAGGATTATGGACTTGGATCGTATATAACGCAATAAGCATAGACAAATTAACACGTATACCTCCTAAGAGCAGATGAGATGGGAACGGCAGGAGTTAAAGTGTTAATTGATTTATGGTCACTTTAATAATTTAATCTAACCACAAGGTATTTTTCACGGCTTGCGTCTTAATACTTAAAGGAGCCCAGGGCTTTTACTAATTTAACTAAACATTTATTGTTTAAAATATTTTAAAATACCCCATACTTTTCATTTTTCCAAATACAGGTATCATGTTTGATTATAGCCCTTTCTTATTATGTTCCATTTACTTTCCCCTTCTGTGTGTTTCTCCACACTTGTGCTCTGTTAATTGATTACTTCTCCCCTGTTTGCTATTAGCTGATTGCCCGTATCTCTATTAACGCTTTTTTTGTGCTATTTAATAGATTGTCTTTTCACTTTTTGTCACACTTTCCAGTTTCCTTTGTTCTCGTAATTTCTATTGGTTTTGAGCTTTATCTAATCCCCGACTGTCTCATGTTTTTTTTCCTGGAAACTTTGGACATCTGGGCTGATCCTTCTTTTTTCTTCTCTCCCTCTCTCTTTGCCAGCTGTTATTACCTGTTTTCTGCTTAATCTTTGGGGCCATTTTGCATTACACCACCAAGAACTCAAACCCTGGGGGTTTCTTTCAGGGAGCTACAATGTTAGTTCACCTCTTGATAGTTTATATTTTCTTGAAGGTACAGGTTACATTAAGTAAATTAAGTCAATGAAAGGGTGAAAATGTTCTCCTCATTAGGCTGTCCAGTGGGGGGGCCTGGCAGACAAGTCAAACCGGGAAGTGCACTTAATCCATATTAAAACAAAATCTATTAATGCTGGATCATTCAATTTTCTCTCTGCATGAAAATGTAAATGCCATGAAACTACACATTTTTGAACCTACATTTATATATTGTAAAGCAACTCTCAAGTTACTACAAAGTGTGTGTGTGTGGGAGGGGGTGGGGGGTGGCGTTTTTGTTAGGTTGTGGGGACCATGTTCCGGATTTTTACCATCACGGTGGGGACGTCTTGCCCTCGTGGGGACATTTTCCCGGTCCCGACGGATACAAACCCCGTTTTGAGGATCAAGATTAGGTTTTAGAGATTAAGTTACAATTAGGTGTTGGTTAGAGTTAGGACAAGGGTTAGGTTTAGGCAATCAGTTATGGGCGTTAGGTTTAGGGAAAGGGGCTAGGGAATGCATTATGTCAATGGAAATACCCCATGAGGAATGAAAACTGTGTGTGTATGCGTGTGTGTGTGTGTGTGTGTTTTCAGCATTGATTACAATAACTGACTCAAAACTAAATGATTTTAAAACTGACCGAACTAATTAGCAAATATTCCATCAGCGTTAAGCCCAAACAAACTTTTTCACTCCTTCTTCTGAATTTTGTACTTTTCTCATTTTTCCACATTCGTCCTCAAATTCTCTCTTATTTCCTCTTTTCTTTATGTCTCCTTTGGTCCTGTCTCCGGCCTGACAAATGGTCAATTAACGAATTTGTTCAGAGACAGCCTTGAATGCCTGCTTTTCCCACGACAGTACACACACCCTCTAACCCAGGCACACACTGCCCTAATTGTTTCCCCTCGGACAAAAACAGAATTCTTCTTAGATCCATCACTGAGCAGAAACAAACAGATTTCTGACAGCCACGGGGAACTTTGTGGTACAAGCAAACCTAACAGAGGTTGTGTAATTGATGAGAGCATGAAATGATTTGGAGAACAAGAACAAGCAGAGCAAAACCTTTGATCTCTACAAACCATAACAGAAAATTGGGCCACACTGGTTCCTGTAAACTGAAACTTAAGGCACTTTGATGTAGTAGGACTTTTTTTTTTTTTTTACTTCCCAGAATCCTAAAGCAAAGCGCTGGTATAATGAGAGCCTCATCAGTAGAAATAACAAATTGGCAAAAAAAAAAAAAGTAGTAGATATCTTCATAGTTTCAGGCTGGAGACAATTACAAGGAACAGGTTTTAATCTGTCCAAAGGTTGTAAAATTCAACCCTCAGCACCTCTAAAAGTCAATAATTAACACAAAATATGTTTTGGAATTCTGTTTTTGGATTTAAGAATGAAAACAACTGACACACTTACTGAACTGCAACTTGTACAATGACCTATTTCAATGGCTTGTACTGTAGTTGTCTGATCGTGAGAAAAACTGAGATTAAAGTCTCTGACATACTGACGGATTTCGGTCAATTGGATTCCAGAGGCCATGCATGCCATCAGCATGGATGCAAAAGAGAGACAAAGAAAGAGAGAATGGAGGTGTTTTTGGACTGCTAGTTGGTTTAGGATAGCTATGGAGGAACAGCTTTTATTGGTTAAATAAAGTTTGTGTATCAGAGAGCAATAAAACTGTCAGAAATACATTGAAATGGGTTTGACTACATGAGAAAAGGGAGAACATCAATTCCTTGAGTAACTAGAGCAAAAGAAAAAAAAAGAAACAAGTTAAAAACCCAGGTGTGTGTGTGTGTGTGTTTTTTTATATTGGATCCCATAAGAGAATTCAGCAGGCAGAAGAGATCCCAAGAGAAGTGACCACACACAGAGGAACTTGGCCAATCTGAAAAGACGTCTCTGCACCTGCCTTTTTCTAAAAAAAAAAAAAAAAAACACAGTGTGAGGAAGTCCTCTGCTGCAATCTTTCTACAATGATAACTACATATTTACTTGACAAACCAATTTCTGTCAAAGATATTTCTTTTCATTTGCTTTAAACCTTGAAAATATGAACCCACGACATTTTGTATGAAATGCTTTTAATCCTTTTATAATGGTCACGAAGAGAATTTCTATGCTGGAAAAACCACTTAAATCATTATTGTGGCCTTGGGTACTTTGAAAAATAAGTAAGTAAAATTCCCATTTCTCAGTTAGTTTCTCATTTGAACTTACTTTACAGATTTCTTCAGTTTTACTGTTTGCTCTTCTCAATCTTCTTGTCAACTGAAACCAAATTAAACCTACAGAAACAACGTTTAAGCAAACAAGAAGAGACAAGCTACAATTAGATATACTAGAGTGGAAATACTAGACTGCTATGGACACCAACGCATGAGGTTTTAGATTTCAGAGCCTGAGGTAATCTGGGCTCACTGTCGTATTACACAGAAGTACAACGTAGCACATTAATGGTCGAGTCAAATGAGGAAAGACAGAGCAGGTGATGAGGTAAACAGGAGTAGTGTTGCTGGTGATGTAAATAGTGTAGTATCAGCGGTACGCCTTACTGGCAGGCATGATGTCACCTTGTTTAATGTGTGATAAGACAGAGCACTGGGGTAAGTTTCTTTAGTTCCTTGTAGTCTATCAGTACCAAAAAAACCCATCCCCTCCTAAAACATAGACACATGTCATAGTGCACGCATGCAAGAACTCACAGCCTTACATACAGTACACTCATGCATGCTACCTTTCACTCCCTGATACACCAGACAATATGCACATGCATACAGAAAACTGAGACAATAGTGTCCTGATGAAGGCACAATAGTGCCTGTGTAAGCCTTGCCAACATTGCTGTGCCTGCCTCTGTGGGAGTTTGATATATTCCATGCTCACAGTGAAAGCAAGGTTTCAGAGCCGGGTTTATAATTCACATTGTTCGGGCAAAACAACTAAACTTTCAAAGTCTGTTCCTCAGAAAACAGAGGTGAACTTTGCTCATAACCTTAGGTGATAAAACTTTATTTGAGTTATGATAACAATTACAACGGTCCAAACTCTCCTGCTCTTGTTTTATATCTCATCCTTTATTACCTTTTTATCAGCTCTGGAGCATAGTTAACTCTCGTACACGTTTGTAATGTCCTCATACACGGCAGAGCCTGCCATGACCAAACGCACGTACGCTTATGCATGTGACTCGGCATTCCAATGTCACATACATCACATCATCATCAGCGTGCAGTCAGTAATTTGTCACGTCAGACCAATTCGCATATTTCACCTACATTCTTATGTTTAGTAGTATACTGGCAGCTTATGCTATCAGAATTACTCATACATCCCACAATTCCACCCAGCTAGATCTGTTGTTGCCGAGGTAACGCAAACTGACCAGTAGAATGGGGACCTAATTGCAACCTACCATCCATCACTCTTCCCATCTTCCCTTTCCTCCAGCCTTCCTCATCTCTCTGCGTAATCCCCTCCCATATTTTCATTTTTTCAATCAACTTCAACTTGACGACCGTAAAAATGTAGCTTTTTCATGGATATGTGGGGCAGCACTTACTGTTCTTTCTGACTTGCCGACATATGTCAATTAAATTCAGTCTGTGTGGATCCGTCTGATCCTCTTGGCCTCAAGGGACTATCCGGCCCTTTCCAGGTTTGACTGTAATAACCAGGCCTTTTTGGCGAGACTCCAGAAGACTGGACCCTTCATTAAGGACAAGAGGATCAAGGCTGAATGTCTGGGAAAAAAACTGCCCTAAATACCATTTGTGCACTGACCATCCTTCTGCTCAATTCACAAAGCAAATGCACAGTCCTCATTCCTCCAGCAGCTGCATTAACACTGTACTGCAGCTGACCACGATCCCTTAAGCTGCTGTAGGTGTTTATAGTGATATCCATAAGAACAGCTTAGCCTACTGTTAGTTGTCTGAGTCTATGTGCAGTAAGATGTGGGTCAAAGCAGTCCTTTTGGATGAACACTAACATGTTGAACATACTGTATGAGTACATCCATCAATGTCTTTTAATCAAGTCTATTCTTTATCAGGTCAGACAGACAGTCTGGGTGAGGCTGGTCTTCTTGAAACAGCTACACGTCCATGCATTTAGTCATCAAACCCAGAAAAGTCAACAGTGTTGGTAATAAAACCTTGACAGTGCCAACAAGCACGCTGATGTAGCTCAATCCCAAAGCACGTGGGCTCCACCTAAACACACCACCCAGGCCCCAAAGACTAACAACGCCTGTCTTTATGCATGCATTGGGTGTATGCCTCGTGAAAACTGTGATTTTATTGACTCGACATTTTGAACTGACATCACCAAGTTTTACATGTTGCTGTGATTTTCTTTTAATTGGCTGTCATTGACATCAGCTTTCTAAACAATTGCTGCTGCTGTCAGTCACTGAGTCATGCCAGAGTAAAACTTGGTTTGACTTCATCTGACCATTCCATGCAACCCAGCAAGCCATCTTAGTCCTGCATAGGTTTTTATATCTTCTTAAAAAAATTGTTATTGTTGTAATCAAATTACTTTTTATTTCCCATTCACTATCTAGCATCTGTATACTGTATCTCCTAAACCCAGAGGAAATACCAAGTCTTCATTCGAGGACTTGGTAGTTTCTCTGTAAGTCTGCATAGTGACACAGAGCTGTTTCTGTTCCCCTCTAAAATATATTTGGCTTTATCAGGATAGGGATCAGGTTACTCTCCTAACCCTTTCCCACTCTCTTCTTTCCTCCGTCCTTCTCTGCCTGTCCACTTCTCTTCCTTTTTCCAACCTCTTCCATTTCTAGTATCTCTGCAAACATTTATTTTGATCTTTTTTTATTTAATTCCAACATTTTATTTCCTTCTTTAAATGTCTCCCCTGTGCTTGTTTCCTGTGCTCTCTGGTTCCCTGGTGGACTGGCGCACAGTAAAATGGATGGAATAATTAGACTCATGCACTCTTAATTGGCTTTTTCCAGCTCCATTCATAATAGCTCCATTTAAAATCACACCCCTCTTAGGGTGCAGGCACGTGTGTGTCACAGGAGGCAAAAGTGTGAAATTAAGCTTGCCAGGATGCAGTAAAAGCACAGTGAACTCCAGACATGATGTGAATGTGTTTCACTGTGTTCTGAGTGCATGTGTGTGCGGTGCACTCATTAGCCCATGTCCCCTAATGAGAGCCACGGGTGGTTTAACACCTCAGCCTCATAGACGGAGCCTGGCTATGCCAGGCTGAGTCCAGTCTGACTGTAATTATCGCAGTCAGCTTGAACAGACACAGCATTAAAGCTTTCTCTTTTCTATCTCCTGTTATGTAATTAAAAATGTCAGAGCTAACCTATTGTGTATCTTTGGATGCTTCTGTGCTCTGCTTCTACTGAGACATACAAGACAAACAGCTGGTGGGACGTAAGTGGCAACCCTGTTGGCAGTCATGTGTAATGAGGGAATCCGGTGCGGTCATGATATAGGCCAGTAAAGAGGTGATGATAAACTACAGGGAGTCATTCCCTGACCTTGACAGTATGTGTGTGTGATACATGCAAATTTGTGTAAGCACATGAATGTAGCCCTGAAACCACTCACCACAATGAAGGACTGCAATTAAGATTTTTCTGAGAATAGTGAGAAAACAGCAGAGGAAAAAAAACAACATCTGTACTAACCATCTGAGCTTTATAACACATTATTATGTGATGGACTGGCCAAACTCTCCTGCTTCCCTCTTTCAAAAAATAATAGGGCCAGATCAAACATTAGCAGGAAAAGAGAGGGAAAGAAAATCTGCAAATTGCAAATGCAGCTTACCCTTACTTTGCTTATCAGCAAACACACACTCCTTGCAGAGAATGGCAACCTTCAGAAAGCGCAAGCTTTCTAGAGCCGCCAGGGTTTTCTGATTAATTTAGCATGCATATCATCAACCAGTTAAATCGAATTTCAAGTATGCTGCTTTTATTATTACTGATTTTTAAACTCACAAAATGCAAAATACAGATTTGGGGACAGCAATGCTAATCGTTTTCCAAAGTTGGCATTTGTCAGGAACTGGTGTCATCATTGTTTGGTGGATCACATAAATGCTAAATGCACCTGTGACTTTCAGTGATTTAGAAATCCTTTTAAGTTAATCAGGGTGTATACTGCAGGAATATTTCATACTGAAGAGTGAAACTTCTTGACAATGGCAGACACATAAGGATGAATAAAAAGATGCAGCGGTAAGAGGACACTATTGTTGAACAGCTACTCAATGGGCTATATGCACGGTTCCACTACTTCCTGAATTTGAGACAGCACCTTTGCTTCCTGTCTTTCATTATTGGACAAACTGATTAATCCAGGTGCGTTTGGCCAGTTATTGAGATCAGACACACCTGCATTAATCAGTTTGTCCAATAATGAAAGACAGGAAGCAAAGGTGCTGTCTGAGTTCAGGGTAGTGGAACCGTGCATATACCCCATTTAGTCCTACAAGGACCGCATTTCTGCAGGCTTTTAATATCCCCCGTCAAACACACCTGACTCTTATTAAGTAGATCCAGTAGCTTATCAAGTTCTGAACAATGACTCTTTAACTTGAATCAGGTGTGTTGGAGCAGAGAGACATTGAAAACCTTCAGGATTGTGGCCCTAGGACTGAATTGAGTAGTGCTATCTTGGAACAAGGTTCTTCAACTCTAGTGCTTGAGGACTGCTTGAGTCCTTGTTTTCCTGTTCCAACACACCTTCAGGAAATTAAATGATCTAATCAACACCTTTTGCTCAGGTTGTGCACGAACATGCTCTTTACATACTTTACATTTAGTTGATCACAAAACCAGCAGAGGAAGAAACACTCAGATCCTTTACTTTTGTAAGTATAATGAACATAATTATTACAGGAATAGGTCCTTCACACAAAATGTTCAAACGGGATAGCTGTTTGTGCACTAAAGTGACCCATATTATTGCTGCATATAGATTTTGATACATCACACAGTGCAATGTGATGATATTATTAATAGGAGATCTTATCATTTGATATCCCTACCCCAGTGGCCCAGCAGGAGATGATCACCCCCCCCCCCCTCCCCTTTTTATAATCAGACTGCCTCTTTTTCTATATATCTGGGAATAAGTATTGGTTCAACCCCAAAAAGGACCCCCCCCCCCCCCCCCCCCCCCGCCCCCCCCCCAACCCCTCCCCCCCCCCCCCCCCCCTCCCCACCCCCCCCCCCCCTTCCCCACACCCCCCCCCCCCCCCCCCCCCCCCCCCCACCGCCCCGAACCCCCCCCCCCCACCCCCCAACCCCCCCCCCCCCCCCCCCCCCCCCCCGCCGCCCCCCCCCCCCCCCACCCCCCCCCGTCGCCCTAAACCACATAGCTACTTTTCTAACTTAGGCACTGAAGTTGCTTACAAGCTGCAAGTTATTTCCTTCCCTGTTGAAAGAAAAAAAACTTGCAGCAGCCTGGTGAATGTAAAGCCAATCACTGTGTGGAAATGCTCAATACTGACTGAAAATTAAATGGATGGGACCTGTGCACACCTTGCACTACACCACTTGTGGAGACAATTTAAATATTTTTCAGTGACTTTCAAGATTCTCCTAATGGATCTTCTTCTCAGCAGCTCACAAATCCCAGAGTCCTAAGACCCGGTGCAAAGGCGGCCATTTAGTTTCCACTTCTGCAACAATAAGCTCTCAGAGCTTACTCAGTCAGAACTACTGACCTCTGTCTACTCCGCTACGTCCTACTCTTTTTAGATGCTTCTATTGTAGTCGCAGTCATGCCAATCCAAGCCTGTTGCATGTTTTCCTGATCTCATTCTTTTTTTATGTTGTATGCTTCTTAATATTTCAAGGGAGGCATTGCACTGTGCTACAACGTGCATCTCACTATCCGGCATACACTTCACTTACCTTGTAATACCCTAACTGTTTTCTCTTCGAATGCTACAAAGATCAGGGTTTACTGAACCAAACTGTCCTGTCCTGCAGACCACTAGGTGGGAATGGGTCTGAATGAGACCACTAGTTGGTACCTCTGATATGCAACTGGGTTAAGCAAGTCCCTCTTGTTTCCCACTGCTGCAAGCAGCATACCATAAAACTTTGGCTCTGCTTGACTTTTTTTTTCTGGGTGTGATGCGATGATGCAGTTGTGAGTTTATTACTTTCTGTGGTAAACTATGGTGTTCATGTTTATGAAGCCATCTATCCATCTACCAAGGCCTTGCACAGTATCTGAGTAAATGCTTCAAGTATCCTCCTTGCTGGCTGGGAAATAGCTGAGTCAACCAGGCCTTAACTAAACAAGTCTGAAGGGGGTGAAGGAACATCATTACTGTCATTACTGGACAAAAAAAAAAAAAAAGAACTGTAAACTGCTTTGGTATAACTACTGTTGTAAACTGATGCTGTGTGGATTAAACTAAATTAAGAAAAAAAGGAAACCAAAACCAATACTTGATGCTTTGTCCACCTCTGTGCATACATCTAGATTCTTTACTTTGTCATGATCATAACAAGTCTTATATTGCTTACATATTGTGAGAGTTATTGTTTGTCTCTTTTGTCTCTTCATTTGAAAACACACCATTTAACAGCATTTTTTAGAGCTCGCTCAGCATTTTGGAGAAGTGTATGTTTTTTTTTTTTTTTTTCAAGAGTTCCTTATTTGCACTGCTGGTGACCTCATGTTGCTTTTCTCCTTAAGTGATCCCGGTCAAAGCTGATTAGGAGAATAAGTAAACAGAGAATGCCGCTTGGGTTCTCGCTCTGCCTCCTACTTGGTCTTTCTTTTTCCACTGATGGGTCCGGTTGTCCTGTTTTTTGTGGCTTAGTTCTGGTAGTTTATGGGGGCTTAGGGATAAGTCTCCCAGACCCATGGCTGATTGTCAGCAGGTCCAAGTGAGCTCTGCTGTTGTTTTAAGTTTTCTAGTCTATCACTTTTCCATTTATAGCTATATTTTTTCTTCTTTAGTTTATAAACAAAATATACTGAATGTAATCACTGGCCTTTACCGCTGATCGTCCTCAGGTGGTGTAACACGACAAAAGATTATGATTGGCTTATCATAGAATCTATGATTTTACCTACTTAGTGCATGTTCTTATTTTTCATCCGCCTTCTCTGATCTTCTTCCAAAACACACCAAAAGTCACATAAACAAAAAGTTGCCAGCAGCCATTTTCTCAAATCCTAACAAACCACCATTAAAGGCGCTATACCTGATTCTGCAGATTTTCGAACCATGACCAAGGTGAACAGTTTAGTTTGAACTGTAAGCCCCGCCCCCAAAATGTTTCTCTCAGTGACAAACGGTCCTACTCTCCCTTATATTCTCCTCCCACTCGACATGCATGAAATAACACGCATGTCTCCTAATTGTGCACAAAGAAACTCTCCAGAGGAAACTGGCATCTTCCAGTGAATTTACCGTTTTGGTTGCAGTAAATGGCTGCAAATTAGCTAAATGACATTTTCTGTCATTTAAATCATAAACCGGTAGTTTACCGTAACTATAGTTATGCAGATGCACAATTATGATGCGTTCTGATGTTATAGGCGACATTACAACATTACAACCTAATAAAGTTAGGCAGCTTTTAACTGCTGAGATTGGTGGCACAAATAAGTGATTGCATTCTATTGTACTTTTATTCCTACTGTTCTTTTGTTTTTAAACCTGCTGTCATCTTTGTGCAGAGCTCTGATCAGCCATGGCTGTTGTAACGCACTTTTATAAATAAAACTGAATTGAATTGAATTGAATTGAAGTGAATTGAATTGAATTTAATTGAATTGAATTGAATTGAATTGAATTGAATTGAATTGAATGAAAGTATCTGGCCACTGCGAGTGAAGCGGTGGGATGTAAAGCTTGGTTGCGTTACGGTATAAATATAATTTTGTATTATATACTGGAGGAGGACGCAGTCAAACCAACAGAGGCAGCACCAGATCGCTAGCAGGTGAGGACATATAAAATGTAACTAAGAAGAATGTAATTAAAAAGATACCCGTCTAGGAGGACCACGCCAGTTTCCAGTCCACTTTCAGTCAGGCTGTCCAACTGCTTTCTACCTTGAGTACAATCCACCGAGATTTACACAAACTTTATTCCTTCTTTGGTGTCTCTTGCATTTCAAGTCTCTTTTCTCTTTCTGAGTTTCATCCTTTCAGGCTGTTTTAATGTATAAACAGTGGCAGCCAGCGGAGGTATTGCAACTTTCCCTTTGTGGACACCATGCGGGTCTGTTTACAAGAGCTGTCGTGCACGTGCTAGGGGAGGGCGCTCCTTGTTAGGAAATGCTCTTGGTGGCTGATTGGAAACCAGAACTTCTGCAGTATGAACCCCATTGGCTATTGTCACAACAGAGTTAAAAGCCTAAACTTCAAGGATAAGTTTCTTTTTTCTTTTTTTTTTTTCAACCTGGACCTTATTTCTAGGAGTATATACGTGCATTTACCCACCGGTAAAGTTTCTGCATCACTTTGAGTCCTTTGGAAGATATTATGCTGACTTGCCCTTCGGTGTTCCTCCAGTAAAATGGGAGATACGGGGCAGCCACTATATATAAGACATTATCTGCAGCAAAACTCCTTGACACTTCGCCAACACTTCAAGTAGAATGAACAAGTGAATGAGTACTATTGTCCCGTGAGTTCAGATTTAGCTTTCCGCTAGTTATCAGGGTATATTACTCACTTTTCGGGGCCTGGCATTCACGATGCACGATTCCGTAGTACAGCTGAGAAAAGCAGCTCACTACCCAGACAACAACAATAACACAATTTGAGAAACTCTGAACTCACATGACAATAGTGCTCGTTTGTTCATTCATTCTACTTAAAGCATGTTGATGAAATGAAGGAGTTTTGTTGCAGATGTCTTATATAGTGGCTGCCCTGTCTCCGCCATGATACTGGGCGTTCACCAAAGGGTGACTTAATATAATAACTTCCGAAGGACTCAAAGTGATGCAGAAACTTTACCGGTGAGTAGATGCATGTATACAGATGCGAGCATGAAAAAGTTCCTCCTTTTTCTGCCAAGTTACTGCACTATCACTGGTTGAACGATTTGTCCCGCAAATACGTCATCACGTACGGTGTCCAAACTTGGCGTGTGGAAACGTCCTTGTTCCGGGCATTCATTTATGCTCTGAAATCGTTTCCTCTGGGCACACAGGTGTTTCTCTGTGCGATTGAATTGGCAGACAAGTTGCTAGTAAGTGGCTGGCAGTCGGTTGAAAGGGGAACTTTTTCATGCCCAGATCTGTATACTCCTAGAAACAAGGTCCAGGTTGAAAAAAAAAAAAACTTATCCTTTTAAAGACCTGGATTCATGCATATGCGCAATCAACAAGTAATTTGTTTTTATAAAATTACCTCTTTTACCACATAATATACCATGTACAAAGCATTTTTCTTAGAGAGATTAGAATAAAATCAGCTACAATGCCTTTATGTGAAAATGATGGTGTGATAATAAGCAACCTTTTGCTGTGTTTACTTTTTTCAAAAAAAATCCTTTCATCTGCATGATCTTCTGAATCCAATTGCACAAAAGCAGGATTCAGACATCCAGTATAAATAGCTAAGCTGGGTTAATTGAATCCATAATAAGAGTGTCCGGCTTAATGGGCCCTATGCACAACTCCACCACTTCCTGAGGTGAAGGCAACTCCTTTGTTTCCTTTAAGTTCAGGAAGTAGCAAAGTTGTGCATTTGCCCATTGGTTGCTCAAAGCGCAAGTCAGGATGAGCAGATACTGATTCATCAAGCCAGATGAAGCCAATCCTGGATCCATGCGTGATTGTGGCTTTCTCAAATAGACTCTTGTGATCAATCATAGGTTCACTGATCTAACATGTCAAGGAGAACAGCTTACTTCTCTCCATCTGAGCAGGAAATCCTCAGAAAGCGTATGAAAAAGTCAAGGACCAAATAAAAAAGGGGGAACAACACCATGGTTATAAAGCAGAGAGAAATGTGGCAAAGTATTGTAGACTGGCTGTGTGTGAAAGCAGTGCACAAATACGCACTTACTACTCTGCAGAAACCATCACAATTACAATCCACAAAGTTAAACATCTCTGAAAACGTACTTGTCCTTTGATTATGAATCTGTTGAGTTTGCAGGTGAAATTGATGCAGATGTGAATGAAATGATGTAAATGTGTGTGTGTGTGGCAGTTAAAGCACTATGGGATGTCCCTTTCTCCTTTCCTGGCCGCAGAAAACTGTGTTACATCAGAGGATTTTATTGGATTGTAGGTGAAAGGAAATTATTCTCTGAGAAAAACTTCTTCCAACATTGCTAGCGTCACAAAGAGATTCCACTGAAGATGTTTTCTACATGGCACAATGCAGGAGACCAAATCATGGTGTTTGGAGCTGTTTCCTTCAATGGAACTATGGAATTTCAAGTTGCACAAGGGCATCAAACTGGTCAAGTTGCAGCAGGCATCCCTCCTGACTGAGGATCCTCATCTGTGTGGTAATGCCTTTCTTCCAGCAGGACATTGTATTGTCACTCTTTTGCACCATCCTGCATGTTCCCTCAGTTTAAATTCCATTGAGAACGTTTGGGAATGGATGGCAAGGGAAGTTTACATGAATGGATATCAGTTCCAGACAGTGGATGCCCTTTATGAACCTGACCACATGGAGCAACTATTCCCACCATCCTTCTGGAAACACTCATATCAAGCATGCCTAAATGAATTTTTGGAGTCATCATTGTGGAGCTACTCAGTCAGTACTGAGTCTTTTTTGACACATTTAGTTCTGTTTTGGGTATTTTTGGGCTATGGTCTTAAACATTTGATCAGCTGATAACCAGCCTGTTTGAGATTTTTTTTTTTTTTTTTTTTTTTTTTTAGCTTTATGAATATAAACTCCCCTTGATATCCTGTGTTTATTCATTTTATTTCTTTAATTAAGCATTTGTTTATACTGTAACAGCATTTTACATCATATTGCTGGGCTTGACAAGAGAAAAATGAAAGTTAAGAGAACCAATGACAGAAAGTGGGACAGAGAGAAAGGAGTGAGGAAAAGAGAGAGAGAGGGGAGAAAAAAGATGATACACTTACACAGTTAACTGATGCTTCTACATAAACCCAAAACAACATTCAAAGGTCTTTGCTAGAAAACAAAACTAACAATCCCCCCCAGAAGGACCTGCAGGTAGCTTAAGTATCATAAGATCATACATACACATGCAGAACTACACAGAAAAGAGGTAAAACCTAGTCAGTGCAACGAGAAGCAGCATCTCAGTGTCATCATGCAGAATAAAGGGTGCTCTATGGCAATGCAGTCATGCACCTGCAACATCGTCTCTGCAAGAAGGTGGAAGCCCGCATGGCCCGAGACCCGGGCCCCCAGCAGCTACCCAGAGGCCATTTTTTAATTCGGCTCCCAAAGAAGAGCCAGCTCTTTCAACTCCCAAACAGCTCTTAGTTCAAGATATTTGCTGCCCTATATATTACTTTAATTTTGCAATAAATTAATGGTTTGTATGTTAAAAACTTTTTTTGCATCCAGTATTTTTATGAGAAGCCTAAAAATCCTGTGCATTTATTCTATCTTCAAACTCTTTGTTTATTTGAGAGGGGCAGTAGCCTACATATGAATGAACATTATGTAGCAACAAAGGTAAACACGTTGGATTATCATTAACAAGCTAATTAGCATCAGTAGTCCCTTGGCAGTTAAGGAAAAGATACACAAAACAATAAAATAACAAAATTAAACTTTCAGGTGTCACATGGTTAATTACAAGACAATGCAATGCACTCTCCACACCACTAACTCCTGTCTTCACTTGCAATGGAACATAGCTTTTCTTTCTGTTTTCATATATTTGTATAAACTTATATCCTCAAATGTGACTGGCAGCATGCCCTCCTTAGTGGCCAGTCACAGCAAAGTACTGGGATCTCCTAAAAAAGCTGGGAGCCGGCTCCTCTGATTCACTAAGAAGCATTGGCTCTCAGAGCATGACACATCACTAACATGCATCGCCCCAGAGGGTGGCTCCAGTCGAAACCCCCGCGGTCTCGGGGCCCAGGCCCCAGGCCCCAGGAGACCAAGACCAGCAATTGCTGACCTCACCGGGCACTGGCCCCCCTGGGTAAGGTACAGCGCTCTCACACACCCAAACCACACCTGTTTGAGATTGAATGCGGTTTTAAAGAAATACTTTACTCTTCAGATTGTGTTATCTATTACTGTTGCTTTTCTATTTTGAAGCTGTACTTACAACCTAGTTATGATCCACCAATGCAAAATGTAAATACTTGTACTTTTTTTTGTTAGCAGGCCTTTGGATCTTGTTCAAAAAGTGTAGCTATATTGTGTGTATACAGGCCTGCAGGGAGGCTATGCTAGGCATTGCTAGCCAACCTGTTAAAGGTTGAATATGGAATACGGACAGAACAGCAACATCACGTGTATCTAGGTTGTAGTTGCAATGGCAGAAAAACAACTCCAGCCGCTGGAGTGCCAGGCTCACTGCCGATACGCAAGTGACCAACAGTCTGCAGCATGTCCAACAAGTAACGCAGAGGAGTTTATGACTGACAGCAAACGTTAGCCACGTTAGCAAACAAGTTAGCTTACCGATCCAGGAGGAAAGTCGCCATTTCCGTGTTTTGACTCCGTGGAAAACGTTTATGTGGGTCCATTTAGTGTAGTCTTCACCTAAATTTACTCCAAGTTTTGCTCTTCTCAGGTCAATTTTCCTCAGAAACAGATAACAATATCTCGAGGGCTGCTTCACTTGCCGTCTCCACGGTTTCCCCCTGTGCCAGCCTAACTGTGCCCAAAATATTGATGCCACATAGAGATCGTATTTGGCAACCTGCAATGGCAGTGTGTATTGGATTATAGATGTAAATATAATGCCATTATCGAACTTGTAAAAATTTATTTTATAATTATTTTTAGGCTAAATGTAATTTTTCTAGGAAATGTTGTACGTTCATTCTGTACCCCCCCCTCCCCCAAACGACCTGTGGAGGTATTTTTAAAAAAATATAGCTTTTAATAAAAATGTTCCATATTCAACCTTTAATTTGTTGTGAATGGATCTGTCCTTGATGTGATTTAGTTTAGGCACTGTGTGACTTCAGCTTTGAAATGTATATGTTTACATACATATATATATATATATATATACATATATATATACATACATACACTAGATAGATAGATAGATAGATAGATAGATAGATAGATAGATAGATAGATAGATAGATAGATAGATAGATAGATAGATAGATAGATAGATAGATAGATAGATAGATAGATAGATAGATAGATAGATAGATAGATAGATAGATATACATATGTATGGATGTATTTATGAATCCATTATAATCATCCTGCCATCATTCTTTGACTGATTTAGGCCAATGAATTGACATGTTTCATGTATTGCTATACTTAAACACAATGCAGAATGAGCTATATGTACAAACACGTTGCAAAGACACACACAAATTCCTATGATTGGCATAGCCAATGACGTTAACCTACTTACATATAATATCCAGTAATGGGATTAGTCTTTTTTTCCACTGACAGACGGCAGTGGGATAGACAGTGGTGGGGTCCCACTAGTACTGAGACAGCCATGAAATCAGACTTCAGGAATATTGCAGGATCTGTTCCAATACTCTTGTTAAAGCAAAACCGTTAAACTTAAAGTGGTGAGATTTGTAAGGCTTGAGATGCTGCACAGATTAAAGGATAAATAATAAGAGTAACAATCCATGGACTTGCAGCTCATAGTCCTTAACTATAAGCCTGTTATAACTGGATTTACAGCACCTTCTCCCACACATTATCTTCCTTCCATAGACGTCGGCACAGTAATGCGATTGGTTTTAACTGTCTAATAAATAGACTTCTCGGAACTTTGTGATCCCACCTAGTACTGTCTTTTGACTGTTCATTATACACCAATGTTGTGAACTGACCTGACCTGACCCGACGTTGGGCTTGTCAGTCCTCTTAGCTGACATGCCTCCACTGTAAAGGCAGTGCTGGTTATCAAAAAGAAGCTTCACAAAATTCTTTTTTAGTTCAAAACTTATCTTTTCATCCAATAAATCAAATGGATGAACTCTAAATAAGTTTAGGATTTCTGAATGATCCATTCACTATCTTGCAGTGAAGTTCTACATCCAAATATGAGACTCTGAGACTACCAGTATGAAAACTATTCCATCATTTCAGCAGGTTGGCCAACAAGCCTGTGCAGATGGCAGTGATCAAAGCCAAATATGATCACAAAGTCATCATTATGCCTGAACACACCCGTCCAATTTGGATTACGTTTAAAGTTCATTTACAGCTTTAATGTCTTTTTCATGGTCAGATCTGATTAAAAGACATGTTTTCTTCTAATTCTATTAGAAGACGTCACAATCCTTTTTGAGGTTGCACTGATTGTGACCAATGTGCGTAACTGAAAAGCCTTCATTCCCTCTGTGGCAGTCCTGTAAGAGTCGACGTCAGAAAAACATTTTATTTCCATGTGTAGAGTCCCTGATGAAAACAGTCATCCAAAAGAACCACCCTTTTTCTCAAAAACATCTTTCAGATCCCCATGAGCCTCATCTCTGGCAGGATCAATGTGTCTGAGCATGTTTATTACTAAATCATGGTATTTTTATTCTATTAGTTTGCTCTGGTAGAGGACACCATCTGTTAGCCGTTAAGAGACTGGAAGGAGACCACTACCTTTTTTTCCCTTACCGGCTGTTTTAACTCTCTATAACCTCCAAAGTGTGACCTGCCCTTCCCTCAACCCATGTTACGAGAAAGCTGGACGTACACTCTGTCCAGACGATGAGATTTGGATCATTTCAGAGCCTGCATGTCAATAAATCGCTCAAGTGAAGCTTGCCTGTCTTTGTGTATGGATGACCCTCTGCTGATCAGGTTTGGCATCTCTCCTGAAAATCCCACAGGAACATGTTGTGCATGTATCCATCTGCCAAGGATAAACCATCCAAACCTCCTTGTATGTGTATTTGTATGCATGTGTGTGGTCTGATTAAGCTTCTGTATTTTTGTGAGGACTGGCCAGAGTACACTGATCTAATGAGGATATTTGTGTTTGTGAGTCTACATATGGACTTTAAGTTGTGTGCAGGAGGGTTAAGGGCTGAGAAAAAGGTTGTACTGGGGGCCATATTCTGCAGTTCAGTAGGGCTATAGTTAAATTTCTTTGTGAGAATTCACAATTAGCCATAAATTTCAGTTTATGTTTTGTTTGACAGGGGAAATGTTTACAAAAAAAATATTAAGCACAAGGAAGCCTTTTACTGTATGCTGGGTTTTTACTCAATTTCCATATGATATTAGTCAGCATTCCTTTTATCAACCGTATTCAAAAACTCTTGAGAGAATTGTTAATAGTATTGTAATAGTAAAATATACGAAGAACGCAAAGTCTTCGCTAGAATAGAGAAGCCATTGTGTCTACCTGAGTGCATACCTGTGTATGGCAGTCTGATGATGGGACGAGACTTTTCCAACCACTTGTGTGATCACTCTTTGCCCAGACCTGTACAAATGCACATTGCCTGTTTCATGTAAAAGTGCATCAATTATTAATGAGCAGTGCTCACTAAATTGATTTCCAGTCTCTCTTTAGACAATTTCTTCAATAGTCACATCTGTTCTCTCATTCTCAGTGATTTTGTCTTTGTACCCTTTTTCACTATCATTGTTTGTGCAGTATGACTGTTGGAGTTCTTTGGAAAGCTGTGCAAATACAAAAAGCTGCCTATAAAACCCAGCGCATAGAAGAACATTATAACTGCTGGTGTGTGAATGAGTGGCTGAATGTGGATGGATCTGGCTGTGTCCTGTCGAACAACACTTTCTGTAATTGCATCCACAGGTGTTCATGCAGCAGCACATTAGTTTTATGACTCACTTCTTCTCAACAGGACAAAAATAACAGATGCAGAGATGATTGTTTAAATTGGGACAGTGATCATTTTGTGTGTCTGTGTGCATAAGTGTCTGCATTGTGTGTCTTAACATGTAGAAGAAAATCAGGACAGATCCTTGCATGGCAAGTGCTAGACAGAAAGTTCTCGATAATTAAGCAACTGTGCGATTATGCAACAATCGTGACCGTGCCAGTGATGGACAAAGAAAGAACAGAGAGACAGAACAGGAGGCAGAAAGGACAGCGTGACAGGGTTGGAAAACTTCCTGAAGAAAAAAAAAAAGCTGAAAGACCACTGAGCAAAAAAGTTGTGCTGCAGAGAAGGATTTAGAAATGAATTGTTTGCTATGTTTTGTTGTTGAACTGCTGAATGGAAGCTTATTTTTATAGCACACACACACACAGACACAGATTTATGCAACTACTGAGAAAGTAGTAAACTAAATTTGGAAGGTGTGTGTGTGTGTGTGTGTGTGGGGGGGGGGGGGGGTCAGGCAATGTGTGTGTGCATTTAAAGAATGTCAGCGTATCCATGACATACACGCATTCTGGCCTTGCACCTGTAACACTGTAACCTTAGGAGACAGTGCATGTGTGTGTTTACAAGTGTGCAAGTGCACCAGTTGCACCAAAACTTGGTTAGCAGCAAGGTTTTCAAACTTGTCTTCTTAACTCGATGAACCCTTTGGACTACCCAGAGATACATTAAGAATAGCTTGCATATTTGTGAGCAAAAGAGTTATGCTGCAGAGAGGGATTTAAATATCAAATGAAATCCTTTCTGTCCCAAATCCTTTTGGTCCCAAATGGACTTTCTGTCCCAAATATGTGACCTTAAGAATGGCCTTGCAAAAAAAATATTATTGTCAGATATGCTCCATGTGTCTCTAACAACTTAAGATACATGACCAAAAGCATGTGGATACAGAAGACAAGTTAAATGTGGACTATTAGGTTATCACTTTCCAAAATATTTGGGAGATTTGGCCTTGGAAATTTGCAGCCATTCAGCCAGTCACATTATAGTGAAATCCAGCTCTGGTGTTGGGTGATAAAGCCTGGCCTGGAGTCATCATTCTTGTCTGTCTTGGTGGTGGTAAATGAGCTTGAGATCAAAGCTCTGTGCAGGCAGATAGAGCTCTTACATAACGGACCTGTTAAAAAGTTACACCATGGACCTTGTTCTTCCACGCTTTCCTTTGTGCATGGGGCCATCTTCGAATGTTCACAAATTTGGAAAAGCACCAGTGTCTAAGTATCACTCTGAGCAGATGGGTCCTAATCAAGCAATAATCTGAAGTTACTGTTGAACATCTTGAGAAAGTTGCTCATTTGACTTCTTGTTCTTGGATGAGAGGTCTGGTTTACCTCTTATGTTTTTTGCTTACATTACATACATGAAAACCACAAGCAGCTAGTTAGTTTACCATGTCTTTAAAGGAGTAAAGCACAAGTTCCAGCTTTTTTCCAGTGGCCTGCTCCTCCTGGCAACAAGTGGAAGTGACGCCAATGTTGTGCACATGCTGCTTCGACTGCATTAGTCTTTAGGTTAACCCGCACTGCACTCTGTCTGAGCCCAGAGTTAGAGGCACAGTGTCTACTGAGTTAGTATAGTTATAAATCTGCAAGTTGTTTACGGTTTGATCGTTGAGTAAACTGACAACCTGGATGCTAACAGTAACAACAGGCTAACACTGGCTTGTAGATCAAATATCCAAAATCACAGGCTGAGACCAGGATTACTGTAACTTATGAAATTACCAAACCAACGTAATGCAACAAGCAGCCAGAGTGTATCTCTTCCCCAGGAACAGGCTTTCACACTGCTAAATTTACATGCTAAAAACCTGCTGCAATATCCTTATTTCCGTCATACTTCACATTTACCTTTTTTTTAGCAAGACGAAAGCCGACTACAGGTCCGTTTTATTCCCCAAGCAGATCAGAGCTCCCTCCATTATAAAGAGGGGAAAAAAAAAATCTGCTTGGTTATTTACTCGCATTTTACTCTACCGGTCAGACTCCAGTTTGGCTCTTTTCGTCACACTTGACAAAATTTTTCTTTTGTTTGTCTTACGTGGAGTCTGAGTTGTGGTTTGAGAAATGTTGTACTTTTATTCTGTACCCCCCCCCCCCCAAACGACCTGTGGAGGTTTTCTTTTTTAAAAAAATATATAAGCTTTTAATAAAAATGTTCCATATTCAACCTTTAACTTCCAGGCTTCACTCTTTTCCAGCAGAGTTTGCCCATGCTTGAAGGCCAAGGAGCCATGAAAAATTTTAGCACAAATATTGGGGTTTTTGAACCAGAGGAACTTGAGTCTAGTTTTTATGACTATTGATAGAACTACTCCTTTGTTTTTTTCTGCAATCACAGGCACAAATATTTTCCTGAATCCTACATCTTGAACTGAGGGTTCAACCGCATCCCTGTTGTGCATCTACTGTACATAAGCAACAGGATCTTCACCAGGATTCTTTCTTGCTGGTCCATATTTTAAAGAAATGAAAATAAAACGAAAGCAATCCAAATGCACTTTCTCAGTCATTGAGACCGCTTCCTGTATCTCATCTCTTTTTTACTTCTGCAGCAACAGGGAACAAAATATCTGTGAGTGCATTGCTAAATCTTTTGTACATGCGGCAGATTATGAGGTCATGCTCTGAGTTTTTAGAGTGCAGCATATGTCTGGTCCTCACAATTGCAACTGCAACAACAAAGCAGTGAACTGGAGAAATGAAAGAGCATTTTTAAATTGTTTCACAGTAGGCAAGCTTCTACAAAAGTTGCAGGGAAAAGACAAGGCTTCATTGCCAGATTTTATGTGAATGCAGCTTCATTCTGCACTCCAATCTTGATTTTGATAAGCTGGATTTCCATGCAGAAACAAACTCAAATTGAAGCAATTAAAAAAGAAAGAAAAGAAAAAAAAAAACATCACAGCCTACAAAACACATTATCGGCCCAACTATCGATATCATCCGATGTCGGCCAAATATATGGTATAAGTAACCAAACAGGCACTATTTGGTAATGAACCAGCAGAATGCTGTTTTTTTGTTTGTTTTTTTTCATTTTTTTTTTTTTATCTTAATCCATGGAGCATGGGAACAACATAAGACCGCGCCCACCATATGGCATTATGACATGTCCACAACTATCAGATCTGCAGCAAATGCAGCAAAAGAATTTTTCCAATTTTGCACAAGGAATGAATATCACATGATTTCCAGCTTTAATATCGGCATCAGTTATCAGCCAAATGAAGTGTAAAATATCGGCATATCGGATATTGTCCAAAAATCCAATATCATGCATCCCTACTTGTTTCCATTAACAGGTGAACTAGGTGGCCCATTTTCCATCAGTGTTTTTAAATGCATAACTTGAAAGTGCCCACCAAAAAATTAGCTGAAAATCCAACCAAGGACAACTTGGTTTGTCCAATTTACTGCGACCTTCTCCTTCCTGTATCAAAACTGTCGGGGATGCGGATGCCGCATCATTTGACGTCACATCCGCAGGACAGCGCGGGAAATTCGGCCACTGAATCGCTGCACATTATGCAGCACACAGCCTGTTCAAGGCAACGGAGAGAGACGTGGGTGGGCTCGTTCTTTTTGGTTTTTAACGTTTCATCACCCATTAGTATTAAAAAACTGGACATGCTTGTTTTTTCTTTCACAATTCCTGCCTTTAGTCTCTTTAATGTTACTGAGGGGTGGGGGGTTGAAGCCTATCCCAGCAGCTACTATGTAGGAGCAGGGTACACCCGGGCCAGACCGCCAGTCTACCACAAGGCCACAGAGAGACAAACAACCACAAACTCATTTCTAGGTATAGTTAAATACCACAAAAAGCATCTGTTTTCATCTATGCAGTGATTAAAAATGGGAAATTTGAAATAAAATCTTAAGCCCTGACATTTTTAAAAGCAAGTAAATATTTGTCTTTGCTACAGTATATTTTAATTAGACCCATGTTAAACCACAGGAGTATCAATGTCACCATCTTCTTATTCTCTTTCCATCAAAATGCAGAACAGACTCCTCATAAAGCCGCATCCATACTTGGCTGTTGTCTCATCAATTCCGGTTGTTGGCTTTCTAAAAGCAAGACATGAGACAAGCATATAATCATAATAGAGCAATCTGCAGCCAGAAGAGAAACAAGCAAATTCTCTTTCTTACTAAAATGCTTGCATGAACCCATGTGCCCACACACATGTACACACACATGTAGACACAGTAATGCACAGACATATCCAACAGCCATTCATGCCCCCACACACAAATGCAACCACCCACGCACACCCTTGGAAGAAGGCACTCTCACTTCGCCCCCGTAGAGTACATGTCAGTCCATCTGGGATCATTAACACTATGTTAATGAATATAGGGCTGGGGCCAGCAGCATGTGAGGAGACAGGGAGAGCTGGAGAGAGGGTGGGAGGATGGAGGAAGATAATGGTTTCTCTCCAAAACAAATGCATGATTTGAGATACCTGTGGTGAAAAGGATAGGGATAAGAAAAAGCTGAATGTGAAGGAAGGTTACAAGCAACAGGAAGAAAGGTGGAGCCCACAAAGATTTAGGCAGAGGAAACTGAAATGGAGCGTCAGGAAAGCAGAGATGCTTACAAGGAAGGCAATGAGCAGATAAAACAAGAGAAAGGAAAGTAATCAAGGAGATGTGTAGTCAGTATGTTGTAGCCAGGGGCAGATGAAAGCTTTATGGAAATAACTGAACAGATGAACAGAAGAAAGAGAAGGACAGAAAGACAGCAGAGGCAACAGATGAGCAGAGAGAACAGGCATGGAGACAGACAAGGAAATACAGGCTAACAAATGATGGCAGAGGCGATGCAAGCTGAGTGCCATGGTTAAATATTTCACTGGGGCTTGTTTGTGCCTTTGTGCGCTGCTGTGTGTGTGTGTGTATTTGTGTGTATGAGGGCAAGCGTGTGAGTCCCTCAGAGACAGGAAGGAGGACAGAGAGAGCGAACAAGTGGAGTGTGCCTGTTGACTGGGAGAGTTAATGATTCCTGTGGTCTGAATAGTGAGACGATGTTAGTCCAGGAGGGAGGGAGGTGCCTCATTTACCCCCTGCTGACGCACACATGCAACATTGTGTTTGAGTTTGTTTGTATGTGTGTGTATCTGTTGCTTGTTTTGATTGCTTATGTGCTGCACGTTTGAAAACAGCTCAGCATCTATGGCAGCTTTCCAGAAGATGCTCAAAGGAGAAACATCACCATATACGCATGTCACAATTTTTTTCCCAGCTACCGAGCTAAAGCTGGAACGCATTCAAGCAGAAAGTGTGGCTGCGTGGGTCTGAATGGACGACCACCTGTATGCAGATGAATGGGAGTGAATGGACGGGTCTTTGTGTCTCCCCAGAGAAGGAGCAGCTTGTTGAAGTGTGCCGCTATGAACCAGAGAGACGAGGCTCCGCAGGAGGTCGGGGTAAAGGGACAGAGGGCAGCAGGGTGACAAGCTGTCCAAGTGTAGCTGAAACAATGCCAAATGTTAACAAGCTTAAGCAAGCAGTAATGACAGAGGATGGATGAACAGAAGTAAGCAATTTGAAATACAATCTGTGAACGGCTAGAGTCAATAAGGGGCTTATTATAGTGAGTTGGCCCCTTTAAGTCTTTTATACTCCATCCTTTGTGATAAATGTTAATCTTCCATATGACCTTATTACCATTGTCACTTACTGCCTTTAAGTTTTGGAAAGGTTAGTACAGCTGCCTTGAAGTGCAAAACTCAACTACTTTGGACAAAAAATAAATGAATAAATAACTTCAGAGAAATGACACCAGTGATAGCACAATATCAAGTAAACCAACGACACAAAACAGTTTGGCAAAGAAAAACGCACGATAAGAGAGAGAAGGAAAGAGAGAATGGTGTTTTCCAAGCTGCCTTTTTGTTTTGTTGTTTGTCTAATGTTGCATTGTTCTGCACCTCTCAGCCACACTGTAGGTGTAGGAGAGAGGCACAGACACGTCAGTAGAGGCAGGAGCATGAGGGCATGGCGTGTGGTGACGCGATTAAATCACACGAAAAAAAAAAAACACATGTCAAGCATGTGATCAGCAGGATAACATCACACCCCCGTTAATGCAACAACAATAGACAGTATCAGGGATCAGCTACACCTTCATGTACAAAACTATGATAAAAAAAAAAAAAAAACCTGGGCGACTGTTTGCACAGATTTATTCACCCGTTTCAATGGCTACCAAGCAGATCCTCAACACCATCCCTGCTTGGTCTTTGTTATGTTTCCGTGCGGCTTACACCCACTGTTTTCACATGTATTCTTTTAGTAACACCCGTGTTCTTTTCAAAGTTTCACTCCACCTTATTTTGATTGATTCTCTCGTCTCTATTAAGCTCTTCTTTGTCATATTTCTGTGTCTGAGGGAACCCCTCAGCATCTTTAGAGAGAGCTCCCTGGCCAGCTCTGATCCCTGCCTGGGGCCGACAGGATGTGAGATGAGAGAAGACTGGAGGAGAAAGGAAAGGCTGAAAATTTAATAGACTGAAGGGAAAACTTTATTCTTTTCTTCTTTTTTGTGAGATTTTCTCCCATGTACCCTTTCTCTCCCTCTGACATCATGTGTTTTTATTTTATGGACCTCCTCACACAGCCAAAAGTCTGCATTGTGTTTCCCTCCAATGAAAGCAATTATCATTTCATATTCTTGACGGAAAAGAAAGCCAGGCATCACCAGGAACAGGTAGCACTGCAAACCCTTTGTCTTAATGAAGCAAGTTATGCAACTGTGGAATTTCCACATCATTCTGAACAGCTTGTGGCAGATACCGCAACGCCTGGATACAAGTTTCTTGGAAATAAACAAGTTGATTTCAGAAAGTTGAATGGTTTGTATGGCTGTCAGGTCTTCCCCCAACTTCCTATAATCCTCTTTTAGAACTGTGAAGTTTTCCATCTCTTTCAACACTTTTTTTTTTTGTTGTTTTGTTTTCTCTGCTCTGAGTCTCAATCTCCCCGGTCTATCTGTGTCTCTATGGGCTGTGGAAGGATTGGGTCTCACTCTGAGTGTCATCTGTGGTCTCTCCTTGCAACAACACTGTCAAATGAGCCTGCGGAGAAGACTTACATGCTTGTGTACATCCACAGAATGCATGTAATGCTGGTGTATGGGTGGGAAAGGAGATCCCAGCCATCTGACTGTTGGCTGCAGCAGCAGAGAAGAGGTGTATTTGTGGGTTGAGAATTTCTAAATTGGTTTTTCTGTCTTGCTACACGAGTGGTTATGTGTTAGATGAATGCATCATGAGGAGATCCCAAGTATGAGCAGCGGAAGTCTGCTGGCAGTGAGGGACATTCAGCAGCCACTCCAAGTGTTGTGTCTGAGTGAGAACTAGGATCCTGTTGCTGGTAGTCTGAGGTCAGTGAATCACAGGCTAGTTTTGGAGCTGTTGAGACAGTATTTGCTTTTCTGTCATTCCAAAGAGGAAATCAATAGTCTGGAAGTGGTCCCTAATGTCACAATAGCTAAACGAAAGATATAGAAATGGTAGTTTTGTATAATAAGAAGTGGAAAACACTATAATGCATCATCTGATGGCTTTTCCTCTTCCGGTGCTGTTGCCTCTCCTTTTTGGGAGACATTAGAGTGGAAAAGCCCCCTGAGCTGTGATTAACCCCCCACTGCCTACAGCATCTCCAGTCCTGAGTCTGTGCATGTGTGTGTCTCAGAGGATCAGAGTGCCAGAACGTGTGTGTGCTTGCCCAACCGAGCCTTGGGACTATTAGATTGCTTTACATGAAACACACACACACACACAAAAACAATCCCCCCTCCCTTCTCCTTAAAGCTCTGCAGTTCTGAACCTGATCGTCCCAGCATGCATCCATCCCTGCATGCCTGAGGGAAGCCCTCTCCTGCTGAGGCCACAATCCGGCAGATACTCCGTCGTCTGAACTTTATCCTCTCCATCTGCGAGGTTGTTTTCTGCATTTACCTGTCTGGTAACAGAACGAAGTGGAGACTACAAGATTAGACTTAGTGATAAGAAGCTAATAATTCTTGACTATCTGACAAAATGTAATCAGTATACTAGAGTGCCTGAACAACAACAACCTGCATGGACACAGTGGAGGCTGCATACCTGCCTGGAAAAGGTTCTCAAATGACTGAGCAAGCAGTAAGACAACCAGAGCCAAAGTCTGATACTTTACTGCAAAAACAAAAAGAGAAAAAACAAGTATGAGTTAAATTTGCATTAGAAGTAAACCACTAAAAAGCAATTCAGTGAATTGCAACATGATGTACGTCACAAAGACATGCAATACAACCCAAGAGCAACTTATAATACTGTTACAACATACAGCAACATCACACAAGCTCACAACACATTATCAACTGCAGAGATCCACTTAATGGCTTTAATACACTTTACAGTACATAAAGATGTATATAGATATGCATATGTATGTATATATATATATATATACATATATATTATCAGAGGAGTTGTTTTGGGGTGTTTTTTTTTATTATTATGTTTTTTGGTCTTAAGGAGAAGCAGCCTTAGGGCGCGTATCTAGGCGCAGTGGTGGGCGGGGCCCTTCAGACTTCCGTGTTGCTATTGGTTAGCGGGGCATTAAGGGGCGGCGCCCTCTGCAAACAAAACAGACAAGTTGCGCTCATGTGAGACAGTCAACAACTCGAGTAGTGTATGAGCATCGTCTTTGTAACTGGTTAGATTTTGTTGCTGACTTGGAGCAAACAAATCTCTGTTGTTTTTCGTGCACTCTTTTCACGCACGTTTGAAAATTTCGCGAAGGAAGAGTTTAAATCACCGCTATCCAGGTCAAGCTGCTGAAGTGCAGGTGGAGAAGAGAAACTATGGATGTGGTCTATCTGCTGTGTTTGGCGTTGACCGTGGGCGCGTGGTTCGCCTCCGCAGAGAGACACAGCGTTTACTGGAACGGCTCGAACCCAAAGTAAGTGTTGATCTGATAAAGTTAGATATCCACCTGGCTGTGGTTGGTCATTCTTGTACAACTCCGTGTGTAAACGCGTGGCTGATTTTCCCGGTGCCTCCTCTCCAAAGGCGAGTGGATGTGAACTTCTTACTTTTGCGGTTTCACAGTTGGAAACTCATCCTGTCATCTGCACTGCTTTTGCTCGGGTTTCTGCACCTGTTATTCAGTTGTGCTTGACGTTTTTATTCATGTGACAGTTAAAGATCCATGTGGCTTCTGAACTCAGAGTTATACGGTGCCTCTTTAAACACGACAGATTTGACATATTAGATCATGGAGCAGCAGTCGGATGTAAAAGCAGAAGATTGCGAGCGGATGCCTGACAGATGGACGGATTCACCACTATATTTAACCGCAACACATAGACTCAGACATACTCTGATCGTAGAAAATAGACTGACGGGTATGAACTTGGCCAGTCCTGTCTGCAGAGTCTGCACCTGCGTGTGTGTGTACAGTGTGTGTGTATTTGTGTGTGTCACAGGGAGAAAACTCTATAACCAAAATGAATAACAGGAGTTTATTGCTTGATGGTTGATTATCAAGATGCCACATACTCTGTTAAAGTGCTTGCTCTTTGGATTGGAGAGGAGGAATAGCCTGTGGAGAATGAGGGGCACTATAGTGCTGATTACTTTGTTTTGAGGTCAGTAATGTAATGCTATCCTTCCACTCAGAGGGATCGATTGAGCTTGACATAGCCCTATCGCAATGCGATTTATTGAGCTTTTAGCTTAGGCGAGTGATCCCAACGCGTATTAATTTAAAATCAAGATGAAACAGAAGCGCAGTATTTTTTTTTTTTTTCCTTTTCTCTTTTTTTTTTTTTTTTTTGCTGCTGTCCAGAGAGCTCTCTTTTACGTGCCACAGAGAAACAACAAGGGCAAAAGCTATTATGGACTTTTAGTCTTGTCTTGATTACATTACCGGCTCTCTAATTGCACTTTAACAATGACAACTGACAGGAGATTGAAAAAAGAGCCCTACAACAAGGAAGGCAGTTTCTGATAATTGGGAGTCTAATGGAAAATTCTAACGTCATTATTGGTGCTTGTGTCATTAGTTAGTTTGCGTGTGACTCAGGTTTGACCCACCTGAGTTTTACACCTGAGTCACCACTAACAGAGGGGGGATTTTGCTGCAGCTGACAGAAAGGAGAAATGTTCACAGTCAGCTTGGTCAGTTCTGCATACAAGGATGAAAACTAGAGCTCCAAGAAATAAGTTCAAATAAGCCAGGCTGAACGGGGAGGGGAGGGGAGGGGGGGGCAGCAGATAAAGAGAATGACGTGGTCTAATACAAAATCAGATCTTATGTGCTGTCTATAATCCGACCCTGGACTATTTCTGCTGTCAAATGGGAGTTGCATAACCAGAAGAAAAAACACTCATAGAATAACATTAATCCCTCCTGCTGCATGGCTAAACATAGGCTCTGACACAGATAGACAGACAAACACTAACTTAACATGTTAACTTTTAATGAGCAAACTAATATATTCAGACATTCGGAATTCAAGAGCATGCTCATGCACCTCTATCGAAACTTTATTTGGCTGACCTCCATATGACACTTGATTATACTTGCATATACGTGCATATAGTTTTCATTCTAATGTCCTATCTTTTCTAATACCTCTTTTCCCCCCAGCTTGACTAAGCGCCCACCTGCCCAGAATTATCCCCATGTGGTCAATCAGTCACCTGTTCACTGGATTGAATAGATCCATCAGTAAACTCAGACAGAAGCAGGCCACGTATAATTGATGCTAATTGAATGTTGGTGTGATTGTGAGCAGCAGTGATTTGTCTTAGAGGAGGAGGACGGTAGCCAGATGGCAGCAGTCTGTTCATTTATGTTAGGGTGTATAGTGATGTGAAGCAGTGGCAGCAGTTTACTGTAGGTTGTGTTTTTAAACATATTTTACAGCATGTGTTCCTTATGACTTGATGTTTATGGCTTAATCCCATACTTTAAGTCTTGAGGAAATTTGATAAACTGATTTTGTTTGTGCTCTTTTTTTTTTCTCACATGACAGGGTTTAGTCTTGTCCCTGCTTGTGGCAACTTTATCAGCACGTATTGAGGAGAAGTTGAACTTGCGCTGCCCTAAACTGGCTTTTAACTGGCAGCAGTCTTATTTTTGTTGTGGACTGTCAGCGCATGACTGTCTTTGAGAGTGTGTCCCAACATCAGAGTAGAACAGGGAGTGGCTGTTACCGTAGACAGCCTGACCGAGACATGATAAATGTGTGACTCACACTTACACACACTGGGGGGCTAGAGGGAGGACCAGGATGTTAATATTAGCTACAGCCAGCATTCCTCCCTACTGTTACTATACTCAACTCTGTCAGCTGTGCGTGCAAGTGTGTTTGTGTGTGTGTGTGTTTCCCCCCCCACACTCTCTGTACCTGTCTGTTCCTCTCCCTGTCTTTCCACTGAAACAGCTGGGTCTCCTTCCTGGCTGCCCACTGTCTCTTTTCTTCTTCCTAAGTTAAGAAAAACCCCATAGATGCTATTTGAACACTACTTCACCTTATCTTTGTTACGCGGCTGCCTTCGTCCATCTTCAGCGGCCTGGGTGCATGTTCCTTACTTCCAGTGTTTGAGCAAATATCTTTAATCAGAAGTTGGGTGTAATGTGATATTGTGTTTGGGTCTGCCTCCTGCTGCCATTGAAGCAGCCAGGCCTGTCTCTGCACGTTATCCCAGGGATAAATTGGAGGAGAAGGTGGTCAATATAACTTCCACTTACCTCTTTGCTTCATACTTTTTGTACTTTTTTGTAGCATTACTCATTACTCCCCTGCCCCCTCCCATGCCCATCTCCCGTCTGGTCATTGACCTCTAATCTTAGCAAAATGAGAACACACACACACACACACTAACTGAAAGATTACGGACAGCTTGTAATCTGACCACCTGACCCAGAGACACAAAACCATCATCCTGCTGGCCCTGTGGTGTATGGGTGTATGATTCTGTGATCCTGTGATGTAACCACTGTTCTGACAGCAGCAGCATAATCTCCCTGATGGAATCCATCATACGTCAGAACAATCAATTACAAGCAGCGTCTCTACTTTGCTTAGCCATTCATTACCAGAGGGCTTTACTCATATCCACTGCTGATATAACTGTCCTCACACTAAATTAATTTCTGAATGGCTGCAGTTACCGTAACACATGTCCATGCAGACTTTTCTAAAGGAATTTTGGTGACTGTAAATTATATTATATTCAGTTTTGCTTCTGGTCTGTAGACATCATCTCCCCCACATCAAGGTATCCATGCACTTCTGTTTTCTCTTTGCTCTTCCTCTCTCCTCCTTATCTGTGGTCCAGACTTCCTCCCAACTCCCCTCACCATCAGCCCCCCCCCCACCTCTTTTTTCACAGACCTTCCTCTGTTTTTGCCCGGTAGTTTTCCATCAGAGGGAGACGGAGCAGCTCTCAGCCGTGGCTCTGCTAACATTAGACAGGCCTGCTTTTGCCCACTGTTATCAGGCTAAGTGTGGGCAAGCATGCATGCGTGTGTGTACACACTGCTCATTCATAGCATTTCACGCATACCTTGGCATCGCTGTCTACTTGAAGCTCATTATCGCCCCCTAAAGGCTGCACTGGGAACAAATGGATTTCATACATTTGAAGATGTTTTGTTTTGCATCCATTAATTCAAAATGTACTCCAATTTTTTTTTTTTTTAAATCCTTATTTTGTTTAAATTGTTTGCGCCATCTCAGCTAGACTGGAAAACTGATTAACTTGCCGTGACCACCCCCTCATATTAAACCAAGCTTGATACCACTTGGCCTTTTTCTATTCACTACAGACAGAAAGGGAGGCTACAAAAAGGGGGGTGGGGTGAAAAGATTTTGGGGGGCAAAGAGGAGGAGGATAGGGAATGGAAGCCTGGGTGCAGGGCAAGAGAAGGCTGAGGTGTAGAAAAGGATTTGTGTTGAGAAATTAGCCTGAATGAAGAGCTTTGGTTTATTATGTCAGCGTTCGGAGACGGGACAAAACAGGAGATAGAGCTGGGGGTGGGCTGGTTGTTGAAGAATGAAAGAGGGGCAGACAGAGGGAGGAGAGAGTGGACAGTGATGGATGAAGGGAGGGGAGAAGATTGGAATTGAATAAGTGAGAAACACTATTGTTGACAGTTGTTAAGGTTCTCATCCTGCAGGAGCTAGTTGAGTGTCTTAACCACATATATAAATACACACTTGGATGCAAATGCAAAGTTCTGGGTTGGAGTTGAAACAATATAGGCAGCAGGTTGGGTTGGTGCATGATGGAGTTGGAATTCCTTCTCATTAGATTATACTAGAATCTAATATAGAAAGACTTCTCATTGTGTATTATATTGCCTCTAATATAGAAACTGACTAAACCCATTAAAACATGACAGCCCCTCCACCCGTGTGAAACGAGGTGTGAATCTGTCATACCACAGCAAATTAAGCGGGTATTAAGTGTACACCTCATGCTAAAAGCGGGTGAGAGTGGGATAAGAAATTTGATGAGTGTGCCTTGTGAGAACCATCCAAACCACAGCCCCCCCATTGTGACATTCCAGCGTGTGCACACTTACTACTGATTACCTGCGCAGCAAATGCAGGAGGAGGCGGGGTGGTGGATGCATCTGTTTGGTGTTTCAGTGGTGCAGACTCCCCCAATGAATGTGTTCTGTGTGTGGACCGTATATCATCATTGCTGACTCGGACTGTAGTGTCTCTGAGCAGTTGTGACTGTGAACTTTAACCCCTCGACCTGACCGCCAGTTGGAAATTCTCCCTAGAGAGACGGTGAAAGACGGACACTCCTGCGTCAGTAGTTTGACTGAAAACCAGAAGAAGCATAGGGGGGGGTCAAATACAGAGGTAAAAAGATGAGGAAAAGGAAAGCAGGATGACAGGAAAGAGGAAAGAACAAAAGCATAGAGGACAATGGGAAAGACTTCAAAGCTTCAGTAAAGCGAGGCAAGTGTTGAAAAAGCCACCTGGTGTAATAACCAGCTATTTTACTATCTTCTAACCTCACAACACACACACCTTAGCTACTGACGCAAAATCTAGAGTAGCTCCGTAGTGAGAAATGACCTGCAGAGGGGAACAAAGACTTCAACCTTCGCTGTTTACCCACACCTCAGGCACATGTTACACAAACACACAAGAGACTCCACTAGGCCTTGACAAACAGATGTGTTCATGAGCCCGGGGCACGAGACGTCCTGAATAAGTGTCTTCAGAGAATCTCATATGTGCGCTCACACAGAAACCGCCGCATAAGAAGAGGAAGCTGTGTGGAAAGTAGGTTTGCAACAACTCACACACCTGGCTCTCCGTCTCACAAAGGACACAGCTATCATGTTCATGCGACTCTCACTCTCCTGAGAAATGTCAGTCGGAGACCAGCACAGATGCAGAGAGATACGAGAGCTTTGATGAGCGGAGGTGTAAAGCATCATGAAGATGGAGGAAGAGGGACGGCGTCATCAGTGTTTTCTGATTTGTAGTCCCATAAGGATAACACGATCACATTGAAAATCATTGAGGCACGGACAAATTTTGACAACTGAAATGATGTTGTTAATTTAGTAAAAGCACATTCAGCCAAACGGACACTGGCGTTAGAAACACACACATTAGTTAGAGTAGTGAAAGCTCTGCAGGGGTTTAGGTAGAGGGGTTGAAGGGGCCCTGTAGCCTACAGGCATTCTGTCTTTGGGGAGGCAAAGGGTATAATTACACTCTATTCATTCCTCCTCCCCTCCTTTTCTACAGAACACACTGGCCCCAGACCCCTAACAGCTTTTAATTAGCCAGGGCAATGGAGGAGAAGAGAAGGAGGGGCAATGAGGAGGTGAAGAGAAGGATAAAAGGAGAGTTTTTCTAAAAGCGCGAGACGTGAATGAAATTAGCAACAAAATTTTTCTCTTGTTGGCTTTTGACAAGCCTGTGTTTTCATGCGGAGGTAGGCCAGACCACTTAGAAGGACGCAGTGTGGGAAAAAGGTGTATCCCATCCAATTTAGAACCATTCGCTACTTCTTAGGGAACCACTTGAGACCTCCAAACGCCTTGTTTGCTTCAACCCTGTTATTACTAGTTTGACTGAAGAAAATGGCAGAGAGAAACAAGATGAGATCAGAGATTATTTGGCCAATTACGCCGTTACAGATGTGGCCTTTTTCTTTTTACTGAAGCACTCACCCTGGAACACACAGCTATGTTTACACACACCTGCACAGAATCCTATTCACTTACAAAGACCTTATTCTTGGTGGAAGGACTGATTTACACGTCGAGGGTGGTGATCTGCCTATTAGCCTTGGATAACAAGTTTGGAGCTGTGCTCTGCTAACAAAGCATGTTTTGACAGGTATGTTAGCGCTAACCAATACATTACATGCATACACATACGAAGGAGGAGGAGGAGGAGGAAGGAAGGAGGGGTTAGAGGCCCTCATTTGGAGCCAGTGTGTCTGTGACTCAGCCAGGGGGTCCTAACAGGAGCCGCAACAACAGGACGGGAAGGGGGTGTTGGCAGAGCGACTGCGTCTCAAGCTTTGATGATGGGGGGGGGGGCGCACAGATGTTAAAGCGCACATAAACAGTGGCAGACGCACAGGAGCTGTTTTCTTGTTGCTTTTGCTCCCTACAACATGCCGAACACAAGTATTGAGGAGCAGCCACTCCGTTCAAGCCCTGATTGGATTTACGGATTAGAGCCTGTAGCCCTGGAGGATGTAATGGGAGTAACTTGCAAATAAAAATCTTTCTTCACCTCCTGGCTTTTGGCAGTTCTCACAGCAAGAATAACACTGCAGCCAGCTGCACATCACATGCATGGCCTCACTCGCATCGTGTTTACTGTAAAGGGGGAAAAAACATGAGATATGTGAACCTGAACATTATATCAGTTCATTAAATTTTTACACATAAACTGTCTTTCCCCTTTGCTCGAGTAAAATCTGCTCCTAACCCGGTAGTAGCTACTCATTAACTGAAAGTAAAAGCTCTACTGTGGTGAAAATGTAACACAGCTGCTTGATTTTTAGTTCGTATTCTCCCCAAACGTCACCGGCTTGACTCTGCAGCGGGACTAGGCAGGATTTATCACTTTTCACCATCTTGCCATACTTCATTAGAACATAAGAAGCAAGTCAGCAAAGAGGAGACAGGAAGGCTTGAAAAGAGCCATAAAACTAAATGAAGGGTAAAGATGAAAAGAGGGAAAAGGGAAGCTACCTTCTCCACCCCCCCTCTCTGTCTTGGAATCAGCACAGATGGACAAACATCTAAGTGGAGACGCTAATAAGAGGACGACTGGAAAACGGCTTAAAAGACTTGACACAAAGACTTGCTGGGCTGTGCAGATAAATTGGAGATTCTGTCTGTTCGTATTTGGTACGGGGCTGAGCTGTCATTTGCAATCGCATCTACTTGTTAGGTGAGAAATGCGACTGTCCTGAAGGGAAAAGTGGGGGGGGGGGGGGGGAAGGTGTGCTAGTGTGAAGGTGGTAGCGCTTTATAAGATTCTGGGTGTGTTTTCCTGGTGGAAAAACGAAACGAGCTGGTCCAGCTTGATCAGGCTCTTTCTAATTTATTTGCACAGGGTTGTTTGTACGGGCACTCGAAAAACAAACACCCTCCCACAGTTGCTTTATCAGTGTGTCAGTGCATGTATTTTCTGTTGCATCAGTGTCACACATGCATGAAAAAAACAATAAGAAGTTAATTCATTCAGAAAATAATCACGAAAAGGAACTTTCCTCGCTAGTTGGGAGCGTTTGTCAGTAACCTCCTTCCTTTGCCCGTCTCCCTGCAGCTTCCTGTGGGACGATTACACCGTGGAAGTGCACATCAATGACTATCTGGACATCATCTGCCCCCACTACACCCACGACGAGGTGTCGCAGCATGCAGCTGAACGTTACGTGCTGTACATGGTGGAGAAGGAAGACTACGAGGTGTGCAAGCCTCACTCTTTCGATCAGCTCCGCTGGGAGTGCTCGCGGCCCTTCGCTCCCCACGCTCCCGAAAAATTCTCTGAGAAGTTCCAGCGCTTCACGCCCTTCACACTCGGCAAAGAGTTCAGGCAGGGGGAGAGCTATTATTACATCTGTAAGTATCACACTTAAGCCAGGCTTCTTTAAAACTCAAAACAAACAAAATCCCACAGTCCTCCGTGATCTCGTTTCTTCTATTAAAATGTTTCCCATCTTTTCTTTACAGCCAAGCCAATGCATCACCATGGTAAGGATTGTCTGAAGCTGAGAGTGGATGTAATCGGGCATAAGGGCTCCAAAAAGAATCACCTGGACAAATCCAAGGCAGAGGAAACGGGGAAAGGCTTAGATGGAGAGAAAATGAAGTTCCTTGCTGCTGGAGGAGTTCACAACCCCTCTAACCGGCTCCCAGCAGGTAAAGTTTTCAAAAAAGTAAAGCTGGGTGTGTTTGCCATTCCTGAGTGAAGAAATCCTGTGCTAACTATCCATCCTGTCTCTTCTTACAGATGACCCTGATGTGATGCAGCCAAACGTGCAGAGGAGCATCGGCAGCTCTGCAGCACAGCTGGTGTCCCTGTCGCTCTCCTTCACCATGATTCCAGTCTTATTCACCCTGATGCTGCACTGAGCCCCAAACTCACACCAAAAAAACAGAGACAGTTCTTACCTGATGCTGGTCATTGGGACACGATCACTCCAACTTTTTTTTTTTTTTTTTTTTTAAACAAGGACTTTTTTCTCTTTTTTTTTATACGAGCATGGACGTGTGTGTTGGTCAGTGTGTGTTTTGATGTGTTTGTGTGAATGTGGAGTGTGGATCACTCCAAAGAAGAGGACCTCAAAGACTTTTTCTTACTACTTTTATGAGGATGGAAATTCTCAGTTTTGACCATTTACGATGCACTCTTCTTTTTAGTCACAAAGAACAAGAAATTTGAGCAAAATGATTCAAATATAAGTTAAAAATGATGGCAACCTCACATTACCTTCACCATCGTGTTTTAGGTGTTCATATCATTGGTACAGCTGTTCGTCATTTTACCGAACGTTCGCTTGTTTTTCTTCCTCTACATGTAGAGAAATTATTGATTTTTGTGTATTGTTATTGGCTACTGCCAAAGTGGTATGCATAATGTAGGATACTTGTCATGTTGTGTAGCACTCAGCTCCTCATTAACTCTTCTTTACTGTCAAACTACAGGTTTTCATTCATTTTTATTTGGCTAGTCAAACAAAAATCTTTTCTAAGTAAACCATGTTTTTCTTTTTTTTTCTTTTTTATAAAGGAAAAATAATCATTTAAAACTATCACAAGTATGAGGAATTTTTTTATATTTATTCACCGATTCGCTGAGCAAAACAGATAAAATCCCAAATCTTCAGGAGTTTTTGGAGCTGAGCTTCATCAGTACTGCATCTCATTCACTCCTTTAACTGTGTTAATGGTATCATGGTACACTGGTTGATGTTAGCAGATGTCATCCCACTTATGTGTCATCAATCCTCAAACTGAAGGGGCTTCCCAGAATATGTTTGTTTTCCTGTTATATTTACTTGCATCCTTTTTTTGTTTATTTTCATGTGTAAATTTGTACAGTAAAAAAAAAAACTAGAGAAAACTATAAAAAAGTGTTTTAAGATGTGAAAAATCTTTAGTGAAATAAAAGAAATGTGTCCTATGGAAAAGTTGTTGGGTTTTTATGAGTTATGGTGAAATTTGTTTTTGCAAGTACCTACCTTGGATCTTGGGAACCCACTGAGATCATAAAGATTTTGAAGGGTGACACAATATTTTGGCAACACCATTCATCTCCCGCCCCATGAAGTCTCTCCAGCTCCTTCCAAGTTTCCACTTATACATCCTTTCTCAGCCCTATTTTTCTCATCCCCTCTTCTCTTTCATCCTCGCTGTACAGCATGACCTGGCTTAAATTTCGCAGTTTTAAAACCAAATAGACGAACCTAGGGGTCTCTCAAAAAGGAACAAGAGTCCAGTGGAAGAGGGGCCCACAAGCAAACTGACAGCTGGGTGTGAAGGTGTCACTTTCTCGTCCTTACTCCGTCTTTCGCTTTTCCCCCAGTCTTTCCCCCTTTCTTTTACTTCTCTGAACAGCTTCTTCTGAGGTGAGACCGAAAATCTGCCCACACAGCTGTATGTTGGAATGAGGAGGCACATAGAGCACAAACGTTCATACCTGCAAACCCCTGAGATGACTGAAAACTGTCAAAACTCACCATCGCTTGTAAAACCACACAGCACACACACTCAACATCAGAATATAAGGCAGGACTGTTTGTTTTTCCATGATAACGTCATGGCTTAAATTCACTGCAGATGATCATGCAGTCTGAGGAATCTTGTGTAGTGTAGCAGACGAGGTTCATCCATGCCAGATGTCCAACAGACCAAACATGGAAGTATTTGTAAAACTATGGGCAACAATCATGTCTACATTATGCCACGCACATAACCAATATGCAATTAAATTAATGCAAGTCTAAAAGCATTGCCAGTCCTGGAGGACATGTTAAAGGAGAAGTTCAGGATTTTTGACATAGAGCCTCATTTTCAAGTGAGCCAGAATGCTACTTATCACTGAAGACGGTTTCAACATATTTCATTCCGTTATTCTAGTTCCAGGAGCTCGCCAATGCTAATGCTAGTGCAAGTCAATAGGAATCTGCTAGCGTGTCAATAATAACAATCTTATCCACTCCACAGAACATCTGAGGCATATCATTTATAACTTCAGACTATCTGTGTAAATACCGTGTTAATAGAGTAATGTTCCAAATTAAATTAACCTTGTATTTTGTTGCATTTTCATTGCACAAAGTTTTACTTCCTGTATTTGGCAGTGGAGTGATATTATCTGCTGCTACGTGCACGAAGGAATCTGATTATGCAACTATACAGTCAAAGCTACGGCCAGGTCTGAAAGGCATGAGGATATGTCGGATTTTGAAGATGATTTCTAACTTTTTTCATCAAACTAGCTGTCACCATATCTCTATGAACTGGAATACACTGGCAAAGGTAGTGACATTACTACCCGGAAGCAAAGTATATCATTCCACTATGAAGAAACTAGTTCTCGATATGTAATGCAAACTTTGTAATACAAGGCTAGTTTTGCTTGTTTAACACACAAGTTTACTAGTTTAACACAGCTGATTTGCATCGGATGTTCTGTGGAGTGGATAAGATTGGTTTTAATGACAGGCTAGCAGATTCCTATTGACTTACACTAGCATTAGCACCGGCGACCACCTGGAAATAGAATAACAGAATGAAATATGATGAAACTGTCTCCAGTGATAAGTAGTATCCTGGCTCACTTGTAAATGAGGCCCTATGTCAAAAATCCTGAACTTCCCCTTTATGTGTTCATTTGATCAACCAGCAAATAACATTAAAATTCCCTACTTGAAAATTTTCCATTTGCCTCTCTGTTAGAGTTAAAAGCTTAATTTGATTTTAGATCAGCTGCAGGTTGATGTTGTCATACAGAATTTGAAAAAAAAAATCCCAAACCATTTACCTGCCTCGCCCACTTGGTGCTATTTGTCTCCTTCTCTCAACACCAACGTTCCTGCCCAGCCTCATTTCATCTACCTTATCAATTTGCCCCTCCATCCATCTTTT